>CANSNZ010000061.1:0-600000 GCA_947646795.1 Beta lomatogona
TTCTTCGTTGAATTCAATTGCATTATAATAACTCGAGTGTTTTATTTAGTTATTTGATTAACTCCTTTCGTTCAATTCAATTACATTATAACTTACTCAGTGTTTTATTTATTTGATTATTACTTCATTCCCATTCATTAATCTTTTTAAGTGTTGATTTTGTTATTTTGTTTAGTTATTTGATTAACTTCTTCGTTCAATTCAATTACATAATAAAATACTAGACTGTTTTATTTAATTATTTGATTAACTCATTCGTTAAATTCAATTACATTATAACTTATTCTAATGTTTTATATAGTTATTTGATTAACTTTTGCGTTCAATTCAATTACATAATAAAATACTCAAGTGTTTTATTTAATAATTTGATTAACTCATTCGTTCAATTCAATTACATTATAACTTATTCTAGTGTTTTATTTAGTTATTTGATTAACTTATTCGTTCAATTCAATTACATAATAACTTACTAAAGTGTTTTATTTAATTATTTGATTAACTCATTCGTTTAATTCAATTACATCATAACTTACTCGAGTGTTTTATTTAGTTAATTGATTAACTCATTCGTTCAATTCAATTACATTATAACTTACTCAAGTGTTTTATTTAGTTATTTGATTAACTTCTTTCGTTCAATTCAATTACATTATAACTTACTCGAGTGTTTTATTTAGTTATTTGATTAACTCTTTCGTTCAATTCAATTACTTAATAACTTACTCGAGTGTTTTATTTAGTTATTTGATTAACTCCTTCGTTCAATTCAATTACATTATAACTTATTCGAGTGTTTTATTTAGTTATTTGATTAACTTCTTCGTTCAATTCAATTACATAATAACTTACTCGAGTGTTTTATTTAGTTATTTGATTAACTCATTCGTTCAATTCAATTACATTATAACTTTAGTTATTTGATTAACTCCTTTCATTCAATTCAATTACATTATAACTTACTCGAGTGTTTTATTTAGTTATTTGATTAACTTCTTCGTTCAATTCAATTACATAATAAAATACTAGACTGTTTTATTTAATTATTTGATTAACTCATTCGTTAAATTCAATTACATTATAACTTATTCTAATGTTTTATATAGTTATTTGATTAACTTTTGCGTTCAATTCAATTACATAATAAAATACTCAAGTGTTTTATTTAATAATTTGATTAACTCATTCGTTCAATTCAATTACATTATAACTTATTCTAGTGTTTTATTTAGTTATTTGATTAACTTATTCGTTCAATTCAATTACATAATAACTTACTAAAGTGTTTTATTTAATTATTTGATTAACTCATTCGTTTAATTCAATTACATCATAACTTACTCGAGTGTTTTATTTAGTTAATTGATTAACTCATTCGTTCAATTCAATTACATTATAACTTACTCAAGTGTTTTATTTAGTTATTTGATTAACTTCTTTCGTTCAATTCAATTACATTATAACTTACTCGAGTGTTTTATTTAGTTATTTGATTAACTTTTTCGTTCAATTCAATTACTTAATAACTTACTCGAGTGTTTTATTTAGTTATTTGATTAACTCATTCGTTCAATTCAATTACATTATAACTTACTCGAGTGTTTTATTTAGTTATTTGATTAACTCTTTCGTTCAATTCAATTACATTATAACTTACTCGAGTGTTTTATTTAGTTATTTGATTAACTCATTCGTTCAATTCAATTACATTATAACTTTTTTAGTTATTTGATTAACTCCCTTTCATTCAATTCAATTACATTATAACTTACTCGAAAGTGTTTTATTTAGTTATTTGATTAACTTCTTCGTTCAATTCAATTACATAATAAAATACTAGAGTGTTTTATTTAATTATTTGATTAACTCATTCGTTAAATTCAATTACATTATAACTTATTCTAATGTTTTATATAGTTATTTGATTAACTTTTGCGTTCAATTCAATTACATAATAAAATACTCAAGTGTTTTATTTAATAATTTGATTAACTCATTCGTTCAATTCAATTACATTATAACTTATTCTAGTGTTTTATTTAGTTATTTGATTAACTTATTCGTTCAATTCAATTACATAATAACTTACTAAAGTGTTTTATTTAATTATTTGATTAACTCATTCGTTCAATTCAATTACATCATAACTTACTCAAGTGTTTTATTTAGTTAATTGATTAACTCATTCGTTCAATTCAATTACATTATAACTTACTCAAGTGTTTTATTTAGTTATTTGATTAACTCCTTCGTTCAATTCAATTACATTATAACTTACTCGAGTGTTTTATTTAGTTATTTGATTAACTCTTTCGTTCAATTCAATTACATTATAACTTACTCGAGTGTTTTATTTAGTTATTTGATTAACTCCTTTCGTTCAATTCAATTACATTATAACTTACTCGAGTGTTTTATTTAGTTATTTGATTAACTCATTTCGTTCAATTCAATTACATTATAACTTACTCGAGTGTTTTATTTAGTTATTTGATTAACTCCTTCGTTCAATTCAATTACATAATAACTTACTCGAGTGTTTTATTTAGTTATTTGATTAACTCATTCGTTCAATTCAATTACATTATAACTTACTGAGTGTTTTATTTAGTTATTTGATTAACTCCTTTCGTTCAATTCAATTACATTATAACTTACTCGAGTGTTTTATTTAGTTATTTGATTAACTTCTTCGTTCAATTCAATTACATAATAAAATACTCGACTGTTTTATTTAATTATTTGATTAACTCATTCGTTAAATTCAATTACATTATAACTTATTCTAATGTTTTATATAGTTATTTGATTAACTTTTGCGTTCAATTCAATTACATAATAACATACTCAAGTGTTTTATTTAATAATTTGATTAACTCATTCGTTCAATTCAATTACATTATAACTTATTCTGAGTGTTTTATTTAGTTATTTGATTAACTTATTCGTTCAATTCAATTACATAATAACTTACTAAAGTGTTTTATTTAATTATTTGATTAACTCATTCGTTTAATTCAATTACATCATAACTTACTCGAGTGTTTTATTTAGTTAATTGATTAACTCATTCGTTCAATTCAATTACATTATAACTTACTCAAGTGTTTTATTTAGTTATTTGATTAACTTCTTTCGTTCAATTCAATTACATTATAACTTACTCGAGTGTTTTATTTAGTTATTTGATTAACTTTTTCGTTCAATTCAATTACTTAATAACTTACTCGAGTGTTTTATTTAGTTATTTGATTAACTCATTCGTTCAATTCAATTACATTATAACTTACTCGAGTGTTTTATTTAGTTATTTGATCAACTTCTTCGTTCAATTCAATTACATAATAACTTACTCGAGTGTTTTATTTAGTTATTTGATTAACTCATTCGTTCAATTCAATTACATTATAACTTTAGTTATTTGATTAACTCCTTTCGTTCAATTCAATTACATTATAACTTACTCGAGTGTTTTATTTAGTTATTTGATTAACTCCTTCGTTCAATTCAATTACATAATAACTTACTCAAGTGTTTTATTTAGTTATTTGATTAACTCATTCGTTCAATTCAATTACATTATAACTTACTCAAGTGTTTTATTTAGTTATTTGATTAACTCTTTCGTTCAATTCAATTACATAATAACTTACTCAAGTGTTTTATTTAGTTATTTGATTAACTCATTCGTTCAATTCAATTACATTATAACTTACTCTAGTGTTTTATTTAGTTATTTGATTAACTCATTCGTTCAATTCAATTACATAATAACTTACTAAAGTGTTTTATTTAATTATTTGATTAACTCATTCGTTCAATTCAATTACATTATAACTTACTCGAGTGTTTTATTTAGTTATTTGATTAACTCATTCGTTCAATTCAATTACATTATAACTTACTCAAGTGTTTTATTTAGTTATTTGATTAACTCCTTCGTTCAATTCAATTACATTATAACTTACTCGAAGTGTTTTATTTAGTTATTTGATTAACTTTTTCGTTCAATTCAATTACATAATAACTTACTCGAGTGTTTTATTTAGTTATTTGATTAACTCATTCGTTCAATTCAATTACATTATAACTTACTCGAGTGTTTTATTTAGTTATTTGATTAACTCCTTCGTTCAATTCAATTACATTATAACTTACTCGAGTGTTTTATTTAGTTATTTGATTAACTCCTTAGTTCAATTCAATTACATTATAACTTACTGAGTGTTTTATTTAGTTATTTGATTAACTCCTTTCGTTCAATTCAATTACATTATAACTTACTCGAGTGTTTTATTTAGTTATTTGATTAACTCCTTCGTTCAATTCAATTACATAATAACTTACTCAAGTGTTTTATTTAGTTATTTGATTAACTCCTTCGTTCAATTCAATTACATTATAACTTACTCAAGTGTTTTATTTAGTTATTTGATTAACTCCTTCGTTCAATTCAATTACATAATAACTTACTCAAGTGTTTTATTTAGTTATTTGATTAACTCCTTCGTTCAATTCAATTACATTATAACTTACTCAAGTGTTTTATTTAGTTATTTGATTAACTCATTCGTTCAATTCAATTACATAATAACTTACTCAAGTGTTTTATTTAGTTATTTGATTAACTCCATTCGTTCAATTCAATTACATTATAACTTACTCAAGTGTTTTATTTAGTTATTTGATTAACTCCTTTCGTTCAATTCAATTTCATTATAACTTACTCGAGTGTTTTATTTAGTTATTTGATTAACTCTTTCGTTCAATTCAATTACATTATAACTTACTCGAGTGTTTTATTTAGTTATTTGATTAACTCTTTCGTTCAATTCAATTACATTATAACTTACTCGAGTGTTTTATTTAGTTATTTGATTAACTCATTCGTTCAATTCAATTACATTATAACTTACTCGAGTGTTTTATTTAGTTATTTGATTAACTCCTTTCGTTCAATTCAATTACATTATAACTTACTCGAGTGTTTTATTTAGTTATTTGATTAACTCCTTCGTTCAATTCAATTACATTATAAATTACTCAAGTGTTTTATTTAGTTATTTGATTAACTCCTTTCGTTCAATTGAATTACATTATAACTTACTCGAGTGTTTTATTTAGTTATTTGATTAACTCTTTCGTTCAATTCAATTACATAATAACTTACTCGAGTGTTTTATTTAGTTATTTGATTAACTCTTTCGTTCAATTCAATTACATTATAACTTACTCGAGTGTTTTATTTAGTTATTTGATTAACTCTTTCGTTCAATTCAATTACATAATAACTTACTCAAGTGTTTTATTTAGTTATTTGATTAACTCTTTCGTTCAATTCAATTACATTATAACTTACTCGAGTGTTTTATTTAGTTATTTGATTAACTCCTTCGTTCAATTCAATTACATAATAACTTACTCAAGTGTTTTATTTAGTTATTTGATTAACTCATTCGTTCAATTCAATTACATTATAACTTACTCAAGTGTTTTATTTAGTTATTTGATTAACTCCTTCGTTCAATTCAATTACATTATAACTTACTCAAGTGTTTTATTTAGTTATTTGATTAACTCTTTCGTTCAATTCAATTACATTATAACTTACTCGAGTGTTTTATTTAGTTATTTGATTAACTCTTTCGTTCAATTCAATTACATTATAACTTACTCGAGTGTTTTATTTAGTTATTTGATTAACTCCTTCGTTCAATTCAATTACATAATAACTTACTCGAGTGTTTTATTTAGTTATTTGATTAACTCTTTCGTTCAATTCAATTACATTATAACTTACTCGAGTGTTTTATTTAGTTATTTGATTAACTCTTTCGTTCAATTCAATTACATAATAACTTACTCAAGTGTTTTATTTAGTTATTTGATTAACTCCTTTCGTTCAATTCAATTACATTATAACTTACTCAAGTGTTTTATTTAGTTATTTGATTAACTCCTTCGTTCAATTCAATTACATTATAACTTACTCAAGTGTTTTATGTAGTTATTTGATTAACTCTTTCGTTCAATTCAATTACATTATAACTTACTCAAGTGTTTTATTTAGTTATTTGATTAACTCTTTCGTTCAATTCAATTACATTATAACTTACTCAAGTGTTTTATTTAGTTATTTGATTAACTCTTTCGTTCAATTCAATTACATAATAACTTACTCAAGTGTTTTATTTAGTTATTTGATTAACTCCTTCGTTCAATTCAATTACATAATAACTTACTCAAGTGTTTTATTTAGTTATTTGATTAACTCCTTCGTTCAATTCAATTACATTATAACTTACTCAAGTGTTTTATTTAGTTATTTGATTAACTCTTTCGTTCAATTCAATTACATTATAACTTACTCAAGTGTTTTATTTAGTTATTTGATTAACTCCTTCGTTCAATTCAATTACATAATAACTTACTCGAGTGTTTTATTTAGTTATTTGATTAACTCTTTCGTTCAATTCAATTACATTATAACTTACTCGAGTGTTTTATTTAGTTATTTGATTAACTCTTTCGTTCAATTCAATTACATAATAACTTACTCGAGTGTTTTATTTAGTTATTTGATTAACTCCTTCGTTCAATTCAATTACATAATAACTTACTCGAGTGTTTTATTTAGTTATTTGATTAACTCCTTCGTTCAATTCAATTACATTATAACTTACTCAAGTGTTTTATTTAGTTATTTGATTAACTCTTTCGTTCAATTCAATTACATTATAACTTACTCGAGTGTTTTATTTAGTTATTTGATTAACTCTTTCGTTCAATTCAATTACATTATAACTTACTCAAGTGTTTTATTTAGTTATTTGATTAACTCCTTTCGTTCAATTCAATTACATAATAACTTACTCAAGTGTTTTATTTAGTTATTTGATTAACTCTTTCGTTCGATTCAATTACATTATAACTTACTCAAGTGTTTTATTTAGTTATTTGATTAACTCTTTCGTTCAATTCAATTACATTATAACTTACTCAAGTGTTTTATTTAGTTATTTGATTAACTCCTTCGTTCAATTCAATTACATTATAACTTACTCAAGTGTTTTATTTAGTTATTTGATTAACTCCTTCGTTCAATTCAATTACATAATAACTTACTCAAGTGTTTTATTTTGTTATTTGATTAACTCTTTCGTTCAATTCAATTACATTATAACTTACTCAAGTGTTTTATTTAGTTATTTGATTAACTCTTTCGTTCAATTCAATTACATTATAACTTACTCAAGCGTTTTATTTAGTTATTTGATTAACTCTTTCGTTCAATTCAATTACATTATAACTTACTCAAGTGTTTTATTTAGTTATTTGATTAACTCCTTCGTTCAATTCAATTACATAATAACTTACTCAAGTGTTTTATTTAGTTATTTGATTAACTCCTTCGTTCAATTCAATTACATAATAACTTACTCAAGTGTTTTATTTAGTTATTTGATTAACTCCTTTCGTTCAATTCAATTACATAATAACTTACTCAAGTGTTTTATTTAGTTATTTGATTAACTCCTTTCGTTCAATTCAATTACATTATAACTTACTCAAGTGTTTTATTTAGTTATTTGATTAACTCCTTCGTTCAATTCAATTACATTATAACTTACTCAAGTGTTTTATTTAGTTATTTGATTAACTCCTTCGTTCAATTCAATTACATAATAACTTACTCAAGTGTTTTATTTAGTTATTTGATTAACTCTTTCGTTCAATTCAATTACATTATAACTTACTCAATTTTTTTATTTAGTTATTTGATTAACTCCTTCGTTCAATTCAATTACATAATAACTTACTCAAGTGTTTTATTTAGTTATTTGATTAACTCCTTTCGTTCAATTCAATTACATAATAACTTACTCAAGTGTTTTATTTAGTTATTTGATTAACTCTTTCGTTCGATTCAATTACATTATAACTTACTCAAGTGTTTTATTTAGTTATTTGATTAACTCCTTCGTTCAATTCAATTACATTATAACTTACTCAAGTGTTTTATTTAGTTATTTGATTAACTCCTTCGTTCAATTCAATTACATAATAACTTACTCAAGTGTTTTATTTAGTTATTTGATTAACTCCTTCGTTCAATTCAATTACATTATAACTTACTCAAGTGTTTTATATAGTTATTTGATTAACTCCTTCGTTCAATTCAATTACATTATAACTTACTCAAGTGTTTTATTTAGTTATTTGATTAACTCTTTCGTTCAATTCAATTACATTATAACTTACTCAAGTGTTTTATTTAGTTATTTGATTAACTATTTCGTTCAATTCAATTACATTATAACTTACTCAAGTGTTTTATTTAGTTATTTGATTAACTCCTTCGTTCAATTCAATTACATTATAACTTACTCAAGTGTTTTATTTAGTTATTTGATTAACTCCTTCGTTCAATTCAATTACATTATAACTTACTCAAGTGTTTTATTTAGTTATTTGATTAACTCTTTCGTTCAATTCAATTACATTATAACTTACTCAAGTGTTTTATTTAGTTATTTGATTAACTCCTTCGTTCAATTCAATTACATAATAACTTACTCAAGTGTTTTATTTAGTTATTTGATTAACTCCTTTCGTTCAATTCAATTACATAATAACTTACTCAAGTGTTTTATTTAGTTATTTGATTAACTCTTTCGTTCAATTCAATTACATTATAACTTACTCAAGTGTTTTATTTAGTTATTTGATTAACTCCTTTCGTTCAATTCAATTACATTATAACTTACTCAAGTGTTTTATTTAGTTATTTGATTAACTCCTTCGTTCAATTCAATTACATAATAACTTACTCAAGTGTTTTATTTAGTTATTTGATTAACTCCTTCGTTCAATTCAATTACATAATAACTTACTCAAGTGTTTTATTTAGTTATTTGATTAACTCCTTCGTTCAATTCAATTACATTATAACTTACTCAAGTGTTTTATTTAGTTATTTGATTAACTCTTTCGTTCAATTCAATTACATTATAACTTACTCAAGTGTTTTATTTAGTTATTTGATTAACTCCTTTCGTTCAATTCAATTACATAATAACTTACTCAAGTGTTTTATTTAGTTATTTGATTAACTCCTTTCGTTCAATTCAATTACATTATAACTTACTCAAGTGTTTTATTTAGTTATTTGATTAACTCCTTCGTTCAATTCAATTACATAATAACTTACTCAAGTGTTTTATTTAGTTATTTGATTAACTCCTTCGTTCAATTCAATTACATTATAACTTACTCAAGTGTTTTATTTAGTTATTTGATTAACTCCTTCGTTCAATTCAATTACATTATAACTTACTCAAGTGTTTTATTTAGTTATTTGATTAACTCCTTCGTTCAATTCAATTACATAATAACTTACTCAAGTGTTTTATTTAGTTATTTGATTAACTCTTTCGTTCAATTCAATTACATTATAACTTACTCAAGTGTTTTATTTAGTTATTTGATTAACTCTTTCGTTCAATTCAATTACATTATAACTTACTCAAGTGTTTTATTTAGTTATTTGATTAACTCCTTCGTTCAATTCAATTACATAATAACTTACTCAAGTGTTTTATTTAGTTATTTGATTAACTCTTTCGTTCAATTCAATTACATTATAACTTACTCAAGTGTTTTATTTAGTTATTTGATTAACTCTTTCGTTCAATTCAATTACATTATAACTTACTCAAGTGTTTTATTTAGTTATTTGATTAACTCCTTCGTTCAATTCAATTACATAATAACTTACTCAAGTGTTTTATTTAGTTATTTGATTAACTCTTTCGTTCAATTCAATTACATTATAACTTACTCAAGTGTTTTATTTAGTTATTTGATTAACTCCTTTCGTTCAATTCAATTACATTATAACTTACTCAAGTGTTTTATTTAGTTATTTGATTAACTCCTTCGTTCAATTCAATTACATAATAACTTACTCAAGTGTTTTATTTAGTTATTTGATTAACTCTTTCGTTCAATTCAATTACATAATAACTTACTCAAGTGTTTTATTTAGTTATTTGATTAACTCTTTCGTTCAATTCAATTACATTATAACTTACTCAAGTGTTTTATTTAGTTATTTGATTAACTCTTTCGTTCAATTCAATTACATTATAACTTACTCAAGTGTTTTATTTAGTTATTTGATTAACTCTTTCGTTCAATTCAATTACATTATAACTTACTCAAGTGTTTTATTTAGTTATTTGATTAACTCCTTCGTTCAATTCAATTACATAATAACTTACTCAAGTGTTTTATTTAGTTATTTGATTAACTCCTTCGTTCAATTCAATTACATAATAACTTACTCAAGTGTTTTATTTAGTTATTTGATTAACTCCTTCGTTCAATTCAATTACATAATAACTTACTCAAGTGTTTTATTTAGTTATTTGATTAACTCTTTCGTTCAATTCAATTACATAATAACTTACTCAAGTGTTTTATTTAGTTATTTGATTAACTCCTTCGTTCAATTCAATTACATTAATAACTTACTCAAGTGTTTTATTTAGTTATTTGATTAACTCCTTCGTTCAATTCAATTACATAATAACTTACTCAAGTGTTTTATTTAGTTATTTGATTAACTCTTTCGTTCAATTCAATTACATTATAACTTACTCAAGTGTTTTATTTAGTTATTTGATTAACTCTTTCGTTCAATTCAATTACATTATAACTTACTCAAGTGTTTTATTTAGTTATTTGATTAACTCCTTCGTTCAATTCAATTACATAATAACTTACTCAAGTGTTTTATTTAGTTATTTGATTAACTCTTTCGTTCAATTCAATTACATTATAACTTACTCAAGTGTTTTATTTAGTTATTTGATTAACTTTTCGTTCAATTCAATTACATTATAACTTACTCAAGTGTTTTATTTAGTTATTTGATTAACTCTTTCGTTCAATTCAATTACATAATAACTTACTCAAGTGTTTTATTTAGTTATTTGATTAACTCTTTCGTTCAATTCAATTACATTATAACTTACTCAAGTGTTTTATTTAGTTATTTGATTAACTCTTTCGTTCAATTCAATTACATAATAACTTACTCAAGTGTTTTATTTAGTTATTTGATTAACTCCTTTCGTTCAATTCAATTACATTAATAACTTACTCAAGTGTTTTATTTAGTTATTTGATTAACTCCTTCGTTCAATTCAATTACATAATAACTTACTCAAGTGTTTTATTTAGTTATTTGATTAACTCCTTCGTTCAATTCAATTACATAATAACTTACTCAAGTGTTTTATTTAGTTATTTGATTAACTCCTTCGTTCAATTCAATTACATTATAACTTACTCAAGTGTTTTATTTAGTTATTTGATTAACTCTTTCGTTCAATTCAATTACATAATAACTTACTCAAGTGTTTTATTTAGTTATTTGATTAACTCCTTCGTTCAATTCAATTACATTAATAACTTACTCAAGTGTTTTATTTAGTTATTTGATTAACTCTTTCGTTCAATTCAATTACATAATAACTTACTCAAGTGTTTTATTTAGTTATTTGATTAACTCTTTCGTTCAATTCAATTACATTATAACTTACTCAAGTGTTTTATTTAGTTATTTGATTAACTCTTTCGTTCAATTCAATTACATTATAACTTACTCAAGTGTTTTATTTAGTTATTTGATTAACTCCTTCGTTCAATTCAATTACATAATAACTTACTCCAAGTGTTTTATTTAGTTATTTGATTAACTCTTTCGTTCAATTCAATTACATTATAACTTACTCAAGTGTTTTATTTAGTTATTTGATTAACTCCTTTCGTTCAATTCAATTACATTATAACTTACTCGAGTGTTTTATTTAGTTATTTGATTAACTCTTTCGTTCAATTCAATTACATTATAACTTACTCAAGTGTTTTATTTAGTTATTTGATTAACTCTTTCGTTCAATTCAATTACATAATAACTTACTCAAGTGTTTTATTTAGTTATTTGATTAACTCTTTCGTTCAATTCAATTACATTATAACTTACTCAAGTGTTTTATTTAGTTATTTGATTAACTCCTTCGTTGAATTCAATTACATTAATAACTTACTCAAGTGTTTTATTTAGTTATTTGATTAACTCCTTCGTTCAATTCAATTACATTAATAACTTACTCAAGTGTTTTATTTAGTTATTTGATTAACTCCTTCGTTCAATTCAATTACATTAATAACTTACTCAAGTGTTTTATTTAGTTATTTGATTAACTCCTTCGTTCAATTCAATTACATAATAACTTACTCAAGTGTTTTATTTAGTTATTTGATTAACTCTTTCGTTCGATTCAATTACATTATAACTTACTCAAGTGTTTTATTTAGTTATTTGATTAACTCTTTCGTTCAATTCAATTACATTATAACTTACTCAAGTGTTTTATTTAGTTATTTGATTAACTCCTTCGTTCAATTCAATTACATAATAACTTACTCAAGTGTTTTATTTAGTTATTTGATTAACTCTTTCGTTCGATTCAATTACATTATAACTTACTCAAGTGTTTTATTTAGTTATTTGATTAACTCTTTCGTTCAATTCAATTACATTATAACTTACTCAAGTGTTTTATTTAGTTATTTGATTAACTCCTTCGTTCAATTCAATTACATAATAACTTACTCAAGTGTTTTATTTAGTTATTTGATTAACTCTTTCGTTCGATTCAATTACATTATAACTTACTCAAGTGTTTTATTTAGTTATTTGATTAACTCTTTCGTTCAATTCAATTACATTATAACTTACTCAAGTGTTTTATTTAGTTATTTGATTAACTCCATTCGTTCAATTCAATTACATAATAACTTACTCAAGTGTTTTATTTAGTTATTTGATTAGCTCCTTCGTTCAATTCAATTACATAATAGCTTACTTAAGTGTTTTATTTAGTTATTTGATTAACTCTTTCGTTCGATTCAATTACATTATAACTTACTCAAGTGTTTTATTTAGTTATTTGATTAACTCTTTCGTTCAATTCAATTACATTATAACTTACTTAAGTGTTTTATTTAGTTATTTGATTAACTCTTTCGTTCAATTCAATTACATTATAACTTACTCAAGTGTTTTATTTAGTTATTTGATTAACTCATTCGTTCAATTCAATTACATAATAACTTACTCAAGTGTTTTATTTAGTTATTTGATTAACTCTTTCGTTCAATTCAATTACATTATAACTTACTCAAGTGTTTTATTTAGTTATTTGATTAACTCCTTCGTTCAATTCAATTACATTAATAACTTACTCAAGCGTTTTATTTATTTATTTGATTAACGCATTCGTTCAATTCATTTACATAAAAACTTACTCAAGTGTTTTATTTAGTTATTTGATTAACTCCTTCGTTCAATTCAATTACATAATAACTTACTCAAGTGTTTTATTTAGTTATTTGATTAACTCCTTCGTTCAATTCAATTACATAATAACTTACTCAAGTGTTTTATTTAGTTATTTGATTAACTCTTTCGTTCGATTCAATTACATTATAACTTACTCAAGTGTTTTATTTAGTTATTTGATTAACTCTTTCGTTCAATTCAATTACATTATAACTTACTCAAGTGTTTTATTTAGTTATTTGATTAACTCCTTCGTTCAATTCAATTACATAATAACTTACTCAAGTGTTTTATTTAGTTATTTGATTAACTCTTTCGTTCGATTCAATTACATTATAACTTACTCAAGTGTTTTATTTAGTTATTTGATTAACTCTTTCGTTCAATTCAATTACATTATAACTTACTCAAGTGTTTTATTTAGTTATTTGATTAACTCCTTCGTTCAATTCAATTACATAATAACTTACTCAAGTGTTTTATTTAGTTATTTGATTAACTCCTTCGTTCAATTCAATTACATAATAACTTACTCAAGTGTTTTATTTAGTTATTTGATTAACTCTTTCGTTCGATTCAATTACATTATAACTTACTCAAGTGTTTTATTTAGTTATTTGATTAACTCCTTCGTTCAATTCAATTACATTATAACTTACTCAAGTGTTTTATTTAGTTATTTGATTAACTCATTCGTTCAATTCAATTACATAATAACTTACTCAAGTGTTTTATTTAGTTATTTGATTAACTCCTTCGTTCAATTCAATTACATTATAACTTACTCAAGTGTTTTATTTAGTTATTTGATTAACTCCTTCGTTCAATTCAATTACATAATAACTTACTCAAGTGTTTTATTTAGTTATTTGATTAACTCTTTCGTTCGATTCAATTACATTATAACTTACTCAAGTGTTTTATTTAGTTATTTGATTAACTCTTTCGTTCAATTCAATTACATTATAACTTACTCAAGTGTTTTATTTAGTTATTTGATTAACTCCTTCGTTCAATTCAATTACATAATAACTTACTCAAGTGTTTTATTTAGTTATTTGATTAACTCCTTCGTTCAATTCAATTACATAATAACTTACTCAAGTGTTTTATTTAGTTATTTGATTAACTCTTTCGTTCGATTCAATTACATTATAACTTACTCAAGTGTTTTATTTAGTTATTTGATTAACTCCTTCGTTCAATTCAATTACATAATAACTTACTCAAGTGTTTTATTTAGTTATTTGATTAACTCTTTCGTTCAATTCAATTACATAATAACTTACTCAAGTGTTTTATTTAGTTATTTGATTAACTCTTTCGTTCGATTCAATTACATTATAACTTACTCAAGTGTTTTATTTAGTTATTTGATTAACTCCTTCGTTCAATTCAATTACATTAATAACTTACTCAAGTGTTTTATTTAGTTATTTGATTAACGCATTCGTTCAATTCATTTACATAATAACTTACTCAAGTGTTTTATTTAGTTATTTGATTAACTCCTTCGTTCAATTCAATTACATAATAACTTACTCAAGTGTTTTATTTAGTTATTTGATTAACTCTTTCGTTCAATTCAATTACATTATAACTTACTCAAGTGTTTTATTTAGTTATTTGATTAACTCTTTCGTTCAATTCAATTACATTATAACTTACTCAAGTGTTTTATTTATTTATTTGATTAACGTATTCGTTCAATTCATTTACATAAAAACTTACTCAAGTGTTTTATTTAGTTATTTGATTAACTCCTTCGTTCAATTCAATTACATAATAACTTACTCAAGTGTTTTATTTAGTTATTTGATTAACTCCTTCGTTCAATTCAATTACAATTTTTTTTTTTGAAAGAGTTCAATTCAATTACATAATAACTTACTCAAGTGTTTTATTTAGTTATTTGATTAACTCTTTCGTTCGATTCAATTACATTATAACTTACTCAAGTGTTTTATTTAGTTATTTGATTAACTCCTTCGTTCAATTCAATTACATTATAAATTACTCAAGCGTTTTATTTATTTATTTGATTAACGCATTCGTTCAATTCATTTACACAAAAACTTACTCAAGTGTTTTATTTAGTTATTTGATTAACTCCTTCGTTGAATTTAATTACATTATAATTTACTCAAGCGTTTTATTTAGTTATTTGATTAACTCCTTCGTTCAATTCAATTACATAATAACTTACTCAAGTGTTTTATTTAGTTATTTGATTAACTCTTTCGTTCGATTCAATTACATTATAACTTACTCAAGTGTTTTATTTAGTTATTTGATTAACTCTTTCGTTCAATTCAATTACATTATAACTTACTCAAGTGTTTTATTTAGTTATTTGATTAACTCCTTCGTTCAATTCAATTACATAATAACTTACTCAAGTGTTTTATTTAGTTATTTGATTAACTCCTTCGTTCAATTCAATTACATAATAGCTTACTTAAGTGTTTTATTTAGTTATTTGATTAACTCTTTCGTTCGATTCAATTACATTATAACTTACTCATGTGTTTTATTTAGTTATTTGATTAACTCCTTCGTTCAATTCAATTACATAATAACTTACTCAAGTGTTTTATTTAGTTATTTGATTAACTCATTCGTTCAATTCAATTACATAATAACTTACTCAAGTGTTTTATTTAGTTATTTGATTAACTCTTTCGTTCGATTCAATTACATTATAACTTACTCAAGTGTTTTATTTAGTTATTTGATTAACTCCTTCGTTCAATTCAATTACATTAATAACTTACTCAAGCGTTTTATTTATTTATTTGATTAACGCATTCGTTCAATTCATTTACATAAAAACTTACTCAAGTGTTTTATTTAGTTATTTGATTAACTCCTTCGTTCAATTCAATTACATAATAACTTACTCAAGTGTTTTATTTAGTTATTTGATTAACTCCTTCGTTCAATTCAATTACATAATAACTTACTCAAGTGTTTTATTTAGTTATTTGATTAACTCTTTCGTTCGATTCAATTACATTATAACTTACTCAAGTGTTTTATTTAGTTATTTGATTAACTCTTTCGTTCAATTCAATTACATTATAACTTACTCAAGTGTTTTATTTAGTTATTTGATTAACTCCTTCGTTCAATTCAATTACATAATAACTTACTCAAGTGTTTTATTTAGTTATTTGATTAACTCTTTCGTTCGATTCAATTACATTATAACTTACTCAAGTGTTTTATTTAGTTATTTGATTAACTCTTTCGTTCAATTCAATTACATTATAACTTACTCAAGTGTTTTATTTAGTTATTTGATTAACTCCTTCGTTCAATTCAATTACATAATAACTTACTCAAGTGTTTTATTTAGTTATTTGATTAACTCTTTCGTTCGATTCAATTACATTATAACTTACTCAAGTGTTTTATTTAGTTATTTGATTAACTCTTTCGTTCAATTCAATTACATTATAACTTACTCAAGTGTTTTATTTAGTTATTTGATTAACTCCATTCGTTCAATTCAATTACATAATAACTTACTCAAGTGTTTTATTTAGTTATTTGATTAACTCCTTCGTTCAATTCAATTACATAATAACTTACTTAAGTGTTTTATTTAGTTATTTGATTAACTCTTTCGTTCGATTCAATTACATTATAACTTACTCAAGTGTTTTATTTAGTTATTTGATTAACTCTTTCGTTCAATTCAATTACATTATAACTTACTCAAGTGTTTTATTTAGTTATTTGATTAACTCTTTCGTTCAATTCAATTACATTATAACTTACTCAAGTGTTTTATTTAGTTATTTGATTAACTCCTTCGTTCAATTCAATTACATAATAACTTACTCAAGTGTTTTATTTAGTTATTTGATTAACTCTTTCGTTCAATTCAATTACATTATAACTTACTCAAGTGTTTTATTTAGTTATTTGATTAACTCCTTCGTTCAATTCAATTACATTATAACTTACTCAAGCGTTTTATTTATTTATTTGATTAACGCATTCGTTCAATTCATTTACATAAAAACTTACTCAAGTGTTTTATTTAGTTATTTGATTAACTCCTTCGTTCAATTCAATTACATAATAACTTACTCAAGTGTTTTATTTAGTTATTTGATTAACTCCTTCGTTCAATTCAATTACATAATAACTTACTCAAGTGTTTTATTTAGTTATTTGATTAACTCTTTCGTTCGATTCAATTACATTATAACTTACTCAAGTGTTTTATTTAGTTATTTGATTAACTCTTTCGTTCAATTCAATTACATTATAACTTACTCAAGTGTTTTATTTAGTTATTTGATTAACTCCTTCGTTCAATTCAATTACATAATAACTTACTCAAGTGTTTTATTTAGTTATTTGATTAACTCTTTCGTTCGATTCAATTACATTATAACTTACTCAAGTGTTTTATTTAGTTATTTGATTAACTCTTTCGTTCAATTCAATTACATTATAACTTACTCAAGTGTTTTATTTAGTTATTTGATTAACTCCTTCGTTCAATTCAATTACATAATAACTTACTCAAGTGTTTTATTTAGTTATTTGATTAACTCTTTCGTTCGATTCAATTACATTATAACTTACTCAAGTGTTTTATTTAGTTATTTGATTAACTCTTTCGTTCAATTCAATTACATTATAACTTACTCAAGTGTTTTATTTAGTTATTTGATTAACTCCTTCGTTCAATTCAATTACATAATAACTTACTCAAGTGTTTTATTTAGTTATTTGATTAACTCCTTCGTTCAATTCAATTACATAATAACTTACTCAAGTGTTTTATTTAGTTATTTGATTAACTCTTTCGTTCGATTCAATTACATTATAACTTACTCAAGTGTTTTATTTAGTTATTTGATTAACTTTTCGTTCAATTCAATTACATTATAACTTACTTAAGTGTTTTATTTAGTTATTTGATTAACTCTTTCGTTCAATTCAATTACATTATAACTTACTCAAGCGTTTTATTTATTTATTTGATTAACGCATTCGTTCAATTCATTTACATAAAAACTTACTCAAGTGTTTTATTTAGTTATTTGATTAACTCCTTCGTTCAATTCAATTACATAATAACTTACTCAAGTGTTTTATTTAGTTATTTGATTAACTCCTTCGTTCAATTCAATTACATAATAACTTACTCAAGTGTTTTATTTAGTTATTTGATTAACTCTTTCGTTCGATTCAATTACATTATAACTTACTCAAGTGTTTTATTTAGTTATTTGATTAACTCCTTCGTTCAATTCAATTACATTATAACTTACTCAAGCGTTTTATTTATTTATTTGATTAACGCATTCGTTCAATTCATTTACATAAATAACTTACTCAAGTGTTTTATTTAGTTATTTGATTAACTCCTTCGTTCAATTCAATTACATAATAACTTACTCAAGTGTTTTATTTAGTTATTTGATTAACTCCTTCGTTCAATTCAATTACATTTTTTTTTTTTGAAGAGTTCAATTCAATTACATAATAACTTACTCAAGTGTTTAATTTAGTTATTTGATTAACTCTTTCGTTCGATTCAATTATATTATAACTTACTCAAGTGTTTTATTTAGTTATTTGATTAACTCCTTCGTTCAATTCAATTACATTATAACTTACTCAAGCGTTTTATTTATTTATTTGATTAACGCATTCGTTCAATTCATTTACACAAAAACTTACTCAAGTGTTTTATTTAGTTATTTGATTAACTCCTTCGTTCAATTCAATTACATTATAACTTACTCAAGTGTTTTATTTAGTTATTTGATTAACTCCTTCGTTCAATTCAATTACATTATAACTTACTCAAGTGTTTTATTTAGTTATTTGATTAACTCTTTCGTTCAATTCAATTACATTATAACTTACTCAAGTGTTTTATTTAGTTATTTGATTAACTCCTTCGTTCAATTCAATTACATTATAACTTACTCAAGTGTTTTATTTAGTTATTTGATTAACTTTTCGTTCAATTCAATTACATTATAACTTACTCAAGTGTTTTATTTAGTTATTTGATTAACTCCTTCGTTCAATTCAATTACATTATAACTTACTCAAGCGTTTATTTAGTTATTTGATTAACGCATTCGTTCAATTCATTTACATAAAAACTTACTCAAGTGTTTTATTTAGTTATCCAATCCATGTCTGTATTTGCATATAGTTAGGCCCATGTCTCCATCATGGTCAAGCCCATACTAGTCCAAAATCATACCCATTTTTAAATATTTCCCATTTTCATTTTCATTTCCATTTCCATTTCCATTTCCATTTCCACTTCTCATTTTTCATTCCCCATTCCCATCTATCATTTCCATTTCATATTTCGAAAATCTTATCTTAAAATCACAAGCAAGGTCCACTCGATTTTGTTCATGACCGGTCGAGAGATTAGGACTTAGGAGCGCCTAATGGAGAAACAAACAGTTGAGCCTATTCTAAAGCTCATCAATCGCACTATCACTGGCGGGCCGCGTTTGTCGTGAACGCCACCCGGCCAAAGATAAAATTTCTCCTACTCTCTTTTACACTAAACAAGTATAATGGAAGTAGGGTTCGTATCCACAGGGAAACGGGGACGAGCTCTATACTTAGCGTGCGTTAGTACCTAGAAGACTCTAACGGTCGAGAAACCTAATAATAATAACAAAGGGGGTTTTCAAATAGATTTACTAACAAACTACAACTAACTAGCAACTAAATAAGATGAGAAATCAATATAGGAAGATCTTGAATCCGATTAACATCCACTTCAATTCATTATCGATCCTTGAACCTCAACTCTAATTAATTCCATGATTATCTATTGCCGAGAATTAATCTCGCGCTCTCCTTATTCCTAGTTGAATAGCACGATCAGCGTGACTATAAAACCCTAACTAAAGGATAACCTAGTCCGATCGGCGTCTAAGTTCAATCCAATAGCAGCAATAAACACAGAGAACCAACAGACCTGCTAACGTCATACAAGCGATAAACATTCAACAGTTGATTTAATTTCCCCAAGAAATAACCAAGACAATCTGCATCTAAGTTACTTCATAGTTTGCTACCAATTGATAAAAGAATAAAACAATCCGATTCTATTCTTAAATCTTAGCATTAGATTAATTACATAATCAAACTAGTAATATTCCTAGCATAATCATGCAATAATCATAGAAAGCAAGCATAGAAATTAAACCATAATCAAAGGAACTAAATAGAGAGGAAAGATCTCACAATAATGCTTGAAGCTTCATATTAATCTCGTTCAAGAACGGTTCAAGCTACAATCGGCATAGCAATCGCCAATTCCATAATTGAAATCTACGAAAACTAAACTAGAAGATAAAAACTAAAAAGAGAAGAGAAGAAGAGAAGAATGGAGTGTTGGATATTCTCTCTCCTCAAGTGTGTGTGTCTTAGGTCCAAAAACAAACTTTAGTATTTATACTAAGGCTCAAAAGTCAGCCGACATTTAGACCGCCATAGGGGTCGCGAGGTGCGGTATAGGTCGCACCGTGCGATGAGCTACTGCCTTCGCAACGAGCTGAAGAATTGGGCCAAACCACGCAGGTCGCACCGTGCGAGAATCCTCGCGAGGTGCGAGCAAGGCAGGTCGCGAGGTGCGACAGTCCTCGCGAGTCGCGAGCCTGGGCGATGGGCATGCGTGCTTGCTGTGCGAGCGCTGGGCTGTGCGAGCTGGGCGCTGCTTTGACGAGCGAGGCTGCTGGATGGCTCGACGATGCTGCTGGATGGCTCGACGATGCTGCTGGCTGTGCGATGCTTGGTTAGCGGGTGTGCGTGTGATGCTAGGTGCTGCTGAGCTGCTAAGCTCTACTTGGTTGGTGATGACGAGCTTGCGGTGATGCGATGCTTAGGCACACGGTGGAGTTCCAAGAGCTCGGAACTTTACAACTCTAACAACAATTAATATACAAAATTCCGAACTTCTGCTAAGGGTTAAATAAAACACGAATGTTAACAATTACAATCAAACCCTTAGCAAAGTGCACCCAAAGTAACGTAAATACTACGTATAACTTGAGCGTATCAAATACCCCCACACTTGAACTTTACTCGACCTCGAGTAAACTCAAAATGATGATCACCAAATAAATCATCACCCAAACTAACGACACCAACCTACACTCCCCATCAACTACATCATCATCATCACATCTTAACAACATCCGCTCAAAAACCTAAACGTAAGGGACGATGATTCCCCCACACTTAGATTCGAGCTCACCTGAAAAATAAAAAGACGCGACAACAATAATCACCAAACGACAACCAAAATGTGAGCTCAAATCCTGAAGGATCTCAAAGGAATTGAACTCACTCCAACGCCACAATCAAAATGACAACTCGCCTAAAACCTCAGAAGATAAACTACTACTACTATTACAACCAACCTATATAAGCAAGCCATGGAACAAAGACAAAAAGGGATAAATTCCATGCTTACTCCCAAAAACAAACAATCAAAAGAAAGTGAAAGCCAAAACAAATCTCCGGCAAATGAGTCTTCAAAATACATAATTCTCTCTTAATCTCTCATTTTGCCTAGGAGCCCTTTCGGGTTTTCATCCTAGCTTCTCACATTTTTTTTTTTCATCTCACCATCTTACCCGCTCAATATAAGCCACTTTTTTGCATAAGTTGCCCTTTCGGGTTTTCAACCTATCCGGGCCCCCATTTTTGCCCGAGTCGCCCGCCCTTGCGGGTTTTCAACTCAGCGGGATTCTTTTCATCAATTTTTTTTTTTTTTATTTAAAAGTAATAAATACAACATAGATACATGAGACTGAGAATTCCCTCCCCCCTACTTAAACTACACATTGTCCTCAATGTATCGACGATTAAAAGAAAAAGTAAACTGAAAATGGGGGGGAAGTGAAAATCGGGTAAATCGAAGATCGAAAATTCAAAACTCATGAAAAGCAATCCGTCAAACTCAAATTTCTTAACAACACCAACTCAAATCTCTCTACTCAACTCACAACCCTCTCCCTCGAATTACTCAAACAAATGACAAATTCAAATTTTGTTTAGATTTTTGAGATTTGCTCCTAGCTTAAGAGATCGAAAAGATACATTAACAATCTCAACCCTCTAGTTGTACCAACTCCTAGCTATTGAAGTCCTCCCAACGGATTTCCTTTTTTGGATTTTGGTTACAAGTGAATTAAGATTGGTTGTGGATCTTTTTAGTGGTTGGGCGGTGGGTGAAAGAAAATTTGTTGTGGTGGTGGAAATTTGATGAAAAATAAAGGAAAAGAAAGAAAATAAAGGGGTCTCGGGGTCTCGGGTTGCCTCCCGAGAAGCGCTGTTGTTTAAAGTCGTGAGCTCGACTTAGTACCTTAAGCTCAAAAATTGGGCTTGTGCTCCATATGTGACAATGGAGGCTCCATGTAAACCTCCAATTCGAGTACCTGCAAAACAAACGGAGAAGAACTCTTGCAATGCATCGTTAGTGGTACAGTTTCAAAACAAGGTGGTAAATCAGGAGGCTTTTTACGCTCTTTCCACTCCGGCACCATAACCTGCATGTTAGTAGGAGATGCACATACCTCAACAATGTCAAGAACATCATGCAAAACAGAGTCAACAATGTTAATAGAGCAAAGAGGGTTATCATCCTTAATCAAAGGCTTAGAATCATCGATTTTAAACGCCTCTACCTTTCCCTCAAATTCCATGGTCAAAGAACCAGCGCAAACATCAATTTTAGTGCAAGATGTTTTCAAGAAAGGTCGCCCCAAAAGGATGGGGGCGGCATGCTTATCAGGCTCCATCTCCAAAACATAAAAATCAGCAGGAAATTACAATTTCCCAACCTTAACTAACACATCCTCTAATTTACCCCTAGGATAAACATTGGATCTATCAGCTAATTGAATCACCACACCAATTTCATGCAAATTGCCAAGTTTCAAAGACTTATACAATGAATATGGAATCACATTAATTGACGCACCTAAGTCTAACATGGCTTTAGGAAACATGGTGTCACCTATGGTACATGGGATGGTAAACATGCCTGGGTCCTTGCACTTTTGAGGCAATTTCTTTTGAAAGATAGCAGAGACATGCTCGCTAGCCTTCACTTTTTGCACTCCCTTTTGTTTTTGCTTTCTTTTCGAAGTACATAATTCTTTAAGGAACTTAGCAAACCTAGGTACTTGATTTAAAGCATCAAAAAGGGGAATGTTTACCTCACATTTACGAAAGACTTCGTAAATGTCATTGGTGCGCTTCTGTTTTGCGGGTTTCTCTTAATGCCTCGGGAAATGGTGGCTCTGGTTCATATGGTGGAGGAGGTGATTTTTGGACTTTCTCCTCTTGTTGAGGTGGCAATGATTTACAATATGTTGTCGGTTCATGCTCGATCACCTCTTCCACTATCTCTTTGTCTCGAACCACCAACCTCTCTTTGCTTGCAATTTCCGCTCCACTCCTTAATGTGATAGCACTCACGTTCATCTTAGGGTTGAGCTCTATTTGGGATGGAAACCTCACCGAATCCCTAGCCTCTAACTTGGTTACAGCTCCCGCAATTTGGCTTACTTGGCTCTCCAATATCTTGATGCTCGAACGGGTCTCCTCCTGAAACTGAACCATATTTCCCTGCATGTTAGTGACATTTTTAGTTAAAGCATTCATCATATCCTCTCGTAGACATGCCGGTACTCGGTCCCTGTGGTTGGCCTTGCGGCCGAAAATATGGAGCTCCTTGCTCCGGTGCTTTCGCATAAGGAGGTGGTGGGCGGTTATCTTCTTTGTGGCGGTTCTTTGGTTCCTCGATGAGTTCCCGTACCTCAAATTAGGATGATCTCGCCATCCCGAATTGTAGGTACCAGAATATGGATCATATCTTTTCTGGAAACCTTGGCCCTGAAAATCGGCCGCCTTAACCTCTTCACTCGGTTCTTGTAGATGAGGGCAAAAATCAGTTGGATGATGTGAAGAGCAAATGCCACAAGCCTTCACTTGGTGAGTTTTCTCTTTCACTATGAAGTCTCGCATCACGGATGTGAGAGCTTGCACCTGATCTTCCAGCTTAGAAGAACTAGAACCCTCGGAGACCACACGTCGAGTTCCAGACCTTCTACTAAACTGCCTCGAGCTTTCAAAGAAGCTCATTTAACGGTTCCTTAGCAGCGAGTGCAGTTTTATTCACAATGGATCCACCACTTGCTGCATTGACCATCCTAGCATCCTCATCACATAAGCCATTATAGAAGTATAGCACCAAATCTTCCTCTGAATAACCGTGGTATGGACAGCTAGCACATAATTTCTTAAACCTCTCCCAATACTCATAAAAAGACTCATCACCTCGTTGCTCAATGTTACTTATCTCCTTCTTCAATGTAGATGATTTAGAAGTGGGAAAGTATTTCTCGAGAAAGCTCTTTTTCAATTGAGCCCAAGTGGTGATGCTGTCGGACGGAAGGTAGTACATCCAGTCCTTTGCTGCGTCTTTTAGCGAAAAGGGGAAAGCTTTAAGCTTGATTATATCTTCTGAAACTCCACTTGGTTTCATGCTGCTGCATACCACATGAAACTCTGACAAATGTTTATTTGGATCTTCACCATTTAGCCCATGGAATGAGGGAAGCAAATGTATCAACCCCGACTTTAGCTCAAATGTGTCCCCCACTTCCGGTTCCGGAAATGTGATACACAAAGGTTGTTGGTCAAGGTTAGGAGCAGTGAGCTCCTTTAAAGTGCGGTGCTCAACTCTAGGAGGCATCTCTTCTTCAAATTGAAGCGAAAAAGGGAGCTCACTAAAGTCTTCACGCAATTCTCTTCTCAACCTTAAAAGGGTTAGTTCTAGATCTTGATCGTACTGCAAAGGTTCTTGGTTAGTAGCACGAGTATTAACCATTAACCATAAACAAAAACCATAAGCAATACAATCCAAAAGCATACACTAAATATAAACAAGTAACACCGTGTCCCCGGCAACGGCGCCAAAATTTGGCGGGCCGCGTTTGTCGTGAACGCCACCCGGCCAAAGATAAAATTTCTCCTACTCTCTTTTACACTAAACAAGTATAATGGAAGTAGGGTTCGTATCCACAGGGAAACGGGGACGAGCTCTATACTTAGCGTGCGTTAGTACCTAGAAGACTCTAACGGTCGAGAAACCTAATAATAATAACAAAGGGGGTTTTCAAATAGATTTACTAACAAACTACAACTAACTAGCAACTAAATAAGATGAGAAATCAATATAGGAAGATCTTGAATCCGATTAACATCCACTTCAATTCATTATCGATCCTTGAACCTCAACTCTAATTAATTCCATGATTATCTATTGCCGAGAATTAATCTCGCGCTCTCCTTATTCCTAGTTGAATAGCACGATCAGCGTGACTATAAAACCCTAACTAAAGGATAACCTAGTCCGATCGGCGTCTAAGTTCAATCCAATAGCAGCAATAAACACAGAGAACCAACAGACCTGCTAACGTCATACAAGCGATAAACATTCAACAGTTGATTTAATTTCCCCAAGAAATAACCAAGACAATCTGCATCTAAGTTACTTCATAGTTTGCTACCAATTGATAAAAGAATAAAACAATCCGATTCTATTCTTAAATCTTAGCATTAGATTAATTACATAATCAAACTAGTAATATTCCTAGCATAATCATGCAATAATCATAGAAAGCAAGCATAGAAATTAAACCATAATCAAAGGAACTAAATAGAGAGGAAAGATCTCACAATAATGCTTGAAGCTTCATATTAATCTCGTTCAAGAACGGTTCAAGCTACAATCGGCATAGCAATCGCCAATTCCATAATTGAAATCTACGAAAACTAAACTAGAAGATAAAAACTAAAAAGAGAAGAGAAGAAGAGAAGAATGGAGTGTTGGATATTCTCTCTCCTCAAGTGTGTGTGTCTTAGGTCCAAAAACAAACTTTAGTATTTATACTAAGGCTCAAAAGTCAGCCGACATTTAGACCGCCATAGGGGTCGCGAGGTGCGGTACAGGTCGCACCGTGCGATGAGCTACTGCCTTCGCAACGAGCTGAAGAATTGGGCCAAACCACGCAGGTCGCACCGTGCGAGAATCCTCGCGAGGTGCGAGCAAGGCAGGTCGCGAGGTGCGACAGTCCTCGCGAGTCGCGAGCCTGGGCGATGGGCATGCGTGCTTGCTGTGCGAGCGCTGGGCTGTGCGAGCTGGGCGCTGCTTTGACGAGCGAGGCTGCTGGATGGCTCGACGATGCTGCTGGATGGCTCGACGATGCTGCTGGCTGTGCGATGCTTGGTTAGCGGGTGTGCGTGTGATGCTAGGTGCTGCTGAGCTGCTAAGCTCTACTTGGTTGGTGATGACGAGCTTGCGGTGATGCGATGCTTAGGCACACGGTGGAGTTCCAAGAGCTCGGAACTTTACAACTTTAACAACAATTAATATACAAAATTCCGAACTTCCGCTAAGGGTTAAATAAAACACGAATGTTAACAATTACAATCAAACCCTTAGCAAAGTGCACCCAAAGTAACGTAAATACTACGTATAACTTGAGCGTATCAATCACCACCCTGACTTCACTTAGAGTCATGAAGATTACTTTTGACCGCCTTCATAATATAGGCGCGATCAATTCCATAGGGTCTACTGCCTTCACATTAGAGGCACGATCACTTTCATAGGGTCTATTCTGAACCCCGCACTTAAAAGAAGATTCAAAAGGTGCAACCTACATTTCTACCGTAAATTCCAACGAAATAATTCCTCTTGACATCTAGTGTCGAATACCATCACTGCGCTGCGAAACATGATCGATGACAATATACTACTAATGCTTGCTACGACGAGAATCAGCGTCATCAACAACCCCTTGCGCGGTGCATCAACAATTCAACAAGCTTAGTCTTTTGTTTCTGGTTTTCTAGGATGAGTCAGAGAGTCCTTACCCTAAGCCATTTCTCTCCTTTCCCATCGAGTCTATGTCACTACAAGACTTCATTTATTATAGCCTTTCCATTTTCATTTTCATTTTTTATTTTTCATTTTCATTGGCCTTCCGTCATTTTGTTTATGCTTCTAATTCAATGATGAAACTCAAATCACCTAATGAACTTGACTCATTAAAAAAAATCTGAAAAAAGATGAAAGAAAAAATTAAAAAAGAGGACATACTTTGGAGCAGGATTATTCCCCTGTCCCTTCCATTGCCTTTCATAAGCCATTTTCATACAACCAAGGAAAAACAAAAAATCGTTTAAACCATCATCTCCATTAGCAAACTAGCCTTTCAATTCAAAGCTCCACATATACCTTCAAACCTTCCAATACCCTAAACCAATAACTTGTGCGCAAGCCTTACTACACAAAAAAATATCAACGTCAGGCAAACAAACAAAAAGTGAAGAAATTCAAAGTGCGAAAAAAAAGAAGCAAAAGAAACGCACATGACAAAAAAAAATATAAAAAAGAAAGAGCCAATTAGGCAAAGAAATAAAAGTCAAGCTAGGGTGCTTGCACACAAGTTCTACCCCTCATTCAAATCCTTCAATCCATCAAAATCCTTAACCTTTAATCCAAATCCATGACTCTTCATTCCTCTAACCAATCAAACCTTCATCAAATCTTCAAGCTTCAAACCCTTCAACCTTTCATCAACCCTTCCTTAACTCCTTCTTCAAGGTATGTCCAAGCCCGCTAGGTGAAAACCCGAAATGGTGGCCTAGGCAAAAATTAGGGCACAAAAAAAAAATATATAATAAAAAAAAGAAATCAGATCCAGAACTACGAATGGTCTGATTCCGCAAGGATACGTAGGAATCCTCATCTCGAGGTCCGACCGCTTCAATAAAATAAAATTAGCCATGGCCTAATGATTTGACTTTCTAGAATTTAGGAGCATAATCTCTTTCTAGATCCCGACATAGACTCGACTCTACACCTAGCCTCATCAAAACCTTTTCCTACCTACATTTATATAAGTCATACATTAAAACCTTTTTATTTTTTCAATCCACGCTCTTCTTGTCCCTGAAGGACTCTCCGATAATTCCATGGATACTGGCGATACTTGACTTTGGCTAATGAACTTCCCAATAAACAATCCCCAGTGAAGTCGCCAAATTGTAGGCATTAACGGAATTCAAAAATCCTACGCCTACAGTTAAGAACACGTTTTTGATAATGTTTTGAAAGGGGTAAGTCTCCCACTGACCATGAGCCTTGAAGGTATCTCAATGGAGCTTTCTACTACTCTATAATGTGTTTTGAGTGTTACCAAGTAATAGGAGACTTGGTGTTTAGTAAAGAATATTTGAAATCGTGTTATGTACTTTAAACTTGTCTAAGTTTCAACCCAAGTAAAGTAAATAGTTGGATGGCTGACCCCATGGTGGCGGTTTCAAGCCTCCACGCCCCCACTGTCGGGGACTATGAGTCGAACCAATGCCAGATATTTTAAACTTCACCTTTGTTGTCAGGGTTATGTTTGACCCCATTATCAGAGGTTTCAAGCCTCAACACCCTAACACCTTATTATTTGGATTGATTGGATCCCCGTCAAGAAATTGTTTTAAAGCGATAGAGCTTAGCATGTTGTTACTTCGTGTCTAGAAGACTGTTGTGCCAGTAAGAATGATTGAGCAAAGTTTTTGCAAAACAAGGGTTCTATAAAAGGGTCATTTATTATTGGATTTCCAATAAAGATTCGTTTTGAAAGAAAGAAAATTGGTTGTGTCCATATTCACGCGTAAGGTTATTTAAGTACTCTTTGGAGGTAAATGCTTAGTGTGCTTTGATGTGATTGTCGTGGTGTCATTGTTTACGTGAGAGTCATAAACTCCACAACATGTGCTCTGAATGTTAATGGGTTAGGACTCAGTCTAATGTTGATGCGATCGTTAAAGTATTTTGTTTTGCCATTTGTTGTATGCATTGGTAATTGTGAGTGTTATAATAACTACAAGTTGAAGTTCTAGACGTCGAATTGTGAATTGTTTTACGTTTTTTTTAGGCGAGTACGCCCAACCATGTAATGGTGAGTTCATATTGTATGACTCTTTACTTCTATTTTTAGAAGAGAAATAGTACTCTCGATTCGGATTAGTTGTTGCTCCGCGAAAGCATTGAGTACTGGATTTGGAAATGCTTTTATGTATTGTGATTGTAATAGGTTTAGAACACCTTTTCTCATTTTGAGTTGCCCATTTAACAAAGGAAACTCCGCCGAATTTTCGAGAAAATCTTATGTTATTATTTGAAGCGCTTGTGAACCATAGTGTAGTTATGAATTGAATTCCACACTCTACGACATAGTCCAACGAGTGTGACTGTAGTGGTTCGGTTTCGCTTGACTTAGATTATTTCCCGTCGTGTCTAAGCCTTAGTAAGGGAGTTGATTCCCAAGTTTATCCGTCCATATGTGATCCTTGAAATGATAGTTGATTGTGTTTGTAATGTATTCCATGTTTCTTAGTTATGACATCGTATTAGTAACTCTTCAGATGGTTATAGTTGGAGTTCTAGTTGAGATTCTAGACCAATAGATCCGTAAGACCCGTAGCATTGAGAAATTGATAGTAAAGGTTTTGTGGTCAAACCATAACACCGAGAAACTACTCGTAAGACCGAGGATGTCATGTGTTGTATGTGTCCACATCTCTTGTTCATGATATTGTTAGTTATGAGGGCGTAACGTCCTTTTGAGGGGGGTAGATTTCGTGCCAATTGTGTGTTTGGTGCTAAAAGTTGTTATGATTTCATATATGATGTATACCTTAATGTCTAAAGTATACATAATTCGTGTAAGATTAGAAGTTTTATGGTAAACCTTGTAATATGTTTCATGTTTTACTTCTTGTAGTATGAATATTTTAGTTGAAATGGTTGTATGTCTACAAGGGTGATCAAATGAATTGATCTATGAGGTGCTGGTTCTACTTGTTATGGTATGAATATATTAGTTGGAATGATTGTTTGGTTATAAAGGTGATCAATTGAATTGATCTATGAGAAAGTGAACTAGTTGCCGGAGATGTTCTCTGAAATGATTTGGTTGTTGGAGATGTTATCCAGAGTGATAGTAGTTGGCTAACCTATAGAGTCAATGAGCTGTTTTCAGAAACAATAGTATAAGTTTGATCATTTGAGCAATACTTCAAGTTTCGGGACGAAACTTTAAGGGGGTACATTGCAACACCCCGTATTTTTATAACTGTTTAGTAATTATTTATATTATTTTAGTTTATAAAAAAAATATTATTTTATTAAATACACTTTGTTTCCCACATATTGACTTTACCTTAGAGATGGTCAAATAAGTCCTACATTCCAAGATAGATTACCTTTTAAGTATAGCTTTTAAGTATAAAGTGAGGAAAGAAAAAAAAAAGTAAAGGAAAAAAAAAAACAAAAGAAAAAAAAAACTACAGCAAGTACTAGGCTAGTAGTCACCCTAACCTAATACCTAAAACTTACCCTTGCTCTCATATTAGCCGTATACTTGCACCTTCCTCTTTAATTTTTTTTATCTTAGTTTCTTTTCTTTCTAATTCTTGCTTTAACACCATTAGACCTACAAATCTGTTACCACACATTACCACTCATCAATCTTTAGTCATCCATCTTCAACATATCTTGGTTTTGTGGGTATTTCAAAGAGGATAAATTTTCTTGAACTTGTGGTTTTCGGGTTGTAAATTACTTCCTCCGTTTCATTTTACTTGCTACACTTCTCAATTCACGGACTCCTAGGCGATTTTTGGAGAAGAGAGAGGTAGATAGTAAAAAGAAAAGAGACCCATGTGAGAGGAGAGAGATAGAGAGAGTTTATTGCCCAAAAAGGAAGTGTAGCAAGTAATATGAAACTTCCCTATATGGAAAGTGTAGCGAGTAATTTGAAACGGAGGAAGTATATCGGATCGAAGTGGAGATGTTCGGGTTATTTTACAGTGTAATTTCGCTCTCATTACTTCCCCTAATCAAATAAGATTCCTTGTCATGTTTTAATTTCAATTTTGGCTTAATTTCGAATTGGGGTTTTGTTAGTTTAGGGTTCTTGACATAAATTGAATTGGGGGTTTTTGATTATGAGTGTTGGGTGTATCTTAATTAAAAGGAATTTTGCATATTAATAATAAGTTTATCAACAAGAACTGTAACTCATAGGAATTACAGGTCAGATTCGTAATTTTTGTTTTTCATCAGTTTATCGGCGTTTTTAGCCAAAATACTATTTCACAAAAGTTGTTCGTATCGACATTTCACCCAAGATAGGCTCAAGAAACGTTTCATTTGGACTTCATAGGAGAAAGTTATCTCTATTTTAAGTTTCTGCTGAAATTAAATATAATGCATGTTATTTTCATGTAGTTAATAGTATTTACAATTTCACTTTTGTTGACCAGTTTGACTTTTGTTGACTTTGTTGTATTCTTTTTGGATTAAATTTAAAAGTGAGTTGTTTGTAAAGGTAGTCAAGGCTCGTTAACTAGGTTATGTCGTTTATGTGTGAACTATGTAAAGTATAGTCAAGTGATTTATACTATATTATATTATATTGTAGATCGCGGGTTCGTAGAAGAACCTTTTTGACTTGTAATTGAGATTGGTTGACTGTGGTTTGCTAATAAGGTAAGATTTCATACTATGCTTGTACAGATTATTTCTAAAAGTATTTCATATTGATTTGTGATTTATATTGAGTTTGAAATCGTTTTTACGATGCTATTATGGAGCTTTTAATTGTTTTGACGATATTTATATCAAAATAATTTATGAGATTATTAAAAGGAGGAAGTTCCTCGTGAGACAAGTTTGAGATTATTAAAAGGAGGAAGTTCCTCGTGAGACAAGTTTGAGATTATGAAAAGGAGTAAGTTCCTCATTGTTACCAAGTTTTAATTAAATTGTGGGGTTGTCGTAAGTGGTATTCCTCGAGTATGGAAGTATGTTGAGTTAACAGTGTCTCAACGATTTATTTTAGTAGTTCGGAGTATATTCATCAATATTCTTGCCATTCGTCTTCCTTCTTGATACGTTACCAAGTTAGGGGTATGCATACTAGGGACTTTGGTGTTTACCTTATCTAGTGAGCCTAGCTAGCTCATTGGATATTTATTACTTCCTACTAACAGATTTAAAGGAGTTATATTTGAAAGTTTTACAGAATGGTTTAGAAAGAAAGTAAAGTGGATTTGAATTATTGAAGGTTGTCTATTATATTCAAGTTAAATGTTGTACAAGTGAAATGATTTTGTTGAATACTATGTATGTATTCCACCTGCACATTGGATAGTTCAAAGTTGTTATTAGTATGAAATCTTGCTCAGCCTTTTCGCTGATATTACATGTCTTCAATGTGCAGGGCTTGATGGTGACTAGCTTATATTGGGTGAGAGCGTTGACTTCACCTTGATGTAGATTTATTAAAGTTAAGTCTTCCGCTGCAATAGTTTAGAATTATGGTTTGTTATAGGAGTGTATTAATTAATTACATTTTCATTTAGTTGTAATAGTTAATAATTAATTTATGTATTAGTAGTAGTACCTTTCGCCTTGCTGTTATTAAATGTTTAATAACCGCGGCATAACAGCTCTTGAATTGTCCATGCTTTGTACTCTGATATATTTTCTAAAGAAAGTGGAAATTCAGGGTTGTTACAGTAACTAATAACCCAAATTGATTTCAGATAATCCCAAGAATGTTTTATCTCACGCTATGTAGCCGACTCGGCACACGGTTGCAAGCAAGGGTTGTTTTGATACCATGTGTAATAGTCCGGGCTTTTGAGCTGCTAGCTAATGATACTTAACAGTCACAATCCTAATTTATCATTCATAAACCTCGAATTACATTTCGTCGCCGCGGAAATATAACTTTACAAATCGATCCTGGACATGTGGGTCAGGGCCCACATGACAACAATCTCAAAACCAAATACTCCCTCCGTCCTAGAAAGATCTGAACACTTGTTAAGACACGTAGTTTAAGGTGATAAGTTGTGGTGTGGTTATCAAATGTTATTTTAATTAAGTAGTAAATGTGATAGGAGTTGGTGGGGTATTTTTTATTAGAGGAGAGAGAAAGTTGAGTAACTTTTTATTGATAAAAGGTAGAGTGTGGGCCAATGATGTATAAAATAAATAATATATTAATGGTGGGACCATGCCAAGAATAGAAGTGTTCAAACTAATTTGGGACAAACATAAAAGGAAAGTGTTCAGACTATTCTGGGACGGAGGTAGAATCAAACTATAAAATACTTTACCCATTCCCAGATAATAACTTGAATACTGATAACTAGATATTCCAAATACAACCTCTAAATTGAATAACTCAAAGAGATCTACAACTTTGATGCAACAACTATAGGCAAAAACGCACTGCATGAGTGAGATTTTGAAGAAACAAATCTCGTGCGACACTTTATCACGAAAACGGATGAGAGAGAAAATAAGAGTTGGGATTTCTTTCCATTGATTACATGCTAAAGCTTCAAGAGGCATTTGTGGAAGTTCCAAGTCCATAAAGATTCAATCTTTGGTGGGTTTTCTTGAATTACGCAAGAGAGAATTCTTCACTCATAATAGAAATGAAATTGAAAGAGGAGAAAGAGGACCGTGAATGTGAAGGAAGGAAATTGAGGTTTCACTTCTAATCAATGGTGGTTTTTATATCTCAATTTAGCAGTTAGCTTATGGCTTTCATTGGAAATTCTAGAATGTTTTTAAATGTGTATATATTGATTTGGCATTTGTTGTTAATGACACGCAAAAGAGAAATTCAGAAGCTTAATTGACACAAAACTAACCTTTTATAAAAATAAAATCATCTTATTCCTCAAAACAATAGTTATATGTAAATACAAAATATGGGTCCTGAATCTATGTTTAATAAAATAATTATAAAGGTAATTACACTAATAAAATACTAGAAGCCTTTTAATAACAGCTACTTAAAATGAAGCGTTTACATACTACTAACCTTAAAATAAATTTTAAAACATAAAACTTTGGAACATTTGGAGACGAATAAGATCATAGAAACCGTTTTTAATGAGAATCAAAACAAATCAAACTCTTAACTTAACTGCAATATCTTGAAAGATTAACTGCTTCCCAAACAAATAATCACTAATCTCGAATCTCCATAATTCCTCGCATATAATTTCCACGAAATTATCACTTATACTATAAGTTAAAATCTCATTACAACTTTTCACTTTCTCAAACTTCAATTCTCATACTCAACCTTCAATTTCTTAATTTCTATCCCTCGACTTTTGATAACTAATAACCAAAATTGATTTCAGAGAATCTTTTACCCCCCGTTATGTAGCCGACTCGGCACACAGTCGCAAGCAAGGGTTTTTCTGATACCATTTGTATTAGTCGGCACTTTTGAGCTGCTAGCTAATCATACTTAATAGTCATAAACCTGATTGATCATTCATAAACCTCAAATTACATTTTCTCGCAGCGGAAACATAACTTTACAAATCGATCCTGGACCTGTGGGTCAGGGCCCATATTACAACAATCTCAAAACCAAATATCAAACTGTAAAATACTTTACTTATTCCCAAATAGTAAAATATTTCCTTCGTTTTTTAATAAGTGACACATAGAGAAAGTGGGAAGAAACCAATGCACCTAGAGAGAGAAAATTGCGACCACAAGTTTAGAAGAGTTAATTCCAAACTTAATAAAGGTAAGTGGTCCCTAAAAGCACATGGGTACCCGGTTTTTTTCAAAAAAAATGCCAACTCATTGCTTTTGATCAGTTTGGTTTCCATTGGGCAGTTTTCTTAAAGCTAAAACATTTGCTTTTGGTTTGCCCTCTTAGAAAGTCCCCAATCAACATACATAGCAAATGCAACAACAACATTTAATAGCCTCACAACATGAAATGAAGGTGATGTAATGGTGGCAATTAGTAATCACAAAGGCCATAATGTCTTCATGCAAGCATATAAAGTTGTTGACCTCATTCTTCATAGAGGTAACCACAAAAACAAACCTCTCACTCCATATAGTTTCATGCAAATGCAAGAAAAATTCATATTCACAGCCTTTAGATCACTTATTTGCCTTCTAATTACAACAATCTACTTCAGATGGTGGCATATTTAACGAGTTTGGCATGTTCAGTAATAAAGTGTTTCATCATTGAGGAAACCAACTCTAAAAACAATGCCATCACAAAAACTGACAACAAACATCATGAAATATCAACTCACAGCAAACAAAATGAACATAACATCAACATATAAACATCATGAAATATCAACTCACAACAAACAAAATCAACATAACATCAACATATATGAACTCAAAGTAATCAAATGAACTACAATGAAGTGTAATCAACCAGATGCAAGTTAAATCAACTGTACAAAACCAAACATAAACCTAAATCAACAGTAATCATCATAAAACAACATAAATCAACTAAAATTAACGTAAATCAGCATAAATGAACATAAATCGACAACAATCAACCGTAGAGTACCATCAATGAACCAAAAATGAACATAAATCAATTGTCCATTAACCTAAAATAAACTCAAATAAACAAACATCAAGAGTAATCAACATAAAACAACATAAATCAACCTAAATCAACATAAATCAACATACATCAACCTAAAATGAACATAAATGAACCTAAATCAACATAAATCAACAAAAAGCAACATAAATGAACATAACTCAACATAGATCAATTGTACAGTTCCATAAAAATCAACATAAATCAACATAAATAATAAAAAAATAGGAACCCTAATTCAAAGAATACCCTAATTATAGACAAACATGACAAATTGGGGCTAGATCATCACTTACAGAATCACAAAGGTAAAAGATGCAATTTTCACAAAACAACAGCCATAAACAACAGAAAACAACAAGAATCTCATGATATTGTCAATGGGCCCAGCAGCTAAATCCGACACTCAAAACATGCAAAAGAAAAAAAATCTAGATCTAAGCTAAGAAAAAAATGGCAAGAGTTAGAAGATATCACCACAAATACATGAAGAACAACACAATTTTCTTTTTTTTGTCTTTGTTTTTGGTTTTGACACTAACAACAGTAGAAGACAGATCTGATTCACCGTGTTTTGGGGACTTAGAAGTAGAGGACATAGAAGAATCGCCAAAGTTGAGTTTTTTTTTTCCACATGCAACCCAGATTCAGCCTCAACAACAACGTTTTGAGGGCTTTCAAGTTCATCAGGCTAACGACAATTTGAAGTTTGTGTTTCTTCTGAACCATGAACACCAACAAGAATCTTAGTAGATGTATAAGAAGACGCGTGTTCACGCCGATCTAATTCCTCAACAACCAAGACTCTTCAGAGGCCTCAACAGTATCAAAACCGAAAACATAATTGGCAATATTCCACGAATCCATCGCAAAAAAATTTAGGGACTTAGGTTTTTTCGCAACAACAAGAGAAGCAAAAGATTCGCGAAAATTGGGGGTAAATTTTTAGGGTTCTTCACAAATTTCAGTAGATGAAGAAGAACAAAAGATGAGAGAAGTCAAACATTCGCGAAAATTGGGGGAAGATTTTTAGGGTTCTTCACAAATTTTAGTAAAGGAAGAAGAACAGAAAATGAGAGAAGTCAAAGATTCGCGAAAATTGGGGGAAGATTTTTAGGGTTCTTTACAAATTTCAGTAGAGGAAGAAGAACAGAAGATGAGAGAAGTTAAAGATTCGCGAAAATTAGGGGAAGTTTTTTAGGGTTCTTCACAAATTTCAGTAGATGAAGAAGAACAGAAGATGAGAGAAGTCAAAGATTCGCGAAAACTGGGGAATGATTTTTAGGGTTCTTCACAAATTTCAGTAGAGGAAGAAGAACATAAGATGAGAGAAGTCAAAGATTCACGAAAATTAGGGGAAGATTTTTATGGTTCTTCACAAATTTCAATAGAGGAAGAAGAACAGAAGATAAGAGAAGCAAGAATTTCGAGATTTGGCGTAGATGATTTTTTAGGGTTCTTGATGTGGGTGAGTTAGGGTTTGAAGACCAAAAGAATTGGGGGGGATAATATCAGAAGAGGGGTAACTGATGGGTTGGGGTGGAAAAAATGGAGGGAGTCATTTACTTGGTTGGGGGAAATTTAATGAATTAATTGGGGGTTAGTTAGTGTATTAAAGTGGGTGGGTGATTAATGAATGGCAATAGTGTAACAAAGTTGAATTTTTTTTACCATAAATAGCTATGTGTCACTTAATTTGATATTTCCTAAAAAGGAATACGTGTCACTTATTAAAAAACGGAGGAAGTACTTAATTTCTCAAACAAGAACATGAGTACTAATAACTAGATATTCCAAATACAACCTCTAAATTCAATAACTCAAAGAGATCTACAACTTTGATGCAACAACTCTAGGCAGAAACGCACTACATGAGTGAGATTTTGAATAAACAGATCTCGTGCGACACATCATGACGAAAACAGATAAGAGAGAAAATAAGAGTTGAGGTCTCTTTCCATTGATTACATGGTAAAGCTTCAAGAGGCACTTGTGGAAGTTCCAAGTCCGTAAAGATTCAATCTTTGGTGGGTTTTCTTGAATTACGTAAGAGAGAGAATTGGGTTTCCTTCAATCATAATAGAAATGAAATTGAAAGAGAAGAAAGAGGACCGTGAATGTGAAGGAAGGAAATTGGGGTTTTACTTCTAATCAATTGTGGTTTTTATAACTCAATTTAGCAGTTAACTTATGGCTTTCATTGGAAATTCTAGAATGTTCTTAAATGTGTATATATTGGTTTGGCATTTGATGTTAATGACACACATAAGAGGAATTCAGAAGCTTAATTGACACATGTTTGTATATCTTTTATTCTCAAATCTCAAAATTATCCTTTAATAATCATCTTATTCCTCAAAACATTAGTTATATGTAAATACTAAATAGGTACCTTTATTTATAGTAGAAGAGGCAAGAAAACCTTGCTCTCCAAGACTCTTACACCACACGGCCAACCATAACAAAATAAGGAAAGTTTCCCCTAATCTTAAGCCTAGAATCTAGCTCAATTTAAGGAAACTCAGGCATAAGGAAAGATACTCAAGACTTTCCTAAAAAACACTAGGACCACACGCCTATGCCTACAATCACACGCCTACCCTTGGACTATTACAAGTCATCAGATTTTTTCGGCCACTTTATTACAATCGACTAAAAATAAAAACAACTTAATCAAATAATTTAACTAACAAACATAATAAAAGACATCTTTTTCGTTACATGTAAAACCTCTACTTTAAGAGTAAAGTAAAACCATGCAACAATTCTAATAAAGCAAATAAAGATAGTTGGTGAAGCAAATAAAGATAGTTTGTGAATTTTCGGACTTTCGAAATCATATCACTTTCTTTGGAAATTCTAGAATGTTCTTAAATGTGTATATATTGGTTTGGCATTTGATGTTAATGACACGCATAAGAGGAATTCAGAAGCTTCATTGACACATGTTTGTATATCTTTTATTCTCAAATCTCAAAACTATCCTTTAATAAAAATAAAATCATCTTATTCCTCAAAACACTAGTTATATGTAAATACGAAATATGGGTCTTGAAACTATGTTAAACAAAATAATTATAAAGGTAATTACAGTAATAAAATACTAGAAGCCTATTAATAATAGCTACTTAAAATGAGGCGTTTACATACTACTACCCTTAAAATAAATTTTGACCTCAAAATTTTAAAACATAAAACTTTGGAACATTTAGAGACGAATAAGTTCACATAAAATGTTTTTAACGAGAATCAAAACAAATCAAACTATTAACTTAACTCCAATATCTTGAAATTTTAACTGCTTCCTCCATTATTCCTCGTACATATTTCCCCGAAATCATCACTCATACTATAAGCTAAAATTTCATTACAACTTTCACTTTCTCAAACTTCAATTCTCATACTCAACCTTCATTTTCTCAATGTCTATTCCTCGATTTCTTATAACTAATAACCCAAATTGATTTTAGATACTTCCAATAATGTTTTACACCCTGCTATGTAGCCGACTCGGCACAAGGTCGCATGCATGGGTTGTTTTGATACCATGTGTAACATCCCGCACTTTTGAGCTGCTAGCTAATCATACTTAACAGTCATAATCCTGATTGATCATTCATAAACCTCAAATTACATTTCATCGGCGGAAACATAACTTTACAAATCGATCCTGGACATGTGGGTCAGGGCCCACATTACAACAATCTCAAAACAAATATCAAACTATAAAATACTTTACTCAATCCCTAGATAATAAAATACTTAATTTCTCTAATAAGCACTTGAGTACTAATAACTATATATTCCAAATACAACCTCTAAATTCAATAACTCAAAGAGATCTACAACTTTGATGCAAAAACTATAGGCAGATTCGCACTACATGAGTGAGATTTTGAAGAAACATATCTCGTGCGACACATTGTGACGATAACGGATGAGAGGAAAATAAGAGTTGGGGTCTCTTTCCATTGATTACATGGTAATGCTTCAAGAGGCATTTGTGTAAGTTCCAAGTCCGTAAAGATTCAATCTTTGGTGCGTTTTCTTGAATTACACAAGAGAGATAATTGGGATTCCTTCAATCATAATAGAAATGAAATTGAAAGAGGAGAAAGAGAACTGTGAATGTTAATGAAGGAAATTGAGGTTTTACTTCTAATCAATGATGGTTTTTAAAATTCAATTTAGCAGTTACCTCACGGCTTTCTTTGGAAATTCTAGAATGTTCTTAAATGTGTATATACTGGTTTGGCATTTGATGTTAATGACACGTGTAAGAGGAATTCAGAAGCTTAATTGACACATGTTTGTATATCTTTTATTCTCAAATCTCAAAACTATCCTTTAATAATCATCTTATTCCTCAAAACATTAGTTATATGTAAATACTAAATATGGGTCATCAATCTATGTTTAACAAAATAATTATAAAGGTAATTACACTAATGAAATACTAGAAGCCTATTAATAACGACTACTTAAAATGAGGCGTTTACATACTACTACCCTTAAAATAAATTTTTGTCCTCGAATTTATAAAACATAAAACTTTGGAACATTTAGAGACAAATAAGATCACATAAAACGTTTTTAATGTGAATCAAAACAAATCAAACTCTTAACTTAACTCCAATATCTTAAAAGATTAACTACTTCCCAAACAAATAATCACTAATCTCGAATCTCTATAATTCCTCGAACATAATTTCCCTGAAATCATCACTCATACTGTAAGCAAAAATGTCAATACAACTTTCACTTTCTCAAACTTCAAATCTCATACTCAACCTTCAATTTCTCAATTTCTATTCCTCGATTTTTGATAACAAATAACCCAATTTAATTTTTGATAATCCCAAGAATGTTTTACAACAAAACTTTAAAAATCGATTACGGACATGTGGGTCAGGGCCCACATTACAACAATCTCAAACCAAATATCAAACTATAAAATCCTTTACTCAATCCCAGATAATAAAATACGTTATTTTTCAAAAAAGCACTTGAGTACTATTAACTATATATTCCAAATACAACTTAATTCAAAGAGATCTACAACTTTGATGAAACAACTATAGGTAGAAACGCACTGCATGAGTGAATTTTTGATGAAACATATCCCGTGCGACACTTTATGACGAAAACGGATGAGCAGAAAATAAGAGTTGGGGTTTCTTTCCATTGATTACATGGTAAAGGTTCAAGAGGCATTTGTGGAAGTTCCAAATCCGTAAAGATTCAATCTTTGGTAGGTTTTCATGAATTACACAAGAGAGAGAATTGGGTTTCCTTCAATCATAATAGAAATGAAATTGAAAGAGGAGAAAGAGGACCGTGAATGTGAAGGAAGGAAATTGAGGTTTTACTTCTAATCAATGGTGGTTTTTATAACTCAATTTAGCAGTTAGCTTATGGCTTTCATTGGAAATTCTAGAATGTTCTTAAATGTGTATATATTAATTTGGCATTTGATGTTAATGACACGCATAAGAGGAATTCAGAAGCTTAATTGACACATGTTTGTATATCTTTTATTCTCAAATCTCAAAATTATCCTTTAATAATCATCTTATTCCTCAAAACATTAGTTATATGTAAATACTAAATATGGGCCATCAATCTATGTTTAACAAAATAACTGTAAAGGTAATTACACTAATAAAAGACTGTAAGCCTATTAATAACAGCTACTTAAAATGAGGTGTTTATATACTACTACCCACAAAATAAATTTCGTCCTCGAAATTTTAAATCATAAAACTTTGGAACATTGAGAGATGAATAAGATCACATAAAATGTTTTTAATGAGAACTCTTAACTTAACTCCAATATCTTGAAAGATTAACTGCTTCGCAAGCAAGTAATCACTAATCTCGAATCTCCATAATTCCTTGAATATAATTTCCTTGAAATCATCACTCATACAATAAGCTAAAATCTCATTATCATACTCAACCTTCAATTTCTCAATTTCTATTCCTTGATTTTTGATAACTAATCACCAAATTGATTTCAGATAATCCAAAGAATTTTTTACCCCCCGCTATTTAGCCGACTCAGCACACGGTCGCAAGCAAGGGTTGTTTTGATACCATGTGTAACAGGCCGCAGTTTTGAGCTGCTTGCCGATCATACTTAACAGTCATAATCCCAATTTTTCATTCATAAACCTCGAATTACATTTTCTCGCAGCAGAAATATAACTTTTCAAATCGTTCCTGGACATGTGGGTCAGGGCCCGCATGACAACAATCTCAAACCAAATATCAATCTATAAAATACTTTACTCAATTCCAGATAATAAAATACTAAATTTCCCAAATAAGCACTTGAGAACTAATAACTAGATATTCCAAATACAACCTCTAAATTCAATAACTCAAAGAGATCTAGAACTTTGATGCAACAACTATAGGCAGAAACGCACTACATGAGTGAGATTTTGAAGAAACATAACTCGTGCGCCAATTTATGACGAAAACGGATCAGAGGAAAATTAGAGTCGGGGTACCTTTCCATTGACTACAGGGTAAAGCTTCAAGAGGCATTTGTGGAAGTTCCAAGTCCGTAAAGATTCAATCTTTGGTGGGTTTTCTTGAATTACACAGGAGAGAGAATTGGGTTTCCTTCCATCGTAATAAAAATGAAATTGATAGAGGAGAAAGAGGACCGTGAATGTGAAGGAAGGAAATTGGGGTTTTACTTCTAATTAATGTTAGTTTTTATAACTCAATTTAGCAGTTCACTTATGGCTTTCATTGGAAATTCTAGAATGTTCTTAAATGTGTATATATTTGTTTGGCATCTAATGTGAATGGCACGCATAAGAGGAATTCAGAAGATCGAAAGACACATGTTTGTATATCTTTTATGCTCAAATCACAAAACTAACCTTTAATAGAAATAAAATCATCTTATTCCTCAAAACACTAGTTATATGTAAATACTAAATATGGGTGCTGAATCTATGTTTAACAAAATAATTATAAAGGTAATTACACTTATAAAATACTAGAAGCCTATTAATAAGAGCTACTTAAAATGAGGCGCTAACATACTAGTACCCTTAAAATAAATTTCGTTCTCGAAATTTTAAAACTTAAAACTTTGGAACATTTAGAGACGAATATGATCACATAAAACGTTTTTAATGAGAATTAAAAATATCAAACTCTTAAATTAACTCCAATACCTTAAGATTAACTGTTTCCCAAACAAATAATCACTAATCTCGAATCTCCATAATTCCTCGAATATAATTTCCACGAAATCATCACTTATACTATAAGCTAAAATCTCATTACAACTTTTCAGTTTCTCAAACTTCAATTCTCATACTCAACCTTCAATTTCTCAATTTCTATTCGTCGATTTTTGATAACTAATAACCCAAATTGATTTCTGATAATCCCAATAATGTTTTACCCCCCGCTATGTAGCCGACTCGGCACCGGTCGCAAGCAAGTGTTGTTTTGATACCATGTGTAACAGCCCGCACTTTTGAGCTGCTAGCTAATCATACTTAACAATCATAATCCTGATTTATCATTCATAAACCTCGAATTACATTTTATCCCAGCGGAAACATTAACTTTACAAATCGATCCTGGACATGTGGGTCAGGGCCAACATGACAACAATCTCAAACCAAATATCAAACTATAACTACTTTACTCAATCCCAGATAATAAAATACTTAATTCCTCAAACAAGAACTTGACTACTAATAACTAGATATTCCAAATACAACCATTAAATTCAACAACTCAAAGAGATCTACAAGTGTGATGCAAAAACTATAGGCATAAACGCACGGCAAAAGTGAGATTTTGATGAAATAGATCTCGTGCGACACTTTATGGCGAAAACGGATGAGAGGAAAATAAGAGTTGGGGTATCTTTCCATTGATTACATGGTAAAGCTTCAAGAGGCATTTGTGGAAGTTCCAAGTCTGTAAAGATTCAATCATTGGTGGGTTTTCTTGAATTACACAAGAGAGAGAATTGGGTTTCCTTCAATCATAATAGAAATGAAATTGAATGAGGAGAAAGAGAACCGTGAATGTGATGGAAGGAAATAGGGGTTTTACTTCTAATCAATGGTGGTTTTTATAACTTAATTTAGCAGTTAGCTTATGGCTTTCATTGGAAATTCTAGAATGTTCTTAATTGTGTATATATTGGTTTGGCATTTGATGTTAATGACACGCATAGGAGGAATTCAGAAGCTTAATTGACACATGTTTGTATATCTTTTATTCTCAAATCTCAAAAATATCCTTTAATAAAAATAAAATCATCTTATTCCTCAAAACACTAGTTATATGTAAATACTAAATATGGGTCCTGAATCTATGATTAATAAAATAATTACAAAGTTAATTACAATAATAAAACACTAGAAGCAATAACATCTACTTAAAATGAGGCGTTTACATACTACTACCCCTAAATTAAATTTCGTCCTCGAATTTTTAAAATATAAAACTTTGGAACATGTTAAGACGAATAAGATCACATAAAATATTTTTAATGAGAATCAAAATAAATTAAACTCTTAACTTAACTCCAATATCTTGAAAGATTAACTGCTTCCCAAATAAATAATCACAAATCTCGAATCTCTATAATTCCTCGAACATAATTTCCCAGAATTGATAACTCATACTATAAGCTAAAATCTCATTACAACTTTCACTTTCTCAAACTTCAATTCGCATACTCAACTTCAATTTCTCAATTTCTGTTCCTCGATTTTTGATAACTAATAACCCAAATTGATTTCAGATAATCCCAATAATGTTCTACACACAGCTATGTAGCCGACTCGGCACACGGTCAAAAGCAAGGGTTGTTTTGATACCATGTGTATCAACCCACATTTTTGAGCTGCTAGCTAATCATACTTAACAGTCATAATTCTGATTTATCATTCATAAACCTCGATTTACATTTTCTCGCAGCGGAAACATAACTTTACAAATCGTTCCTGGACATGTGGGTCAGATCCCACGTGACAACAATCTCAAACCAAATATCAAACTATTATATTCTTTACTCAATCCCGGATAATAATAAAATACTTAATTTCTCAAATAAGCACTTGAGCACTAATAACTGGATATTCCAAATACAACCTCTAAAATCAATAACTCAAAGAGATCTACAACTTTGATGCAACAACTATAGGCAGAAACACACTGCATGAGTGAGACTTTGAAGAAACATATCTCGTACGACACTTTATGATGAAAAAGGATGAGAGAAAAATATGAGTCGGGGTCTCTTTCCATTGATTACGTGGTACAGCTTAAAGAGGAATTTGTGGAAGTTCTAAGTCCATAAAGATTCAATCTTTGGTGGGTTTTCTTCAATTACACAAGAGAGAGAATTGGGTTTCCTTCAATCATAATAGCAATGAAATAGATAGAGGAGAACGAGGACCGTGAATGTGAAGGAAGGAAATTAGGGTTTGACTTCGAATCAATGATGGTTTTTATAACTCAATTTAGTAGTTAGCTTATGGCTTTCATTGGAAATTTTAGAATGTTCTTCTTAAATGTGTATATATTGGATTGGCATTTGATGTTAATGACACGCATAAGAGGAATTCAGAAGCTAAAAAGACACATGTTTGTATATCTATTATTCCCAAATCTCAAAACTATCCTTTAATAAAAATAAAATCATGTTATTCCTTAAAACACTAGTTAGATGTAAATACTAAATATGGGTTATGAATCTATGTTTAACAAAATAATTATAAAGGTAATTACACTAATAAAATACTAGAAGCCTATTAATAACAGCTACTTAAAATGAGGCGTTTACATACTACTACCCTTAAAATAAATTTCTTCCTCGAAATTTTAAAACATAAAACTTTGGAATATTTAGAGACGAATATGATCACATAAAACGTTTTTAATGAGAATCAAAACATACAGCTTTTCACTTTCTCAAACTTCAATTCTCATACTCAACCTTCAATTTCTAAATTTCTATTCCTCTACTTTTGATAACTAATAACCCTAATTGATTTCAGAGAATCTTTGACCCCCCGCTATGGAGCCGACTCGGCACACGGTCTCAAGCAAGGGTTGTTCTGATACCATCTGTAACACTCCGCATTTTTGAGCTGCTAGCTAATCACACTTAATAGTCATAAACCTGATTGACCATTCATAAACATCGAATTACATGTTCTCACAACGGAAACATAACTTTACAAATCGATCTTGGACCTGTGGGTGAGGGCCCACATTACAATAATCTGAAAACCAAATATCAAACTATAAAATACTTTACTTAATCCCCGATAGTTAAATACTTCCTTCGTTTTTAATAAGCGACACATAGACAAAATGGGAAGAAACCAATGCACCTAGAGAGAGAAAGTTGGGACCACATGTTTAGAAGAGTTAATTCCAAACTAAATAAAGGTAAGTGGTCCCCAAAACCGCATGGGTACCCAGTTTTTTTCAAAAAAGATGCCAACTAATTGCTGTTGGTCAGTTTGGTTTCCATTGGGCATTTTTTCTAAAGCTAAAACATTTGCTTTTGGTCTGCCATCTCAGAAAGTCCTGAATCCACATACATAGCAAAGGAAAAAAAAATAACATTTAATAACCTCACAACATGAAATGAGGGTGATGTAATGGTGGCAATTAGTAATCACAAATGCCATAATGACTTCATGCAAGCATATAAAGTTGTTGACCTCATTCTTCATAGAGGTAATCACAAAAACAAACCTCTCAGTCCATATTGTTTCTTGCATATGCAACAAAAAGTCATATTCACAGCCTTTAGATCACTTATTTGCCTCTTAATTGCAACAACCTACTTCAGATGGTGGCACAATTAATGAGTTTAGCGTAGCTACATGTTCAATAATAAAGTCTTTCATCATTGAGGAAACCAACTCTAAAAACAATGCCATCACAAAAACTTACAACAAACATCATGAAATATCAACTCACAACAAACAAAATGAACATAACATCAACATATAAACATCATGAAATATCAACTCACAACAAACAAAATGAACATAACATCAACATATATGAACTCAAAGCAATCAAATGAACTACAATGAAGTCTAATCAACCAAATGCAAGTTAAATCAACTGTACAGAACAAAACATAAACCTAAATCAACAGTAATCAATATAAAACAACATAAATCAACTAAAATTACCATAAATTAACATAAATGAACATAAATCAACAACAATCAACATAAATCAACTATAGAGTACCATAAATGAACCAAAAATGAACATAAATCAACAATCCCTTAACCTATAATAAACTCAAATAAACAAACATCAACAGTAATCAACATAAAACAACCTAAATAAACATTAATCAACATATCTCAACATACATCAACCTAACAATTGTGTCAACCTAAATGAATAATTTTTTAAGGTTTTTTCCCATAAATAGCTATGTCTCACTTATTTTAATATTTCCTAAAATGGAATACATAGTAAAGCTTCAAGAGGCATTTGTGGAAGTTCCAAGTACGTAAAGATTCATTCTTTGTTGGGTTTTCTTGAATTACACAAGAGAGAGAATTGGGTTTCCTTCAATCATAATAGAAATGAAATAGAAAGAGGAGAAAGAGGACCGTGAATGTGAAGGAAGGAAATTGGGGTTTTTTTATAACTCAATTTAGCAGTTAGCTTATGGCTTTCATTGGAAATTCTAGAATGTTCTTAAATGTGTATTCTTTGGTTTGGCATTTGATGTTAATGACACGCATAAGAGGAATTCAGAAGCTTAATTGACATAGTTTGTATATATTTTATTCCCAAATCTCAAAACTATCCTTTAATAAAAATAAATCATCTTATTCCTCAAAACACTATTTATATGTAAATATTAAATATGGGTCTTGAATCTATGTTTAACAAAATAATTATAAAGGCAATTACACTAATAAAATACTAGAAGACTTTTTATAACAGCTACTTAAAATAAGGCATTTACATACTACTACCGTTAAAATATATTTCGTCCTCGAAAGTTTAAAAGATAAACTTTGGAACATTTTGAGACGAATAAGATCACATATAACGTTTTTAATGAGAATCAAAGTAAATCAAACTCTTAACTTAACTCCAATACCTTGAAAGATCAACGGCTTCCCAAACAAATAATCACTAATCTCGAATCTCCATAATTCCTCGAACATAATCTCCCCCAAAATCACCACTCATACTATAAGCTAAAATCTCATTACAACTTTCACTTTCTCAAACTTCAATTCTCATACTCAACCTTCAATTTTGCAATTTATATTCCTCGATTTTTGATAACTAATAACCAAATTAATTTTGGATACTCCCAATAATATTTTACACCCCGCTATGTAGACGACTCGGCACACGGTTGTAAGCAAGGGTTGTTCTGATTCCATCTGTAACAGCCCACACTTTTGAGCTGCAAGCTAATCATACTTAACAGTCATAATCTTAATTCATCATCCATAAACCTCGAATTACATTTTCTCGCAGCGGAAACATAACTTTACAAATTGATCCTGGACATGTGGGTCAGGGCCCACATGACAACAATCTCAAACCAAAATATCAAACTATAAAATACTTTACTCAAAATATCAAACAATCTTAACAGATCTCGTGCGACACATTATGACGAAAACGGATGAGAGGAAAATAAGAGTCGGGGTATCTTTCCCTCGATTACATGGTAAAGCATCGAGAGGCATTTGTGGAAGTTCCAAGTCCATAAAGATTCATTCTTTGCTGGGTTTTCTTGATTTACACAAGAGAGAGAATTGGGTTTCCTTAAATCATAATAGAAATGAAATTGAAAGAGGAGAAAGAGGACCGTGAATGTGAAGGAAGGAAATTAGGATTTTTTTTTATAACTCAACTTAGCAGTTAGCTTATGGCTTTCATTGGAAATTCTTGAATGTTTTTAAATGTCTATACATTGGTTTGGCATTTGATGTTAATGACACGCATAAGAGGAATTCAGAAGGTTAATTGACACATGTTTGTATATATTTTATTCCCAAATCTCAAAACTATACTTTAATAAAAATAAAATCATCTTATTCCTCAAAACATTATTTATATGTAAATACTAAATATGGGTCCTGAATCTATGTTTAACAAAATAATTATAAAGGTAATTACACTAATAAAATACTAGAAGACTTTTAATAACAGCTACTTAAAATGAGGCATTTACATACTACTACCATTAAAATATATTTCGTCCTCGAAATTTAAAAAGATGAACTTCGGAACATTTTGAGACGAATAAGATCACGTATAACGTTTTTAATGAGAATCAAAGTAAATAAAACTCTTAAATTAACTCCATTGCCTTAAAAAATTGACATAGTTTGTATATATTTTATTCCCAATCTCAAACTATCCTTTAATAAAAATAAATCATCTTATTCCTCAAACACTATTTATATGTAAATATTAAATATGGGTCTTGAATCTATGTTTAACAAAATAATTATAAAGGCATTACTAATAAATACTAGAAGACTTTTTATAAGTACTTAAAATAAGGCATTTACATACTACTACGTTAAATATATTTGCCTCGAAGTTTAAAGATAAACTTTGGAACATTTTGAGACGAATGTCAATATACGTTTTAATGGAATCAAAGTAAACTTTAACTTTACTTGAAAGATCAACGGCTTCCCAAACAAATAATCACTAATCTCGAATCTCCATAATTCCTCGAACATAATCTCCCCCAAAATCACCACTCATACTATAAGCTAAAATCTCATTACAACTTTCACTTTCTCAAACTTTAATTCTCATACTCAACCTTCAATTTTGCAATTTATATTCCTCGATTTTTGATAACTAATAACCCAAATTAATTTTGGATACTCCCAACAATATTTTACACCCCGCTATGTGGACGACTCGGCACACGGTTGTAAGCAAGGGTTGTTCGATTCCATCCGTAATGGCCCACACTTTTGAGCTACTAGCTAATCATACTTAACAGTCATAATCTTAATTCATCATCCATAAACCTCGAATTACATTTTCTCGCAGCGGAAACATAACTTTACAAATTGATCCTGGACATGTGGGTCGGGGCCCACATGACAACAATCTCAAACCAAAATATCAAACTATAAAATACTTTACTCATCAAAATATCAAACAATCTTAATTTCTCAATAGTTTATAAAATAAACGAGATCTCGTGCGACACATTATGACGAAAACGGATGAGAGGAAAATAAGAGTCGGGGTATCTTTCCCTCGATTACATGGTAAAGCATCGAGAGGCATTTGTGGAAGTTCCAAGTCCATAAAGATTCATTCTTTCTTTGGGTTTTCTTGATTTACACAAGAGAGAGAATTGGGTTTCCTTAAATCATAATAGAAATGAAATTGAAAGAGGAGAAAGAGGACCGTGAATGTGAAGGAAGGAAATTAGGGTTTTTTCTAATATGGTGTTTTTATAACTCAACTTAGCGGTTAGCTTATGGCTTTCATTGGAAATTCTTGAATGTTTTTAAATGTCTATACATTGGTTTGGCATTTGATGTTAATGACACGCATAAGAGGAATTCAGAAGGTTAATTGACACATGTTTGTATATATTTTATTCCCAAATCTCAAAACTATACTTTAATAAAAATAAAATCATCTTATTCCTCAAAACATTATTTATATGTAAATACTAAATATGGGTCCTGAATCTATGTTTAACAAAATAATTATAAAGGTAATTACACTAATAAAATACTAGAAGACTTTTAATAACAGCTACTTAAAATGAGGCATTTACATACTACTACCATTAAAATATATTTCGTCCTCGAAATTTAAAAAGATGAACTTCGGAACATTTTGAGACGAATAAGATCACGTATAACGTTTTTAATGAGAATCAAAGTAAATAAAACTCTTAAATTAACTCCATTGCCTTAAAAGATTAACTGCTTCCCAAACAAATAATCACTAATATCGAATCTCCATAATTCCTCGAACATAATTTCCCCAAAATCACCACTCATACTATAAGCTAAAATCTCATTACAACTTTCACTTTCTCAAACATTAATTCTCATACTCAGCCTTCAATTTCGCAATTTATATTGATTGATTTTTGATAACTAATAACCCAAATTGATTTCAGATACTCCCAACAATATTTTACACCCCGCTATGTGGACGACTCGGTACACGGTTTTCAGCAAGGGTTGTTCTGATACCATCTGTAACAGCCCGTACTTTTGAGCTACTAGCTAATCATACTTAACAGTCATAATCCTAATTCATCATTCATAAACCTCGAATTACATTTCCTCGCAGCGGAAACATAACTTTACAAATCGATCCTGGACATGTGGGTCAGGGCCCACATGACAACAATCTCAAACCAAAATATCAAACTATCAAAAACTTTACTCAATTCCAGATAATAAAATACTTAATTTCTCAAATAAGCACTTAAGTACTAATAACTAGATATTCAAAATACAACCTCTAAATTCAATAATTCAAAGAGATCTACAGCATTGATGCAACAACCATAGGCAGAAACGCACTGCATGAGTGAGATTTTGAGGAAACAGATCTCGTGCGACACATTATGACGAAACCGGATGAGAGGAAAAGAAGAGTCGGGGTCTCTTTCCATTGATTACATGGTAAAGATTCAAGAGGCAGTTGTGGAAGTTCCAAGTCCGTAAAGATTCATTCTTTGCTGGGTTTTCTTGAATTACACAAGAGACATAATTGGGTTTCCGTAAATCATAATAGAAATGAAATTGAAAGAGGAGAAAGAGGATCGTGAATGTGAAGGAAGGAAATTGGGGTTTTACTTCTAATCAATGGTGGTTTTTATAACTCAACTTAGCAGTTAGCTTACAGCTTTCATTGGAAATTCTATTATGTTCTTAAATGTGTATATATTGGTTTGGCATTTGATGTTAATGACACGCATATGAGGAATTCGGAAGCTTAATTGACACATGTTTGTATATCCTTTAATAAAAATAAAATCATCTTATTCCTCAAAACACTATTTATATGTAAATACTAAATATCGGTCCTGAATCTATGTTTAACAAAATAATTATAAAGGTAATTACACTAACAAAATACTAGAAGTCGTTTAATGACAGCTACTTAAAATGAGGCATTTGCATACGACTACCCTTAAAATAAACTTCGTCCTCGAAATTTTAAAACATAAAACTATGGAACATTTTGAGACGAATAAGATAACATATAACTTTTTAATGAGAATCAAAGCAAATCAAACTCTTAACTTAACTCCAATACCTTGAAAGATTAACTGCTTTCCAAACAAATAATCACTAATCTCGAATCTCCATAATTCCTCGCATATAATTTCCCCAAAAACATCACTCATACTATAAGCTAAAATCTCATTACAACTTTCACTTTCTTAAACTTCAATTCTCATACTCAACCTTCAATTTCGCAATTTCTATTTCTTTTATTTTTTATTACTAATAACGCAAATTGATTTAAGATACTCCCAATAATGTTTTACAGCCCGCTATGTAGACGACTCGGCACACGGTTGTAAGCAAAGTTTGTTCTTATACCATCTGTAACAGGCCGCATTTTTGAGCTGCAAGCTAATCATACTTAACAGTCCTAATCCTAATTTATCATTCATGAACCTCAAATTACATTTCTCACAGCAGAAACATAACTTTACAAATCGATCTTGGACATGTGGGTCAGGGCCCACATGACAACAATCTCAAACCAAAATATCAAACTATTAAATACTTTACTCAATCCAAGATAAAGAAATACTTAATTTCTCAAATAAGCACTTGAGTACTAATAACTAGATATTCCAAATACAACCTCTAAATTCAATAACTCAAAGAGATCTACAACTTTGATGCAACAACTATAGGCAGAAACGCACTGCATGAGTGTGATTTTGAAGAAACAGATCTCGTGCAACACTTTATGACGAAAACAGATAAGAGGAAAATAAGAGTCGGGGTCTCTTTCCATTGATTACATGGTAAAGATTCAAGAGGCATTTGTGGAAGTTCCAAGTCCGTAAAGATTCAAACTTTGGTGGGTTTTCTTGAATTACACAAGAGAGAGAATTGGGTTTCCTTCAATCGTAATAGAAATGAAATTGAAAGAGGAGAAAGAGGACCGTGAATGTGAAGGAAGGAAATTGAGGTTTTACTTCTAATCAATGGTGGTTTTTATAACTCTATTTAGCAGTTAGCTTATGGCTTTCATTGGAAATTCTAGAATGTTCTTAAATGTGTTTATATTGGTTTGGCATTTGATCTTAATGACAGCATAAGAGGAATTCAGAATCTTAATTGACACATGTTTGTATATCTTTTATACTCAAATCTCAAAACTATCCTTTAATAAAAATAAAATCATCTTATTCCTTAAAACACTATTTATATGTAAATACTAAATATGGATCCTGAATCTAAGTTTAACAAAATAATTATAAAGGTAATTACACTAATAAAATACTAAAAGCCTTTTATTAACAGCTACTTAAAATGAGGCGTTTATATATTACCACCCTTAAAATAAATTTCGTCCTCGAAATTTTAAAACATAAAAGTTTGGAACATTTTAAGACGAAAAAGATCACATATAACGTTTTTAATGAGAATCAAGGCAAACCAAATTCTAAACTTAACTACAATACCTTGAAAGATTAACTGCTTCCCGAACAAATAATCACTAATCTCGAATCTTCATAATTCCTCAAACATAATTTCCCCGAAATCATCACTCATACTATAAGCTAAAATCTCATTACAACTATCACTTTCTCATTCTCAAACTTCAATTTTCATACTCAACCTTCAATTTCTCAATTTCTATTCCTCGATTTTTGATAACTAATATGCCAAATTGATTTTAGATAATCCCAATAATGTTTTACACCCAGCTATATAGACGACTCGGCTCACGGTCGCAAGCAAGGGTTGTTTTGAGACCATGTGTAATAACCTGCACTTTTGAGCTGCTAGCTAATCATACTTATTAGTCATAATCCTTATTGATCATTCATTGACCCTGAATTACATTTTCTTGCAGTGGAAACATAACTTTACAAATCGATCCTAGACATGTGGGTCAGGGCCCATATGATAATAATCTCAAACCAAATATCAAACAATAAAATACTTTACTCAATCCCAGATTAGAAAATACTTAATTTCTCAAATAACCACTTTAGTACTAATAACTTGATATTCGAAATACAACCTCTAAATTCAATAACTCAAAGAGATCTACAACTTTGATGCAACAACTATAGGCGGAAATGCATTGCATGAGTGAGATTTTGAAGAAACAGATCTCGTACGACACTTTATGACGAAAAAGGATTAGTGAAAAATAAGAGTCGGGGTTTCTTTCCATTGATTACATGATAAAGCTTCAAGAGGCATTTGTGGAAGTTCCAAGTTCGTAAAGATTCAATCTATGGTGGGTTTTCTTGAATTACACAAGAGAGAGAATTGGGTTTCCTTCAATCATAATAGAAATGAAATTGAAAGAGGAGAAAGAGGACCGTGAATGTGAAGGAAGGAAATTGGGGTTTTACTTCTAATCAATGGTGGTTTTTATGACTCAATTTAGCAATTAGCTTATGGCTTTCATTGGAAATTCTAGAGTGTTGTTAAATGTGTATATATTGGTTTGGCATTTTATGTTAATGACACGCATAAGAGGAATTCAAAAGCTTAATTGACACATGTTAGTATATCTTTTATACTCAAATCTCAAAACTATCCTTTAATTAAAATAAAATCATCTTATTCCTCAAAACAGTAGTTATATGTAAATACTAAATATGGATCCTGAGTCTACGTTTAACAAAATAATTATAAAGGTAATTACACTAATAAAATACTAGAAGCCTTTTAATAACAGCTACTTAAAATGAGGCGTTTACATACTACTACCCTTAAAATAAATTTTGTCCTCGAAATTTTAAAACATAAAACTTTGGAACATTTTGTGACGAAAAAGATCACATATAACGTTTTAAATGAAAATCAAAGCAAATCAAACTCTAAACTTAACTCCAATACCTTGAAAGATTAACTGCTTCCCAAACAAATAATCACTAATATCAAATCTACATAATTCCTTGAACATAATTTCCCCGAAATCATCACTCATACTATAATCTTAAACCAAATATCAAACTATAAAATACTTTACTCAATCCCAGATAAGAAAATTGTGTCAACCTAAATAAACATAAATCAAAATAACTCAACATAACTCAACATAACGCAACATACATCAACCTAAAAATTGTGTCAACCTAAATGAACAATTTTTTGGGTTTTTTTGCCATAAATAGCTATGTGTCACTTATTTTCATATTTCCTATAAAGGAATACGTGTCACTTATTTTGATATTTCCTAAAAAGGAATACATGGTAAACCTTCAAGAGGCATTTGTGGAAGTTCCAAGTCCGTAAAGATTCAATCTTTGGTGGGTTTTCTTGAATTACACAAGAGAGAGAATTGGGTTTCCTTCAATCATAATAGAAATGAAATTGAAAGAGAAGAAAGAGGACCGTGAATGTGAAGGAAGGAAATTGGGGTTTTACTTCTAATCAATGGTGATTTTTATAACTCAATTTTGCAGTTAGCTTATCGCTTTCATTCGAAATTCAAGAATGTTCTGAAATGTGTATATATTGGTTTGGCATTTAATGTTAATGACACGCGTAAAAGGAATTCAGTAGCTTAATTGACACATGTTTGTATATCTTTTATTCTCAAATCTCAAAACTATCCTTTAATAAAAATAAAATCATCTTATTCCTCAAAACACTAGTTATATGTAAATACTAAATACGGGTCCTTAATCTATGTTTAGCAAAATAATTATAAAGGTAATTACACTAATAAAAGACTAGAAGCCTTTTAATAACATCTACTTAAAATGAGGCGTTTACATACTACTACCCTTAAAATAAATTTCGTCCTTAAAATTTTAGAACATAAAATTTTGGAATATTTTGAGACGAATAAGATCACATAAAACTTTTTTAATTAGAATCAAAACAAATCAAGCTCTTAATTTAATTCCAATAGCTTGAAAGATTAACTGCTTCCGAAACAAATAATCACTAATCTCGAATCTCCATAATTCCTCGAACAAAATTTCCCCGAAATCATCACTCATACTATAAGCTAAAATGCCATTACAACTTTCACTTTCCCAAACTTCAATTCTCATACCCAACCTTCAATTTCTCAATTTATATTACTTGATTATTGATAACTAATAACCCAAATTGATTTCAGATTCTCCCAATAATGTTTTACACCCCGCTATGTAGACGACTCGGCACACAGTTGCAAGCAAGGGTTGTTCTAATACCATTTGTAACAGACCGCACTTTTGAGCTACTAGCTAATCATACTTAACAGTCATAATCGTGATTGATCATTCATAAACCTCGAATTACATTTTCTCGCAACGAAAATATAACTTTATGAATCGATCCTGGACATGTGGGTCAAGGCCCACATGACAACAATCTCAAACCAAATATCAAACTATTAAATACTTTACTCAATCTCAGATAATAAAATACTTAATTTCTCAAATAAAAACTTGAGAACAAATAACTAGATATTCCAAATACAACCTCTAAATTCAATAACTCGAAGAGATCTATAACTTTGATGGAAGATCTGTAGGCAAAAACGCATTGTATGAGTGAGATTTTGAAGAAACAGATCTCGTACAACACTTTATGACGAAAACGGAGGAGAGAGAAAATAAGTGTTGGGGTTTCTTTCCATAGATTACATGGTAAAGCTTCAAGTGGCATTTGTGGAATTTCCAAATCAGTAAAGATTCAATCGTTGGTGCATTTTCTTGACTAATGCAAGAGAGAGAAATGGATTTCCTTCAACCATAATAGAAATGAAAATGAAAGAGGAAGAGGACCGTGAATGTGAAGAAAGGAAATAAGGGTTTTACTTCTGATCAATGGTGGTTTTTATAACTCAATTTAGCAGTTAGCTTATGGCTTTCATTTAAAATTCTTGAATGTTTATATATTTGCTTGGCATTTGATGGTAATGACACACATAAGAGGAATTGAAAAGCTTAATTGACACATGTTTGTATATTTTTCAAATCTCAAAACTATCCGTTAATAACAATGAAATCATCTTTTTCCTCAAAACACTAGTTATATGTAAATACTAAATATGGGTCATGAATCTATGTTTCACAAAATAATTATAAAGGTAATTATACTAATAAAATATGAGAAGCCTTTTAATAACATCTACTTAAAATGAGGCGTTTACATACTACTACCCTTAAAATAAATTTCGTCCTCGAAATTTTAGTACATAAAAATTTAGAACATTTAGAGACGAATAAGATCACATAAAACATTTTAATGAAAATCAAAACAAATCAAACTCTTAACTTAACTCCAATACCTTGAAAGATTAACTGCTTCCCAAACAAATAATCTCGAATCTCCATAATTCCTCGAACATAATTTCCACGAAATCATCACTTATACTATAAGCTAAAATCTCATTACAACTTTCACTTTCTCAAACTTCAATTCTCATACTCAGCCTTCAATTTCTCAATTTCGATTCCTCGACTTTTGATAACTAATAACCCCAATTGATTTCAGATAATCCCAAAAATCTTTTACTCCCCGCTATGTAGCCGACTCGGCACACGGTAGCAGGGGTTGCTCTAATACCATCTGTAACAATCCGCACTTTTTAAGCTTCTAGCTAATCAAACATAACACACATAAAACTCATTGGTCATTCATAAACCTTGAATTACATTTTCTCGGAGCGGAAACATAACTTTACAAATCGATCCTGGACACGTAGGTTAGGGCCCACATTACAACATTCTCAAAACCAAATATCAAACTATAAAATACTTTACTCAATCCCAGATAATAAAAGACTTAATTTCTCAAATAAAAACATGAGTACTGATAACTATATATTCCAAATACAGCCTCTAAATTCAATAACACGAAGAGATCTACAACTTTGACGAAACAACTATTGGCAGAAATGCACTGCGTTAGTGAGATTTTGAAGAAACGGATCTCGTGCAACACTTTATGATTAAAACGGAGGAGAGAGAAAATAGGTGTTGGGATTTCTTTCCATTGATTACATGGTAAAGCTTCAAAGGCATTTGTGGAAGTTCCAAATCAGTGAAGATTCAATATTTGGTGCATTTTCTTGATTAATGCAAGAGAGAGAATTGGATTTTTTTCAACCATAATAGAAATGAAATTGAAAGAGGAGGAAGAGGATCGTGAATGTGAAGGAAGGAAATAGGAGTTTTAGTTCTAATCAATGGTGGATTTTATAACTCAATTTAAAAGTTAGGTTATGGCTTTCATTGGAAATTCTAGAATGTTCTTGATGTTTAAATATTTGATTGACATTTGATGGTAATGACACGCATAAGAGGAATTAAGAAGCTTAATTGGCACATGTTTGTATATCTTTTTTTAAAATCTCAAATTTATCCGTTAATAAACATAAAATCATCTTTTTCCTCAAAACACTAGTTATATGTAAATACCTATGTTACCTAGACTCGACAAAAATCGCCAAATACCCCGGGTCGGTACGACACGACACCGACTCGGGTTTGAAATACGAGTCGGATCCTTCAATTTGCACCGAATTCGGCGCTAAATCCTAGTTGTTGGATCTGAAAATTTGCTGTTGAATCATGGCAAATAGGTGAATAATATTAGGGCTTTTTGCTTCCCTAGTGAGGCGATTCCAATGATGTTGTTTTCATCCATTTTTATCGTTGTTTATGGTAGGAGGAAAATTGCAGAGGAAAGAGGTTGAAGAAGGTGAACAGTAGGACGCGAAGGAAGACGAAGATGTATGGTTGGTGGGCCAAATTTATTACTTTTTAAATTATAAAACGTGGGCCAAACATTACTTTTTAACTTACAAGCAAATGTGGGCTAAAAAGCTTTTCTTTTTTGAGGGAACCAAGAAGCTTTTCCTTCGGTTTTCCTTAGTCAACTAAACTAGCCATACTCAATTCTTAATAACGAAAAGTCGAAAATACCCTTAGTCTCTCTTTTTTTTCAATTGTGTCTTCGTTCATCAACCCAGCCTTTTTACAAGCTCTTCTTTCTCCTGACCAATGCTGAAGTAACTTATCTTCTCCCAAAAAAACCCAAGTACTTTGTATTTTTGTTGTCACCTTTTGGAGTTTGATTTATTTTTATGCAAAATTAATTGCTGAAACGATACATCATTTAATTTTTTTAAATCTATGGTTAGTAAGAAATTGAGTCAATATGCAGGTGGAAAAACTTGTATCAATGTTTAGATACTTCTATTCTATTAATTAATAGAATAATTTGTTCCAATTTAAATTATTTTGTTTTTTTTTTTTTGATAAATACCTAGAGTTGTTCGTCAATAATTTTTTAATACTTTCCAGGGTCAATTGATTGCTTATAATGGCTAGTAAGGAACCTGAAACAATGAGATCCCTCTCCGAGAAGGTTGATGATGAAAGCAAACGAAGTACTTATTTTTTAGTAAACTCAAAAAGTAGGTCGACTCCACAACAAGCTGAAAATTTAATTTTTATCGAAGACAATCACCGTCTTCTATCAAGAAACATAGAAACAAAGATGAGAAAACTAAAATGTCGGATGTGGGTGGTGATTAGTTTGATAGCATGGAAGACACGGAGAATTTTAGAGTTTATTCAAATGAAAATACTAGAAATAATTATAAGTATGTTATCTATTGCTTTTGAGACAGTTAAATATTACTCTGTATGTTTATTGTAATTTGGTATTATATTCTATAATTAAATGTCTTTTATTTATTTATTTTGGTTAATTTAAATTTCTTGTCCCCATTACCTACGTCGTTTCCTCCTGTTTTTGTTCTAGATCTACTAATATAAAAAGTACATACAACTTTAAAACAGAGGAAAATCGATGGAGTAAGTTACTTTTTTAGTAATTACTCCTAATTGTTGTTTAGCATTTGCACTAATTTAAAGGGAGGAAAATTAGAAATTTAAACACTTTACAATATGCTCCCTTAATTACATAGAGTTCCTCATTTTTCGATTATATGCAGTCTCCAAAGTTCATTTAATAAAAATATCTTCAATTATACATATTAGTACAAATTATAAATAATTGACATTTCAAAATTTTATATTGAAAAGCAATGAACAACATGATACTCCGTAATATTTTATATAACATCTAACCGTTAGTCACTTTCAAAGTTTAAAAAGTTTAACCACATGAATGGTATGTATTATACCAATAATGACATTTTTATGATCTAATTTGATGCATCATATTCAAATTTACTGATCCGGTTATGTGAACCGTTGGATTAGTTAGCAGAAAATAGGATTAGTTTTTTTTTAACTAATCTGGTTCACTTGGACTAGTTAACAGAAAACAGGATTAGTTTCTTGTTAACTAATCCGGTTCACTAAGGAACCAGATCAGTAAATTTGCCGCGTTTTTTGTAACACCCCCAAAATCCATACACGTCCACGACTACGTTGCATCGACTTCGGGAGTGTTACCGCCGCGGTGAAACGCAAGGCATGATAAAATCAAAACGTTAACAACTCCTTTTATAAGAACTACAATGCAGCGGAAATAAAATGTTCACTTCAAATTACAACTCGGGAATCACCATAGACCCCTTTTATTCAAACCATTAACTATTCATACTAATTGTTCTATAAGTTCAATAAAAACATTTAAAAGCTTATAAACCAGAAAATATTCCCCCGTATGCCAAACTCATGCAGCAACACCAGCACACCTAGTCTGCTCCCCATTGAAGCATCAATGGTTCATCACTGGTCAACAAACAACACAATAACACACAATCAGCTATGCTGAGTACATAGTAAAGCAGTAAGTGCATACAAAGCATAAACAGAATAATAAGGATCATTCCTAGACATGATACTACCATAGCATTACATTCTTTACTTTTTATTTAGTTGAGAGCGAACGGGCACCGTCATCTTACTAGAATCATACGGGCTACTTAATCCTTATTAGACAACTTGGTCTATTAGATGGAATGTAAATACGGTTTCGTTCCGTTCCACATCCATCACCTTAGTATGCATACCCCCAAGATCGTACGGAACCTTCTGCCTACTTGAGTTATCAAAATTTATAAGGACACTACTATCGTCACAGTAGGCCTGCGTAGGAGTGTAGAACAAGTCCCACACTCCCCCCATTGTTCATTACTTGTAGGGAGTCCACCCACAAGTTATCGCCAAATATACTTCTTAATGATATTCATTCATACAACATCGAACATATAATCGTTAAATTCTTAGGTACATTGCTAAAATTCTCTAATTAAAGCAATCCCTTGCAACATCCTTGTTACAACAATAAATCATATGTTTTCAATCCAATCCTCATTTCATGCTTGTGATACGATAGAATTTCGCATACCAATAATAACTCATTCCAATCACAAGTCATACAACTAGGGAATACATACAGATTTCAAATTGATTTCATGTTACCAAACAATCTATCAATCATAATCAACCACAGTTCCCTATCATGATTCTAGGTTCCAATATGACAATCACAACCTAACACGATACTAATATATCGAACTGAACTAGTACGCGTACGTACCTTGTAACGAAGAATCTTTGCTGACTATTAAAACGTTCCGCTTATGAAATTGGGACCTAATCGAATAATAGAAATACTTCAGTGCTAAGTCCTTGATATTATTAACATATAACACGTGACTAATTATATAAACTTAGTATTTCGGAGTATAAAAATAAGTAATCTTGTTGTTCATTAACTTTCTTTTCTTCCATAATTCTATTGAACTTAACGTCTTTTAAGAACCAATAATAGTGGGCAAAGCTGATTTTAGTTAGTTTAATACCATAGTACCTTTACCAACTCCATTTAAATCCTTATATCCAATACTACTAAAAATCAGATTTGAATAACAATGCCATTATAATATTCTAACTATAACTAATAATCTGATTTTTCTTAACTTTTATACCACTTTGTGTATAGTAACAAACTTAAATAGGTACATATATAAAAGAACTATAAACTCGGAATTGAAGAACTAAAATCAAAGTAGGAACTAGTAGTGTAATATAAATCTGATTTCCTTTAGTTCATAATATGTACCTTTATTTAAAATCACAACTTTACCCAATATCCATTAGTATAATAAAAATAGAATTGAGAACTAAAAATCATCATAAGAACTATGAGTATAATCACAAATCTGATTTTTTTTATTCTTTACTTTATGCCTTATTTAAAAATCATCAAACTTAACCAAATTTAATCAAAGAATAACAAAAATCAGATTATATGAATTAATTTAGAGTAGAAAAGAGAATTTTTTTTATTTTTTTTTCTTTACCGATAAGACTTCGCCGGCGACGATCACCGGCGACGTATTGAAGGAATCCGGCTGCAACACCAGCCACACGCCACCACGCTCGAAGGTTCGAGCCCACGCACGCACCACACGTCCCTCGCCTCGACGCACCGCACACCCTCGACGAACCCAGCAGTCGGAGCCTCGCGCAACCCACACGAACCCTCGACGAAGCAATAGAGCCGACGAAATCAACAGGAAAGACCGATGAGGGAGGAAGAACGTAGGAGGAGGAGGAGGAGCGTGAGGAAGGAGGAGAAGAGAGGAGAGAGAAAAGGATCTTGAGAGTGAAGAAGAAAAAAACGGCTGAGTTAAGAATAGGGTTTTCTAAAAAAAAAAAAATTCTTCCTTTTCTTATTTATAGTATGAGAAACCTTAGTTTATTAGGATTTGTTTCCAAATCGAATTCTGATTTATTATTTAACAAAAACCGAATTAAAATATAATTAGGTACCAAAGTAGGTTGTATAACTAAATTATAATTGTAGTCTTACCTAAACTATAATATAAAATACTTTCACTTGTACTTTATATTTTCTTATTTAGCAAAATAATTCCTAAAAATACGGAGTATTACAGGCTTCCCTCCTTAAAGGAAGTTTCGTCCCGAAACTTTGAGGTAGCCACTCTTAACGACGAACTTACGCACTTCTAAGTCCCAAATTTCACAAGCGTTTTCCAGTTTTCGCAAGTCACATAAACAATAATACACATAAATAACAACTTAAGCAAACTTTAGGGGAAGCGCGAAATTCTATCGCATTCTTCCCCCCTTAAAAGAAAAGTTACGTCCTCGTAACTCGCCTACCTCTTGAAAAAGCTCAGGGTACTTCAGACGCATCGCATCCTCTGCTTCCCATGTGGCTTCTTCGGTATTCTGATTTCTCCACAACACCTTCACGATTTTGACGTCTTTATTCCTCGTACTACGCACCTTGTTGTCTAGGATCTTGATGGGTTTTTCCTCATAGGACAAGGATTCGTCTAACTCGACGTTTTCAGGTTCTAGGACATGCGACTCGTCAGGTACGTATTTCCGAAGTTGGGATACGTGAAACACGTTGTGAACCCTTTCTAACTCGTTTGGCAAATCTAAGCGATTAGCCACTTTGCCTACCCTCGCCAAAATCTCATATGGTCCTATGAACTTAGGGCTTAGTTTTCCTTTCTTCCCAAATCGCATCACTCCTTTCATTGGAGACACCTTAAGCAGTACTTTTTCACCAACTTCATAGTTCTCTTCCCTTCGCTTCAGATCCTCATAGGATTTTTGCCTGTCCTGTGCAGCCCTAATCTTGTCTTGAATGACTCGCACTTGATCAACAGTCTCTTGAATCATTTCAGGACCTAACACCACTGTCTCACTAATATCGTTCCAGCATAAAGGACTGCGACACTTTCTCCCATACAACGCTTCAAATGGAGCCATTTTGATACTAGCATGATAACTGTTGTTGTATGAGAACTCTATGATGTCTAAATGGTCTTCCCATGATCCCTGATATTCTAAGGCACAAGCTCTTATGTTCTCCAAGGTCTGGATTGTTCTTTTGTTTGACCATCTGTAGCTGGGTGAAATGCGGTACTCATCAACAGCTCACTACCAAATGCTTCCTGTACCTTTTTCCAGAAGTTCGAAAGGAATCGCGAATCCCTATCAGACATTATACTCGTGGGTACTCCGTGCAGTCGAATGACATGTTTAACATATGCTTTGGCTAGGGTTTCCATACTCCACGTGTCTTTCATGGGCATAAACCTTGCAGTTTTGGTCAATCGGTCCACTATCACCCATATTGTGTTATTACCTCCCCGACTCCTAGGTAAGGCTACGATGAAGTCCATGGATATCGAATCCCACTTCCATGTTGGAATGTCAAGAGGTTGGATTTTGCCTTGAGGTCTCTTGTGTTCACTCTTAACCTTTTGACACGTCAGACATTTGGAAACAAACTCGGCTACTGCCCTCTTCATCCCAGGCCACCAAAACATCTTTTTGAGGTCCTTATATAGCTTATCCCCCCCTGGGTGGACGGAATAACTCGTATTATGACCTTCACTCATTATCTTTTGCTTCAACTCCTCACATTTTTGCGGTACACACCATCGACCCTTGTAGCGTATACTCCCATCCTCATGGATTTCAAACCCTTCTGCTTTGCCCTCCTTAAGTTTTGCTTTGACCCGCTCAAGTTTCACATCCCCAGGTTGACCCTCCCTTATTTCATCTAGGAAGTTGGGCTGAATGGTTAGGGCACTCAATAATTTTTCCACTTCCCCTTCATGAACCACTTCAAGCTGGAGTTTAGAAAATTCTTCACAAAGTTTGTCAGCAACTACCAAGGTGTTTAGGCTATGGCTAGACTTACGACTCAATGCATCAGCAACAACATTTGCTTTACCCTCATGGTATTGAATATCTAAGTCATAGTCCTTAATGAGCTCTAACCATCTGCGCTGTCGCATATTAAGGTCTTTCTGGGTGAAGATGTATTTGAGGCTCTTGTGATCGGTGAAAATTCGGCAAGTCACCCCGTAAAGGTAATGTCTCCAGATTTTTAAGGCAAAGACAATTGCGGCCAACTCTAGGTCATGTGTTGGGTAATTAACCTCATATGGTTTCAGTTGACGGGACGCATAAGCTATAACTTTCCCATTTTGCATAAGAACACAACCCAACCCATTCTTGGACGCATCACTATAGACATCATACCCTTCATCCCCGTTAGGCAAGGCTAGAACAGGTGCTGAGGTTAATCTCTCTTTGAGTGTTTGAAAGGCTTTCTCACTATCGTCAGTCCAGTTAAACTTGCAATCTTTCTTCATTAAGTTGGTCATGGGTTTTGCGATTTTCGAAAAGTCTTTCACAAATCTCCGATAATAACCGGCTAAACCCAAGAAACTCCTTATATCTGTGACATTCTTTGGGGTAGGCTATTCACTCACAGCTTTTATTTTTGCATGATCTACTGACACACCCTCCTTAGAGACGAAATGACCCAAAAATGACACCTTTTCCAACCAGAACTCACACTTTGAAAACTTGGCATACAGTTGGTTCTCCCTAAGTGTCTGTAAAATAAGCCTCAAATGTCCCTCATGATCCTCCTTGCTCCTTGAATAGATCAATATATCGTCTATGAACACGACTACGAATTTATCGAGGTAGGGTCGAAAAATCCTATTCATGAGGTCCATAAAAACAGCAGGTGCATTGGTTAACCCAAAAGGCATGACGGTAAACTCATAGTGTCCATACCTAGTCGTGAAGGCAGTTTTAGGTATATCGTGATCAGCAATCCTCAACTGATGGTAACCAGACCTTAAATCTATTTTGGAGAACATCCCTGCACCCTGAAGTTGCTCAAACAAGTCATCTATCCTAGGTAATGGATATTTGTTTTTCACAGTGACATTGTTCATCTCACGGTAGTCTATACACAACCTCAAACTACCATCCTTCTTCTTCACAAATAAGACAGGAGCTCCCCATGGTGACATACTAGGTCTAATGTACCCTTTCTCTAGTAGTTCTTCTAGCTGGTTTTTCAACTCGTTCATTTCTGCTGGAGCCATTCGGTATGGGGCCTTTGAGATAGGTCCAGTTCCGTGTACTAAGTCAACAAGTGAACTCTACCTCTCTCCTTGGCGGCATACCGGGTATTTCTTCGGGAAAAACATCCCGAAATTCGCTAACTATAGACACATCCTCGGGTTTTAATGGATCATCCTCAACCCTTCTCCACGTAACACATAAATAGAGGCCATCATTTGTCTATATAACCCTTAAGTTGCAAGGCATTGATTACCTTGATCCCAGGTTCTCGAGGTATTCTCCTATATGACACCCTTTTTCCCGAAGGATCTCTCAGTTCCACTTTCTGTGCATCACAGTCTATCTTAGCCTTGTACATCCCAAGCCAATCCATCCCTAAAATGATGTCTAGGTTCGATAAATTAAACTCTATTAGATCGAAAGGAAAGAAGTCCTCCCCTATTTTCAGCGAGACATTCAGGAATTTCTTAGAGCAATTAACCGTATCCCCAGACGGAATAATTATAGGCATAGAAATTGACTCAGACTCAACCAGTGCTAGAGTTCTAACAGTTGTATGGCCAATTAAAGACAAAGATGCGCCAGAATCGAACAATACCTTAACAGGAAATGAGTTAATAGAGAAAATACCAGTGACCACATCTCTACGAGCTTCTTCCTCACTAGCCGTCATCATATACAGCTTCCCTTTGCCCTTATTATCGTTGTTGTTGGTCACCTGATTCCCAGATGGTGCCTGGTTATTTGCATTATTTGGTGGTTTGGAATAATTAGAGTTCCCTGACCCATTGTATGCGTTTCCACCATTCCCATTCCCATTCCTAGGCTTGTCCCCATAGTTCCCTTTCTTTTGACCATTGGGGTTAACCTTATTCTTCGAGTAGCACTCATACGCCCTATGCCCCAGCTTCCCACATTCACGACACTCCACTTTGTTACCCTCGCAATCTCTCCCAGGATGGTTGTTTGGGCACTTCTTACACCTGTACACACGCTCAGGTCTGTGGTTGTTGGTGTTATTGTTGCGGTTATTGTTATTATGTTGAGTGTTGTTGTTGTTGGGTCCCTTACCAAAGTTTCGTTGGAAGGTTTGGTTGTTTTGGTTCCCCTGGTGCTTCTTTTCAAACCTTTGAACCTCGGGGTTTGGATTCTCCATTCGCTTCTCCCCTTGTTTACCCCCTTCCTCTCGTTTCCTTATGGCATATAGGTGGGCAGCTTTGCCAAAGACATGGTCCAATGAGGTGAAAGTATCTCCCCCCAGTCTTCCCTGCAGGTCAAGGGTGAGCCCTAACTCAAAACGTGAGGCCTTAGCTTCCTCAGTAGGGGCAATTTCAAGAGCAAATCTCATCAACTAAATGAATTTGCCATAATACTCCTCAACAGACAGGTTCCCTTGTTCTAGCATCATAAACTCCTGGGCTTTCTACTTCTTGAGGTATGGAGGGTAATACTTATCCCTCAGGGCTTTCTTGAAGGTTTCCCACCCAAAGTCAGGTTGTTTAAGGAGGTTGTCCTTAGCTTGGGTCCACCAAAAGTGAGCATCCCCCCGAAGGTAATAGCTTGCTAAGGGCACGATCTTATCATGCGGACGGGAGAGGGTAAAAAGAACGCCTTATCGAACTCCCCAACCCAGTTTTCCAGTTCCTCTGGCCCCCCTTTCCCATTCAGTATTGGTGGGTTCCTACGGGCAACCTTTTCAGATAAGTCCCCATCCCGGTTATGACCCTGGGCTAGGTTAGCTGTGATCTGCACTAGATCACGAATCGATTGCTCGACATTCGAGAGAGGTATCGGGCGTGCCGCCTGACGAACCATTCTCGCAATGAAAAATGACACAACAATTTGTTTCGGCGATATGCACATAGTCGTTTATTTATTTAACTACTACACATTGGCACATTTATATAACACATCTTTATTGCGAACAATCATTAAGTCTCTATTGACTTGCAATATAAACATCTCTAATAAGACGTTACATCAACTAAAAGAATAAGACTGTTGTATTATTATTGAAAAAGGTAAAACTTATTGTTTCCAAGGAAAACGTAATATGAATAAATAAAAGAATAAACGAATACTAATTTGCTACTTGGCATGCAAGCCTTATTAAAACTGAAATAAACGAATAAAATAATATTCTAATCCTAATTATATAATCAAAAGAAACTAAGGACTATAATGGTGAGCTTCGTCATCTGAATTAGGATTTTCTATTCCTTCTTCCATGTCAGCTTCGTCCTCAGAAGACTCATCATCCTCTATAGGTTCATCTTCCTCCAGAGGTTCCTCCTCCAGAGGTTCTTCTTCTATGGGCTCTTCTTCTGCTTCTTGGTCATTTTCCTCAATCGGATCCTCCTGAGCAGGCTCATTCTCATTAGGATCTCCCTCTTCTTCATTTCCATTAGGATCTCCCTCTTATGCATTTCCCAAGTCGAGTATAGGTTCAGCATTATCTTCCCCAATCACTGCGATGAATGTCCTATTATTCCCCTCATCATCGGAAATGTAGATAACAGTTCTGAGGTTTGGCGCTATGTGGTTCTCGGGTATGAACTCATCCTCAAAAGTTTGGTACCTAGCTCTTTTTGCATCTCTAAAGGACGCTTGCGGCTCAGATTTACCTCTAGGATTCTCAGAATTCACATTAATTCCCGAGCTTTCCCCCACATGATAGGTTCCTCGAACTAAAGGTGATGAGGTAGAGGGCTCCCAACTTCTTTTCTCACGAATTTTCCATTCATTTTCACAGTATTTAAGATCAGTAATGAAATGTCCTACCGTAGGAAGGTATTGGTTCCAGTAAGTGTGTTTGACCCTATTAAAATTTCCATTTTCTGTCCATAAATCCCCATATCTACGGTGTACGAAAAGGTAAGGTTCCTCCTTAGGGACGTACTGCAACATAAAATATATTTTCTCCATTTCAGTCTTTAGTCTAGTATCTCCCTGTAAGGTCCTATACTCCATAGCAGCTCTCATCTTTTGGGCCCAGATGTCCCAATCTTCCGCTATTCGGTGTTTCATCAGGTATTCCTTAGGACCTATGTCGTAAACCCTCTGCGAATTTAAAGAAGGAAAATAGTCTAAGTTTTGTGAATTTAAGGTTTTTAAGTATACATTATATATAAACATATATTAGAGGTAAAACGATTACTTTCAATTTTAGAACCCCAAGTTCAAAATATTTAACCCAATTTATATGATTCTTTCCTAAAATATTCGAAATAAGGTTTTAGTTAATATCTTTATGAAACATCTTTGGAATATTATATTAATTCGAAATTTTAGGCCATTAAAATATTTTACTATCGAATTTTAGTGCCTTCAACCACTATCCTCGTATATTCTCCTATCTATTCACATATCAAAGATTCAAAAGAACCTTTCACCAATTCAATCAAGCAACCACACCACATTTCATATAATCAGACAAATAAGGTAAGAAAGGCAGTACAAATAAAATCATTCCTATGATTTAATACACGCAAAAGTAATCTATATGCTCTTATCCCATACTACCCATTTAAAAATCTTTTAAAACATCTTTTGAAAATAGGAACTTTTGGCTCTGATACCAGTTTTGTAACACCCCCAAAATCCATACACGTCCACGACTACGTTGCATCGACTTCGGGAGTGTTACCGCCGCGGTGAAACGCAAGGCATGATAAAATCAAAACGTTAACAACTCCTTTTATAAGAACTACAATGCAGCGGAAATAAAATGTTCACTTCCAATTACAACTCGGGAATCACCATAGACCCCTTTTATTCAAACCATTAACTATTCATACTAATTGTTCTATAAGTTCAATAAAAACATTTAAAAGCTTATAAACCAGAAAATATCCCCCGTATGCCAAACTCATGCAGCAACACCAGCACACCTAGTCTGCTCCCCATTGAAGCATCAATGGTTCATCACAGGTCAACAAACAACACAATAACACACAATCAGCTATGCTGAGTACATAGTAAAGCAGTAAGTGCATACAAAGCATAAACAGAATAATAAGGATCATTCCTAGACATGATACTACCATAGCATTACATTCTTTACTTTTTATTTAGTTGGCAGCGAACGGGCACCGTCATCTTACTAGAATCATACGGGCTACTTAATCCTTATTAGACAACTTGGTCTATTAGATGGAATGTAAATACGGTTTCGTTCCGTTCCACATCCATCACCTTAGTATGCATACCCCCAAGATCGTACGGAACCTTCCGCCTACTTGAGTTATCAAAATTTATAAGGACACTACTATCGTCACAGTAGGCCTGCGTAGGAGTGTAGAACAAGTCCCACACTCCCCCCATTGTTCATTACTTGTAGGGAGTCCAACCACAAGTTATCGCCAAATATACTTCTTAATGATATTCATTCATACAACATCGAACATATAATCGTTAAATTCTTAGGTACATTGCTAAAATTCTCTAATTAAAGCAATCCCTTGCAACATCCTTGTTACAACAATAAATCATATGTTTTCAATCCAATCCTCATTTCATGCTTGTGATACGATAGAATTTCGCATACCAATAATAACTCATTCCAATCACAAGTCATACAACTAGGGAATACATACAGATTTCAAATTGATTTCATGTTACCAAACAATCTCATCAATCATAATCAACCACAATTCCCTATCATGATTCTAGGTTCCAATATGACAATCACAACCTAACATGATACTAATATATCGAACTGAACTAGTACGCGTACGTACCTTGTAACGAAGAATCTTTGCTGACTATTAAAACGTTCCGCTTATGAAATTGGGACCTAATCGAATAATAGAAATACTTCAGTGCTAAGTCCTTGATATTATTAACATATAACACGTGACTAATTATATAAACTTAGTATTTCGGAGTATAAAAATAAGTAATCTTGTTGTTCATTAACTTTCTTTTCTTCCATAATTCTATTGAACTTAACGTCTTTTAAGAACCAATAATAGTGGGCAAAGCTGATTTTAGTTAGTTTAATACCATAGTACCTTTACCAACTCCATTTAAATCCTTATATCCAATACTACTAAAAATCAGATTTGAATAACAAGGCCATTATAATATTCTAACTATAACTAATAATCTGATTTTTCTTAACTTTTATACCACTTTGTGTATAGTAACAAACTTAAATAGGTACATATATAAAAGAACTATGAACTCGGAATTGAAGAACTAAAATCAAAGTAGGAACTAGTAGTGTAATATAAATCTGATTTCCTTTAGTTCATAATATGTACCTTTATTTAAAATCACAACTTTACCCAATATCCATTAGTATAATAAAAATAGAATTGAGAACTAAAAATCATCATAAGAACTATGAGTATAATCACAAATCTGATTTTTTTTATTCTTTACTTTATGCCTTATTTAAAAATCATCAAACTTAACCAAATTTAATCAAAGAATAACAAAAATCAGATTATATGAATTAATTTAGAGTAGAAAAGAGAAATTTTTTATTTTTTTTTCTTTACCGAGAAGACTTCGCCGGCGACGATCACCGGCGACGTATTGAAGGAATCCGGCTGCAACACCAGCCACACGCCACCACGCTCGAAGGTTCGAGCCCACGCACGCACCACACGTCCCTCGCCTCGACGCACCGCACGCCCTCGACGAACCCAGCAGTCGGAGCCTCGCGCGACCCACACGAACCTGCCTCCCCGTGTCGCGAGTCTTTGCCGACGGTTGCTGTGCTTGACGAAGCAATAGAGCCGACGAAATCAACAGGAAAGACCGATGAGGGAGGAAGAACGTAGGAGGAGGAGGAGGAGCGTGAGGAAGGAGGAGGAGGAGCGTGAGGAAGGAGGAGAAGAGAGGAGAGAGAAAAGGATCTTGAGAGTGAAGATGAAAAAAAACAGCTGAGTTAAGAATAGGGTTTTCTAATAAATTTTTTTTTCTTCCTTTTCTTATTTATAGTATGAGAAACCTTAGTTTATTAGGATTTGTTTCCAAATCGAATTCTGATTTATTATTTAACAAAAACCGAATTAAAATATAATTAGGTACCAAAGTAGGTTGTATAATTAAATTATAATTGTAGTCTTACCTAAACTATAATATAAAATACTTTAACTTGTACTTTATATTTTCTTATTTAGCAAAATAATTCCTAAAAATACGGAGTATTACATTTTTCCTCCCAAAATATGGAAGATTTACGGATCAGGTTTTGTTAAAATCGAATATGTTGTGTTGTGACATATAAGTTTTTTTCCACTAGTTATATGATAATATATATAACCCCAAAAAAATAAATTTAAAACTGCAAAATAAAATAGAAATAACATTAACCCAACATTTCAAAAAAAAAAGCCGCTAAAGATCATCAATTAACAACTTTAAATTCGCACAATTTGAAACATACATAACCCAAAACAAGAACATAATTAAAAAAAAAAAAAACCCAATTACAGACAAAGAAAAGAAACCCTAACTCTGAAACTCTCAATGAAAACTTCAAATCGCTAAAACAAGCAAAAATCAAAAAAAAAAAATCAATCTTAACATAACATGAAATAAAACGACGACAATTGTCAACGAGCTAAAAAAGCTAAGTAAACCTAACCCATAATTTCTTAGGGCAACAAGAAAAGAGGGAAATTAATTGTAAGCTAAAATCACACAACAAAAACGAAGCAGATTATCACAAAATCAGTGCAAAAGTGTAACAAAATACCACAAATTGATGCCTTTTATTTCATAATGGAAGAACTTTGTTTTGTCGGCAAATCAAGGTGAGAGATAAGGTTTTTGAATCAAAGAAAACCCTAATTAATCAAAGAAAACCATAAAAAAACCCTAATCTACGAAACCAAAAAAAATGGAACAAAAAAAAACAATAAAAATTGAACGAAAATACCTAGACATGCATTTGAAGCAGCACGACTCCGTCGAAGTACTAGTAGCAGCATTATTGGGCGAGAGAGAAGCTTCGTCCAGCAGAATGAACACCGGTAAAGCTGCGACGAGAGAGAGAGACTTGAGACAGGGAGAATCCGGGAGAGAGGAGAAAAGTTAGGGTTTTGGGTATTTGTTTGGGGAAATGTTACATTTTGCGGGAAAATGTTGGGCTTAGGCTAACGTGTGAAAGAAATTAAAAAGACAAAGAAGAGCTGCGATTTTTCAATTAACTGTAGCCCTTGTAATAAAGGGCTGCGTTTTTCAGATAACCGCAGCCCTTGCACCGCAGCCCTTGGACTTTTTTCCTCTAGTGAACACACCAAAGTTGACGAGGTTCGGCCAAACAAGGGTCTACGTCTTCCAATCCTAGTTTTATTATTATTCAACTCAAAGTAATAATAAAACCCTCACACTGTCCTATTTTCCTTACTCCAGGATAATAGCTCACCCCACACTTACCCAAGTGTGCTATTTCGCCTTAACCTCATAAGTACTCGAAATGCACTCACAAATGCTACCCAATATCTATGCCCACTGTTAGAGATTAAATACAATCAGTTTCTCTCAAACATGCTTTCTCACAATGCACATAGAGAGTATTATAAGCTCTATGAAATGCGCACTCTATTTAGGAGACTATTCAGCTGTTCTCTGTGAAAGCTGTCAAATATACTCAATAAATTTCGGGAGAGCATCAGGAGTAATGTAGAAACCTTACTCGGTATTTATAGGCCAAGGCTCAACCTTAAAGTGTAATCCCCTTAAATTTATGAATTTTATAAATATATTTTAATGTATAGTTATTTATATTTAAGTACATTTTAGTATTAAAATAATTTAATCTTCAAAGGTCGACTATTTGAAAGTCAAAGGAAGTATTTTAATGATTTAAAGAAGTCAAAGATTTTATTAAGTCATGCTTTGAAAAAATATTTGAAATGTTTGAAACGTTTTTGGATTTGGAAAAGGACTCCTAAATGGGTTTGAGGAACCCAAACACTTCTAAAATTGGAAAAAGATTTATAGTTTGAGCCCAATTACCGTTTCCTAAGCCCACAAGGGGAACCTATATAAACCCCCATAAACCCCAAATTTTTCCCACACAATTATTTTCTCTCTCCTCCTTCCTCCCACAATTTCGGTTCTCCTGTTTCTTTTTCTCTCTCTTAGGTTTTTGTCCTAGCTCTCTTTCGGCCTTCACTTCTTTGCTTCGCCGGTCTGCCGCCTTGTCGACTATCACCGACCGCCTGAAGCAGTCGTTGCCAGCCGTTGCTGATTCCCCGTCGGCGTTTCTTCCTCCTCTTTCCTTTGCTTTGGTTTGATTACTTTTCTTCCTCCTCAAGTTTTATTCAAAGTTTATGTCTTTAAGATTTATTTTTAGTATAATTATGTTTTAAAGCTTTAGTTTGATGATTTATTTATGAATCGAAGTTTATATAATTTATGTATTGAAGAAATAAAAATTCAGATTTGCATATTAGGTTTGAATTGGATTTTTAATTATCAAAGCATGATTTTTTAGGCTTTTTTAGGTTGGAAATCATAGTAGACTATTATTGATGCAAGATACGTGCATAGATTGCTTCACCAACTATCTTTATTTGCTTTATTAGAATTGTTGCATGGTTTTACTTTACTCTTAAAGTAGAGGTTTTACATGTAACGAAAAATATGTCTTTTATTATGTTTGTTAGTTAAATTAGTTAATTAAGTTATTTTATTGTTAGTTGAATGTAATAAGTTGGCCGAAATTGGAGTTGTAATAAGGGATGGCTTAGGCGTGTGGTTTTGTAAGATTTATGGAAAGTTTTGCAAAGCTTTCCAAAATCCAATGTTTCCTTAAGTTGTGCTAGATTCTAGGCTTTAATTTAGGGGAAACTTTCCTTATTTCTTGCTTAGGGAATCCGGTCATGATATAGCTTGGAGGGCAAGGTTGTTTGCTCATCCTATATACGTACATGTCTAGTCCTTAATAAAAAGTAGTGAATTGATTTGAGAATTGTGAGCGTTGCTTATTTCGGTTGTTAACCAAAACAATACTTGTTGCGACTTGTATTCATCTTCTAATTGCGATTAGGAAGAGACTCTCTTATTCCTGCGAGAATCAAGAGTACTACCGGTTGTTAACCAAAACAATACTTGTTGTGACTTGTATTCATCTTCTAATTGCGATTAGGAAGAGACCCTCTTATTCCTGCGAGAATCAAGAGTACTATCCTTGTTTTTATTTCTTATTTTCAGCATTCATTCATAATAAAAACATAAAAAGACGTCACTTAAAACTAGGTTAAAGTTTGTAAATTTTCGGACTTATTCCGATCAGTAACGAAGTCACAGTAACCAGAAACCTTTGACGAAAATTCCTGACAGATTCGAGCAGTTATCAGGTAAACTTTGAGCAATTGGTTCTCCTAGCATACAACGAATTTTTGAGATTTTCTTGGCTTAAAATTGGACTACTTTTTGTCTAGTTTAAGACTGGAAAATTTCATAATTTTTGAAGAAGTTTTGCTATTTAGTCGAGCACGTTTAAGATAATTGATCAAAACCGAACTATTCTGGACCAGTTTTGTGATAATTAAAACTGCGAACAATTGGCTTCGAGTTTTTGCATGAAATTTTGGTCAAGTGTTTAATACATATAGGGCTAAGTTCTGTAAAAATTTCGGGTGGTTTGGAGTTATAACGACTTCACAACGAGCAATTACTTTCATTGCAAAATCCTGGCAGATTGCATCAGTTTCAGTGCTATGAAGTTTTTTATTATTCGATTATTTTGATGCTTATATAAGATTTGAAAGGTCTAAACTAGCACTACAAGATCTTAGATATCCACCAACACCTGAAGAAAGATTGGCAAGACTTCAAAAGGATAAAGAGGGGATTGAGATGTTGAGTCAACAACGAAAAGAGAAAAGATCCAGAGATCTAATTCTTGTTGATGATGAAACCAAGAAAGAGGTTCAAGAATTTGTTTTTAATGTTGAAGAAGAAGAAAAGACTGAATCTTTTTCAAATTTGGACAATAAAGATTTGATCTTTGAAGTTTCTCATGTTGAAGATGAATTAAAAACTGAATCTTTGGCTTGTACAACCATCAAAGTTCCGATCTTTGATATTCCATGTGCGAAGAAAGCTACAAAAGAGAGTTGGGTACAACAATATGCAACATCTTCTACTGATTTTTGTCTTGATGCCATTATTTGTCATACACATCCACAAACCTCATGGATTCCACTTCTATTTCTCATACGTGTACTTGTTCTTATGGTTCATGGTTATCGTGCGTGGATGATTGCTTGGTTACATCAAAACTTGAGACAAGTTTTTTTCAAGAGGGGGAGAATGATGCAAGATACGTGCATAGATTGCTTCACCAACTATCTTTATTTCCTTTATTAGAATTGTTGCATGGTTTTACTTTACTCTTAAAGTAGAGGTTTTACATGTAACGAAAAATATGTCTTTTATTATGTTTGTTAGTTAAATTAGTTAATTAAGTTATTTTATTGTTAGTTGAATGTAATAAGTTGGCCGAAATTGGAGTTGTAATAAGGGATGGCTTAGGCGTGTGGTTTTATAAGATTTATGGAAAGTTTTGCAAAGCTTTCCTAAATCCAATGTTTCCTTAAGTTGTGCTAGATTCTAGGCTTTAATTTTGGGGAAACTTTCCTTATTTCTTACTTAGGGAATCCGGTCATGATATAGCTTGGAGGGCAAGGTTGTTTGCTCATCCTATATAAGTACATGTCTAGTCCTTAATAAAAAGTAGTGAATTGATTTGAGAATTGTGAGCGTTGCTTATTTCGGTTGTTAACCAAAACAATACTTGTTGCGACTTGTATTCATCTTCTAATTGCGATTAGGAAGAGACACTCTTATTCCTGCGAGAATCAAGAGTACTACCGGTTGTTAACCAAAACAATACTTGTTGCGACATGTATTCATCTTCTAATTGGGATTAGGAAGAGACCCTCTTATTCCTGCGAGAATCAAGAGTACTATCCTTGTTTTTATTTCTTATTTTCAGCATTCATTCATAATAAAAACATAAAAAGACGTCACTTAAAACTAGGTTAAAGTTCACGAATTTTCGGACTTTAAAATTCATATCAATTATAGTTTATGAAATTGGTTATTTTTATGATTATAACTATGTTTAAATATGTTTTAAGAGAGTTTTAATATATAATATATTGCTGGAAATTTAAAGGGAATATTGATATGGAGTTTTATGGTTTTAAAGCATGAGTTTTTGAGAGTTTTTAACAACTAGTGTAGTAGTACTATGCTAGGAGGTTTAATAATCAAGTTTTATGATGGGAATGGCTTTTAAACATGTTTAAGAAGGGTTTAAAGTATTTTTTTTGTCTCTGTAAATTCATAAAGGATTGATTATGAATTTATATTGGTTGTTTTAGGCGGAGAATTCGATGTAGGCGACTTTTAAGGATTTTGAAAGTGGCCTCCCAATTTGTCTACACAAGGTACGTACATAGCTATGTGTTGATTTGCGTAGTATCATGATTTTAAGGATGAGAATTATGTAATATCATGTATAGGAACTATCTTGCACACTAGGGGAAAAAAAAGGAAGGGCTGCGTTTTATTAAAAACGCAACCCTTCTTGTATAAAGGGCTGCGGTTTCCAAGGAAACCGCAGCCCTTTTTGTGAAGGGCTGCGGTTAGACTTAAAACCGCAGCCCTTCATGCAGTATGAAGGGCTGCTGTTTTAAGGCTAACCGCAGCCCATTATGTGAAGGGTTGCGGTTAGCCTAGAAACCGCAGCCCTTCATACATGAAGGGCTGCGTTTTCTAGGATAAGCGCAACCCTTCCTATCCCGCCCATTTCAACCTGTGAGTTTTGCGCGCAACACACAGTAGCACTCACTCGCAAATTCCCCTCGCACATTCAGCTCACCCCTCTCCCTCACACTCACTCGCACACTCACTCCTCTCCCTCACACTAACTCGCACTGCTCTAACGGCCATCACCGGAACACCGACACATCGCCGTCCCATCGCCGGTGCACACTTCTTCTTCTCTTCTCTCAGCGTTGCCTGAGCTCCTTCTTCTTCTCTTCTCTCAGCGCGCCTTGATGCCACCACCACCACCACTACTGCATTGTCGGTAATTCCCCTCTCACTCTCTCTCCTCTTTGTTTTATTTAATTTCTCTTATATTTTGTGTTGTAAAATTTGATTGTAGGGGATGGGGGAGGGCTTGTGGAGGGTGGGTAGGGGGTGGGGGTGTCTTGGGCGAGGGGATGAGGGGTGGCTGGGGAGGCTGGGCATGGGGTGGGGGAGGGCGGGGGATGCTTGGAAAGGGGGGTGGGGGATGGCTGGGAGGGTGGGCATGGGGTGGGGGAGGCTGGGCATGGGGTGGGGGAGGGCGGGGGATCTTGGAAAGGGGGGTGGGGGGGTGGGCATGGGGTGGGGGGGGGGGGGGGGATCTTGGACAGGGGGGTGGGGGGGGGGTGGGGAGGGTGGATAGGGGTGGGTGAGGCATTGTTGTGAAGGCATTGTTGTAAGTTGTAACACATGTTTGGTATCACTACTATCTTTCATTTTCTTTTTTGTTTAATAATGTAACTATGTAGATTTTTAGGCTTCGGAAACGAAAATTAAAGGTCATTTTACGCCTACATGGCAATGAAGGAATGCAGTGGGGGCAGAGGTGGCGGTAGTGGTGGGACTGTGTTACAAATGTGGAGAGTGAGGTCACATGGCAATGGAATGCTCTCCACATTTGTAACACTTCTCACTAGCTCCGCCGCTACCAGCTGATGGGCATTCCATTGCCATGTGACCTGATTCTCGGGTCATTTTAGGCCTAATTTAGCCTTTTCGCTTCCGAATCGTACTTATCGAGTCATTTAACCCCAAATTCTTTGTGAACATGATTATATGAGGTATAATGTAACCATTGTATAGAGTTTTAGGCTTGCATTTGTTCTTGGATGAATTTCGAAAACGAAAATTAAAGGTCATTTTACGCCTACATGGCAATGAGGGATTGCAGTGGGGGGGCAGTAGTGGCGGTGGTGGTGGGGCTGTTGTAAATGTGGAGAGTCAGGTCACATAGCAATCGAAAGCCCATCTGGTACTCTCCACATTTATAACAGTTTCAACTCCGCCGCTACCAGCTGATGGGCATTCCATTGCCATGTGACCTGATTCAATTCTCGGGTCATTTTAGGCCTATTTTAGCCTTTTCGCTTCCAAATCGTACTTACCGAGTCATTTAACCCCAAATTTTTTTGAACATGATTATATGAGGTATAATGTAACTATTGTGTAGATTTTTAGGTTTGCAATTGTTGTAGGTTGAACTTTGGGAACGAAAAGGGCATTTTAGGCCTATTTTAGCCTTTTCACTTCCAAATCGTACTTATCGAGTCATTTAACCCCAAATTCTTTTTGAACATGATTATATGAGATATAATGTAACTATTGTGTAGATTTTTAGGCTTGCATTTGTTCTTGGTTGCATTTCGGGAACGAAAAGGTCATTTTAGGCCAAATTTTGCCTTTTCGGGTCCAATTCGTACTTATCGAGTCATTTAACCCCAAATTCTTTTTGAACATGATTATATGAGGTATAATGTAACTATTGTGTAGATTTTTAGGTTTGCAATTGTTGTAGGTTAAATTTTGGGAACGAAAAGGGCATTTTAGACCTATTTTAGCCTTTTCGCTTCCAAATCCTCCCCTCCCCCCCCACCGCACACCCCCTCCCCCTCCACTCCCCCCCACCGCACGCCCCCCTCCCTCCCCCCTGCTGCCCCTTCCCCTCCCCACTGCACGCCCCCCCTCCCCTCCCCCCCGCACGCCCCTCCCCCGCCCGCCCCTTCCCTCCCCACCGCACGCCCCCTCCTCCCCTCCCTCCCCCCCCACCGCACAGCCCCTTCCCCTCCCCCCCCGCTACCCCCTCCCCCCCCCCGCACAGCCCCCCCCTCCCTCCCCCCCCACCGCACAGCCCCCTCCCCTCCCCCCTGCTGCCCCTCCCCCCGCACGCCCCTCCCCCCTAGTGCTGGCCCCCCCCTCCTCCCCCTACTACCCCTCCCTTCCCCACCGCACAGCCCCCCTCCCCTCCCCCCTGTTGCCCCTTCCCTCCCCACTACACAGCCCCTCTCCTCCCCTCCCCCCCCACCGCACAGCCCCCTCCCCTCCCCCCCGCACACCCCCCCCCCCCACCGCACAGCCCCCTCCCCCGCCCCTTCCCTCCCCCACGCACAGCCTCCCCTCCCCTCCCCTCCCCCCCCACTGCACAGCCCCCTCCCCTCCCCCTGCTGCCCCCCCCTTCCTTCCTCGCGCACAGCCCCTCTCCCCCCACCGCACAGCCCCCTCCCCCCCCCCAGCTGCCCTTCCCCTCTCCTCCCCTCTTTGCCCCCCTCCTCCCCCCGCGCCACAGCCCTCCCCTCCCCCCTACCGCACAGTCCCTCCCCTCCCCCCCTCCCCGCACTGCTGCCCCCTCCCTCCGCTCCCCCCGCACTGCTGCCCCTTGCACACGTAACCCCCTCCCCACACCCCACCCCACTTAGTGGCAATGTTAATTTTAATTTTTTGTTATATTAATGCATTATTTGTACAATTTCAGGGAGATGGCGGATGTGCATACGGATAACACCACAAGTGGTGCTAAACACACTACCGAGGATGAGTCGTTCGATGCGAGAAAGGAACGGGGTAAATTGTCTCGATTTCGCCGTGAAGAGATAAATGCACAAATGCCTAGGAAGTCATTGGCGACGAAAAAGAGAAAAGGAAGGGGACCTACAAAGTCACTAGGGAAACACACAAATATGACTTTGGAGTACGATAACATGGGTCAACCTTGTGGAAAGTGGCGTCAAAAGTATGGCATGCAAGTTGGCATTTGCATGCATAAACTCTCCATTTTGCACTCATGGAAAGAGGTGCCCGAGGGATTGAAGCGGTGTCTATGGGAAGATACCATGGTAAGCTTCAAGTACAAGAACGTTTAGTTTCTTAATTATTTAGTTAAATATATGTGTAATATTACTTATAGCATATAAATTACAACATTTGCGAAAACTAATTTGTGAACTGCGTTTTTTGTAGAATCAATTCAATATCGAAGATGATGAAGCCAAGAAGAATGTATTTCTATCCGCGGTTGCCCAAAGATTCAGAGATTTCAAGGCTAAGTTAGTGTCTGGGTGGATCACGAAGCGGAGGAAGTAGTAGGTACAAAGAAGAAGAACATCTACGGCGGAGAAACACAAGCCGATCCTGAGGCTTCGCCGGAAACATCATCTGCACCATCCAAATTACCATTTCAAATATGGAAGGGAGTGGGCGGGGGGGGGGGCTGGGGTGGGGTGGGGGGGGGGTGGGGGGGGGTGGGGGGGGGTGGGGGCAGGGGGGGGGGGGGGGGTGGGGTGGGCAGGGGTGGGCGGGGGGTGGAGGTCTTGGGGTGGGCGGGGGGTGGGGTGTTCTGGGGGCGGGGTGGGGTGGGGGTGGGGGTGGGGGTGGGCGGGGGGTGGGGTGTGGGGGGGCGGGGGTGGGGGGCTGGGCCGGGGGTGTCTTGGGGGGGGCGGGGGGGCGGGCTGGGGGGCGGGGTGGGCGGGGGGGTGTCGCTGGGGCTGGCGGGGGTGGGCGGGGGTGGGGTGGCTTGGGCTGGGGGGGGTGGGCAGGGGGTAGGGGTGCTTGGGTTGGGCGGGGGGGTGGGGTGTCTTGGGGGGGGCGGGGGGTGGGCGGGGTGGAGGGTGCAATTAATTTTTTTTTTAAAAAAAATTTGAATGTGAAGGGTGCGGTTTTAAGCCTAAACCGCAGCCCTTCACTTAAATAGGGTTGCGGTTTAGGCTTAAAACCGCAGCCCTTCACATAGTGAAGGGCTGCGGTTTAAGCCGAAAACGCAGCCCTTCAAGCTTATAAGGGCTGCCTTTTTGGCCTAAACCGCAGCCCTTCGTTGTGAAGGGCTGCGGCTAAAAACCGCAGCCCTTCTTATCTATTGAAGGGCTGCTATGGAAAGGGCTGCTGGCCAAAAACGCAGCCCTTAGGGCTGTTTTGACCGCAGCCCTTCCTTGTTTTTCCACTAGTGTTGTGTTCATATATGATTTATATTATGTTGGATTTGTATATTTTATGCCGTTGTGTGAAACATGTTGATTATGAGATTTATATTATGTTTGTATGGAAGATTGATGCAAGCATATGGTTGGGAACTTTATTTTATAAATTCACATGGGGGATTAATATATATATTGGTTTGGATCATGATTGTTCATGTTGTTCCCTTTTGAGTATTTCACTGCTTTATAAGGACCGAGGGCCTTATTTGGTAAGTTGATATTTTATACCTATGAAAGGTAGTTTGGTTGTTGGCTAGGTTCAACAAATAAATGAAGTTTGGATTAAAGTTGGAATTAATCTTGGGTTGTTAAGTTGTGTGATCACTTATCTAATCCTAAGATAAAATGGAAGTTTATGATTGTTGAAAGATTATAATGTTTGTATTACTTATGAGTCATAACAAGTAATAACTAGTTAATCATGTAAAGTGAAACTTGGATAGCAATAGCTTTAGACTGGTGCACGTCTGAAGTGTTGGACAATTAGCAGTTGGAGTACATGGTGGTAGCCCATGGCTTTTTCTGGGGCCGGATTCATCACCGTGTCCTATTTTTATTTAAAAGGTTCCTCGATATCGTAGGTCATGGGAATACGGAGTCGCACCCGTATTTCGTCTTCCAAAGGGAAGGCTGGTTTTGGTTACACAACTCGGTCCATTGACTATTCCATCTAAAGTAATAAAAATGTTATTGTGAAGTTTAGTTCAGTAAAAGTTGTCTGTAAGTTATTATGTTATTATTTATTCCTGCTTATTACTTATTAGTATCATGTTAGGTTTGTTTATTTATTTAGTATGTAGTACTCAGCTTTCCTGATTACGTGCTTTTCTTTGTGTATGTTGATCATGGTTATGCCTTATTGATCCTGTGATGACCCATTTTGGTGAGCAGTCTCTAGGGATCAATAGTGCATTGTCCATCTACAGGTTTGAAGATGATGCATCATTGGGAGCTTGTGTAATATGATTATCATACTTTGAGTTTATACTTTTTATAGTTGGTTTTGGTTTTAAGTTTGACTTTGACTTTGTTGGTTTGACTTTTGGAGTTGACTTTGTAGTTGACTAAGTTTTAGTTATAAAGTTTATTATTATGTTTTCCACTGCAAAATTCTGAATAAGCCGATACGTTTTCACACGAGCAATAATTCTTTGATGATTCTCTATGTTTTATATTAAAAAGGTATTTTAGAAAAGAGAGAATTGTTGGGGAGTTACATAAACTTTGCCCTAAATCACGCCACCTAGGTTATAGGATAATTTTAGTTTGTGGAAAGTATATCTTGAATAATATCTTTCTTGAAGGAAAGATATTAGCCAAGATATCCTCACACTTTAAGATAATAAAATACTAATTGAAGATCTATAAAGGTTATCAACCTTTTTAATGGAAAGTATCTTTGAAAATATTTTTTCTAAAATCTTTTCTAAAATAGCCATCTCAATCACTCGACAAAGTAACTGGTACTCATACCTACCCTGTTCAGTAGTGATCTTAATATACAACCAACTGGTTCCCAAATTCAAAACCCTACAGTTTCACAGTAAGAATAACACAAGCAATTCCACTAGAATATTATACGCAATCATTACATGAAAACCTAAGATAAACCAATAAAAGATCATATACTATCTTAATGTGCTTCAATTCTTGAAGCTTCCCTTGAATCAACAAATCAACACTCATCTTTTCCTCGAACATCTTCGAGAGGGCTTCCTAGCTTCAACTCCTGAAATGAACCTATTTGCCACACATATAACAACATAGCATATCAAATGTCCTTGACTATTTTAGTATACATTCAGGAACAGTTAGTATCTCAACTGTTTCCTAACAGGTGATAAGCACATGTAAGAACAATAATTGTTCTCTACAACTGTCTGTCATCATTCAAAACTCAAGAGACTCAACAATTGTTTGCTAGATGAGTGAATCTCTTCAATGGATGTCTTCCTGCATAAGAAACAAGACTATCCCGAGGAGTTTTCGATGCCTAAGTTCACTAGTGGAAAAAATCTTATCTGTCACTTAATAACAGATTCGGTTTTTACAAAACCGCATCCGAAAATCATTAAAAAAATTAGTAGTATGTAAGAATGTAGGCTAGTATGTTGTAACGAGAGGAATTACCTTTGCCTTGGTGTCATTTAGAGAATTTATAGTGATACTTGGACAAAGGAGGCTTTGAGTCTTTAAGATAGTTGGCCCTTGCCTAATAATGTAAGTTTGAGCCCAATGGAGATGCAAAAGATTCAAGATCAACTTTACTAGGCTTGAGCCAATAATTAGACCCTAACACTTGGTGTCTAGTAGACATACAAAATTACGCTCACATAAAAGATAAACAAACTCAACTTTGCAAACTCTTTTTTCAAAAAATAAAAACACAAAATATACGACTCACACCCTAATTTATCTATGACAACTCCCTTTATCTCTAACTCTCTTCCCCTTACATTATCATGAAATAATTTTCAATCTAAAATGTTATTTGAGGTTATTAGATGTAGAAAAACATTTTAGCTTTCTATTTACAGTCGCATGCATTGCATGCTTATAAAACTAGGAGGAGTTAAAAGTAAGAAGAGGATAAAAATAAGGGAGAACGTTGTTACTTTTATCTGGGTAATGGTTACCGAATAAGGAAATATAGCTACTAAAAGAGACATTCATTTGTGCAAAATATAGTAAGTAAATTGAGATCGAGGAAGTAGAATTTAGGCCTTGTTTGGTTAGATGGAAAATATATATAATAAAAATTAGGTCAAGTTTGCTAGATGAAAACATTTTTGGTAAAAAATTGACTTTTCATGGAAAACATCATTCACGGGCAGTAATAATTTTGAATTGATTTTTCTTTGACTGATTTCTCACAAGAATCATCTATATATATACATATATACAGATATATAAGAAGAAAAAATGCCATGTGCCCTTCCCACGTTGAATTGTACATGTGTCGCATTGATAAAACGATATATTGTGTCAAGTGTCATATTATTCTATTAATTCAAAAAAATATTCAAAATTAAACAAATTCCATATATAGGTGAATAAATCCTTCTTAAATTCATTCACTCACTATTATTTTTCTCACTTATCAATCTCTTTCTATTTCTTTCCATCGTTTATTGAATATCATAATAATGAACATCAAAACAACTTGATTCCCTCATTCTTTCATCGAAATTGGGCATTAGCTTAATATTTACGTGAAATCGAGTTCGAACGTAAGGAAGGATGTCATTCAAGAAATTTTGAATGTAATACTTACAGTTCAAATAAGTATAATAAATAATGAGGGAAGAGAGAATTATCAGAATTTGTCTACGTAGACAAATAAGACGCCAGCTTTAAGTTTATCTTATTTGCATTCCTTTTTTAGTCGGCTATATATATTGACGTAATATTTGTTTTTCAACCTTTTTTATATACTAATATTATTTATTTACCCTTCATTCTTATAAGTTTGTCGGTTATCTTTGTCTCAAAAGATAGTAAAATTTTTTGTTGGTTTGGTTACATTTTTGTAAATGTTGTTTATATATGTGTGTGGAATTTAATGACTGATTAATTAGTGTTAACTTTTTCTTCATCCATTTCATTAATGTGAATTTAAGTAGTCGCATAAGATACTGTAGCATTATATTATCTTTATATGATAATTATTTTTAATTAAAAATAATTAGTATTAATTTAATCATAATTAATATTAATTTTAATCATAATTACAGCTAATTTTTTTTATATTAATTAGGATATGGAAAATATTTATATTCATATGATTTCCCAATCTTTATGATTCGATTCCTCAACATATTTGTACATAATTAGGTATTTTAATTCTGGTGCAAATCTTTTTAAGCAAGCTAAGGTATGTCCATAATTAATCAATAACGAGATTAGCACCGGCAAAAGCTGAACCCGCGCAACCTAAATGTAACCCAAAATTTCAGGGTTTGGGTTGAGATTTTTAACCCGAAATAAAAAATAAGTCTACCCAATCCGACCTGAAACTTTAATAGGTAATTAAGGTTCAAGGTGACTTTTTGAACTCAAAAGTAATCCAAACAACAGAAATCATATCAGATAAGGGTCGGGTCAACCTCAAAAATTAACCCAATTTTATAACCTAGATGACCTATTTTACGAATTCTAAAATTGGAATGCGTGTCCCGCGTCTAGGCCAAGCAACATTTTCGTTTTAACCCAATTAGGGATGAAAACCCCTACAAATTATTACCTTCTATTCACACAGCTTCTCACCTTATCTCACCTTCTAATTTTTGGTAGAAAACTTTAGTTGAATCTAAATATATAAACTTTAAATTTAAGCTTGTGGCCAATTTATAGCTTTGAACCTTTGATTTAGCAGTCATTTGAAGTTAAGATTTACAATACTTTATAATGAATAATTATTATGATCCCAAAATATAAATCAGGTCATATTGGCTTGGTTTTGGGTCAACCCAAAATTGGGCACGTCAGGTTTGTGTTATGATTTTTAACCTGAAACTAAAATCAGGTCGGGTTTGCTTTAGGGTGATTGACCCGAAATAGAAGTCAGCTCGACCTGAACCTGACCGAACCTGGATTTGATTGCCACCTTATCTGAGATTATGGTCCTCCCAAAATGGTACTCCCTCCGTTTTATGAAATTCTACTCATTGACTGTAGACACAGTATTTTTGGCAACGTGAAAGATAGTATACTTTTTTGGTCCACTTGGATTAAACAAATATATAGGAAGATATGAAGAGAGAGAACATTGGATCTATTTTTTGAGTCTGCTTGCATTAAATAAATATAAATAGCAAACCAAAGTGGGTCATAGGTCAATTAAATATTTCTTTTGCCAAATTAGTAATAAAGTGAAGTTAATAAAATTTGACAGAACGGATTGAAATGGAAAGTGAGTAGAACTTAACGGAACGGAGGGAGTACCAATCAAATAATAAGAAATCTTGATTTCATAATCTAAACAATATAAAAAAAAAACTATTTCATTGTACCATGTCACAACACTTATTTTGGTTTACCAGATTATAAATTTTCACAATGGATACAATATTATTATAAATTTTTTTGAAGAGTATTGTAATACAGAGAAAATAAATCAAATAATAATCGTGCTTTAAAGGCTATGTAATATAATTTCAAATACATTCCTATAGTCATATCATAATAGTACTAGTAGTTGTTAGAGGTTAAATGTGAAAGTAGTAGTGTTAAGTATAAGTGTTTTGTTGCAATTATAATAGTATTATCTAAAAAATGGAGTGGGACACTTTTTATCTAAAGAAGTAGTAATCATTCAACCTTTGATTTTTGTAGACGACCACCCGTGTTTTAGGAAAGTTGTACCTGAGTGTTTTTTATTGTAGGCGTGTATTTATTTCGCCTACGCGATGTGAGCGCATATTAGATTTGACTACCCCACTGTAAAGGTTTTATTGAAAATTGTTTTAAAAGAAGTCGCCAACAATTCTTAACCATAAACCTAATTGGATATGGCAAAACCGTAGGGACAAATTATCCAATGTAGATTTCCCCGTCTAGACTCCATAGATGGTCAAAATGAACCAAAGTTTGAGTTTGGGGGTGAGGGTACAATACAGTCAGGAACCATATTGCCCATTGTTCGCCTCTACTAAATATCGATTCGTTACAGATTTTATGCTAAAGAATAATCAAATAATGTTTTAAACACCCTAAAAATAATTAGTCTAGATTGGTTAAGAAAACAGATAAAAATACTAATTTTAGTGATATGTTATTTAGGCAATCAATATTACAGGGAACACAATAGGTTGTCCAAATTAATCTGATTAATTTTAGAACAGTTCTTTAGGTCTTGATTAGCAAAAATAACATGTGGGGTGATCAGTGGCGGAGCTAGTTTGGGTCACGTGGGGTCACGTGACCCCACAAAATTTTAAAAAAAAATTGAAGGATTTTTCGGAGGGTAAAAAAAAAATTAAACCAGTTGCAACAGTAGCGCTACAAAAGAGGAGTTCGGCGCTACTTTCAATTCCCCTTCCTTTCCCAATACACCTCAGTATCTCACGCTCCTTCCTAAGCAAACACCAAAGCAATCAATCCACATTATCTCTCCTCTCTCATCGCGAAATTTCTAGGGTTTTTTCTCAAGGTGCATCAATGGCGGACGTAACAATGGGTGAAGCTGAGACTTTCGCATTTAAGGCAGAAATCAATCAACTTCTGAGTCTCATCATCAACACTTTCTACTCTAACAAAGAGATTTTTCTTCGTGAAATCATCTCTAACTCTTCAGATGTATGTCGAATTTCTCAATTTCGCTCTTTTTCTCTCTGTTTTTTTCTTTTTTTTCCTGCATTTGGTTGACGATTTTTTTTGCTCTATTTTATTAGGCGTTGGATAAGATTAGGTTTGAGAGTTTGACGGATAAGAGTAAGCTCGATGCTCAGCCGGAGTTGTTCATCAGGCTTGTTCCTGACAAGGCGAACAAGACTCTGTCTATTATTGACAGTGGTATTGGAATGACTAAAGCAGGTAATGTCTTCTAATCTTTTGCAGTTTATCTCATGATTTTTTTATTTAGTGTTTTAGAAGAGAATCTCATATGGTGAAGTTTTGTGTGCAACTTTATTGTTTGAATTTGGAGAATTGAAATTATGGCAGATTATTGATTGAACTTTGCATGTGTAATTCTGTATTGATTTGATATTTTTGTTTGTACTTGTACTGTGTTAGCTCATCAGTTTAAGAATTTTTCGTGGAATTTGATTTTACTTTTTACTTGTTTTCATCTGGTTAGGATTTTTTGTGTTGGTGATGGTGAAGCTACCAATCATGCGTATAAAAGATGTGGGTCTTTCATTTCAATGGTGTTTGTTCTTCTGTATTGGTCTTATTTGTTTATGCATTAAAGTTTTGGTATATACTGTTCTTTCATGTGAATAAGTTGTTCAATTAGATTAGAGATGCTTGTGGAGCTGTTCAATGTCTGATTGTTATGTGATTCATGCATATTTTTGCATTTTTATGAGTGCATTGTTCTGTGACTCATGCATATTTTTGGTATGAAATGTGTTAATTTGTAATAAATAATGAATATAGGAAACGATGAGTGATACACCTAGATAAAAAAAATCAAAGGCAATGGGAAAACAACCCGATCTTCGACAATGTTTCTTTACGTTGTAAATTGTTTAATATTGAATATCTTTTGTCTTTTTTTGTGACCCCCCGATTTTGAAATCCTGGCTCCGCCACTGGGGGTGATAAAAGCAATAAAGCAGGGACAATCATATAATATGCATAGAATGATTAGGCAGGCATATAATATTCAAAGGTATGAAAAATATGTATATAAAATATAGCATAGAAAGGAGATTAGAATATACAGTAGAACGATTATTACTTAAAGATCTACATCATGAAAGAAATTGTTAGTAACTTCAGTATAAAAATAGAGAATTTATTCAAGAATCATCAGGGATTATACCTATGCGGCTTAGATAGAAGAGCGCAACGATCTTTAGGCGGAGCAATCGTGACACCATGAACGCAGTATGATTAAGAATTGAAATTGATTGAAGTATTGAAAGTGTTTGAGTGTAAGAGTATTTGGGAATTCGAAGTGTATTGTAGAGGTATTCGTAAGTTTTTTTATCCATGGAAACTAATAAATGAAAAGCTGTCAATAATTCAGGAAATTACGGATATTTATAGGCGAAAGGGGGCGTGCGCCTCACGTAAACCCTGAGCTAGGCGCAGGCCTACGTGGCAGGTGCAGTGCCCCGCGCCAGGCGCACATTGGTGTGCCTGACGCAGCCAGCCCAATCAGATTTAGGCACGTGTAAACGCGTTTTTGAAAAGATAGAAAAGAAATATTGCGTCTCACACAAGACTTGCGTCAGATGCAAGACTCTGTGTGAGTCACAAATTCACGTGTCAGGCGCTCATTGGCGCTCTTGACGCGTTCTGACCTATGCGCTGGACGCACGTGGCGTGCTGAGCGCACATTCCAGCATATTCGCTGCTGATTTATATTTACCAAAGATAATAAATATATTTATGGAAAATATTTATTAAAATAATTAATATTTAATAGGGTTTTCCAAAGGGACTTAAAACATTTTATGGGCTTATAATACAATTAATCATCACGAATAATTAATTGGTATTTAGAATTTCAAAACACAATTTTGGATTGGTTCTTTAGAGTGCTCTTCCGTTGGGTCGCGCCAACTAATACCGCCGTATGTTTCATCATAGGATTCTTAAATGGGGAGACACGATTATGTGTCTACATTTATAAATAAATAACAAATTATAATTTCATTTCTCAAGCTTATATGTATTTACTTTTGGAAAAATGGATCAGAATACCTATTATGACCGGATGAACTGGTAAACCAAAACTCCCACCACCAACCCCACCACCCTCCTCTGCTCATCTCTCTCCTCTCGCTCATCCCACCACCCCCCAACCCCCCCCACCAGGCTACCACCCATTGCCAATGAGATTTCGAAAGCTGTTAATGGACGACTGTTTTTTTTCAAGTCTCTTCTCTTGCTAAATTGTTGTTTCACCTTATGAGTTGCACCTGAATGTCTTCGATTGTCAGAATTTCTTGTCCCTGATATTTTTCTAATACTTTATTATAGTTTTCGCAACTTGGTTTTGTTTTCTCCGACATTGTTGTTATCTTTTGATTTGTTTCTTCCAATGCGTGAATGGTTTTAGAAGGCTTTAGATGTGAGTTTTTTTTAGCATAGTTCTATCGTCTATGCTCAGAGTGATATTTTGGATTCGAGTGTTATTTTCAGAAATTGCTAAAAGTCCTTCAATAGGATAATTTGGGCAATGACGAATTGATGACTGCTCTAACGCTCTTCTATTATTAATTATTGCTTCACTTGTAGTTTGTTTGGATAAGGGGAATTTGGGGGGAAAGTGGGAGAAACAAAAGGGAGAGATTCATTTCCCTGTGCTGAATATAACATAGGGGAAAGGAGCGCAACGGAATTTCAATGATTCATTTCTCTTCCTCTCTTGGTAAATCAAATCAATCCAATGCTGGATATTGTTCCAGTGTTCGCTCCTCCTCCTCTCTCCTTCCCTACCGTTCCTTCCATCATATCCATCCAAACAAAGTGTTCAATGTGAGCTGATCATTGCTATCATAATGGTAATATAAACAGGTAATGCATTAGCTAGTTGGAGGGGGCCGGGGGTTGGAGGAGTTAGGGGGCTGCGGGGGTGGGGGGTGGGGAGTGGGGGGTTCTTTGGGGCGGTTGGAGTGGGGAAGGGGCCGGGCTGGGGGAGGAGGCGCGCGGCGGTGGAGGGGAGGGGGGGGGGTGGGGTGGAGTGGAGTGGGAGAAGGTGGCTGAAATGGTGGTGGGTGGGAGTAGAAATTGAAAATAAAAATAAAAGAGAAATAAAAAATAAAAAAAATTACCTTGCTAATAGGTTACATTTTTGGCGGTCCTCCCCAATAGTTGGGGGTATTTAAATATAACCCATAGTTGGGGGTATTAAAAGCGAACGGGTCAAAGTTGGGGGTATTCTGATCCATTTTTCCTTTACTTTTTATATTCTTAACTTCTATATTTTTAGTTTTGTTGACCCTTAGTTTTGAACAAAACAAAAATAACAAAAAAGCATATTAATTACTATTTAGTATATGTTTTAAGTTTAGTGTTGTGCAAGATTTTATTATTGAAGAACAAAGAGAATACTCAAATCAAGATTAAAGTGAAGAGACTTAATTGAGATGGAAGTGAAGATGTGTCGTCAATGATGAATCAAGTAAGAAATGAAGATTTGCAATAGCTTGTAATCTTCATGTATCGGTTGGATATAGGTAATGTATTAAGTTGTGAATTTGATTAAGGAACTAGATTCTGTTCCCAAGCTTGGAAATGCCCTTGGCACTTCATCTGAGGAACACGGTTTAGCAACACATTGATTCTGTAAAGAAAGAACGTTGAAATAGAGTGTCCTTATTTTTAGGAAAGTTGTTAATAAGATAGGTTTTCCTCAGGATAAAAACCTGATTTACATTTGAAGTAATTAAATAAATTATTTATTTTATTTGGTGAAACATTAAGTAAATTAATAAATATTTATCTTCTTTAGTTTTTGAATCATCTTTTAGAGTCCTTTAGGATAAGTTATTTAATTTAATTAGGAGTTTTTTATTAAGAATTTTGGTCGATTTCTTTAACTAAATACACGTTTGTTTTAATAAACCACATTCACTGCTCCTCCACGTTTTATTTCCCACGATTAGGTGGTGGAGTAATGTTGGTCCCTTTATATTGTCATACTCCCCAAGGATAAATCACCTTTTAATCCACGTTTAATATCACGTCCATTAGTGGAGTTAGTGGTCCTTGGTTCCCAAGCTAAGTACATTGATTTACTGCCTATTTGGTTTATTTTTAGTAATGGAAGGAAAGATAAGAAAAAGGATGGGAAGAGAAAAGAAAAGAATGGAACACTTTTGGGAGGAAAGGAAAGTGAAAATTTATTAAAGAGTCTTTTCTTTTAATTCCTTCCATTTCCTTTCACTTAATTTTTGTTTTTTAGTGAGTCAAACATTGGAAAGTAACAAATTTCCTTTCTTTTCCTTCCAAATCCTTTCTACAAAACAAGATGTTAGTGGTCTGGTTTGTGGGAATTATTGATGTTATTGGAGGAGTATCCAGTCGCTAAGTGTGTCTGACAAAGCAAAAACATTCTAAGTGTCTAAAGAATCAGTGCCTTTGTTCCTAAAAGAGTTCACACAAACTGCATTTGTTTTAACTCTTCCAAGTTATTTAGAAATTATATTTCTTTTGGGTAAAGGGTTTTTAAGTGAAATCATTGTATTATGAGCTTGAGAGAAGTAAGAGTTGACTCATAGTTAAGTAGTGAAAGAGATAAGAGCAATAGCTGAGGAACTATTGTTGGGAACTTGAATTCGTTGAGGAATTTAAGTTGTGATTCAAGTGTAATAGGTTGTACTTAGGGGTTGGCCTATTATTAGTGAAGAGTTGAGTCTAAAATCTCACATGGTCGAGAATTTTACTTCTTATTAGGCCTAGGAAGGTTTTCCTCGTTAAAATCTCATGTGTTCCTTTGGTGTGTTTCTTTGCTAGTGTTTATTTCAGTTAAAAGTTTAGCTTATTTCTCACACTATAATTCACCATCCCTCTTATAGTGTTCCTATACAAAATAACAAGTTTTACAAATCTACGAGTTAGATATTTACACTATGATTTTAGGGAAAATATCATAAAATCCTAAAGTTCTAACACAAATTATTAAAATAGACGGTCTAATTTTAACATAAATTTAGACAAACCCAAACCTACATTTGTCTAATAAAGCCTATTTCATTTTACTCTAATCAAACACTATTCCTAGATATATAACATAGATGTCCCTTTCTCTTATCCTTCATTTATTCTCTTTGAATCTCGAACAACAACAACAACAATTATAAAAAATAACTCTGCAGTATTACCCAATGGATTAAACTTGTCACTAAATGGATTGAGCTAGTCACTAAATTGTTTAAGTTAGTCACTAAATAGATTAAATAATATGGGAAAAGAAAAGATTAAATAGGTCACTTGAATAGATTAAACTAGTCACTAAATAGATTACACTAGTCACTATATTCAGTAATGTGTCCGTTATCTTCTTAATATTGGACTTGGGCCATTGCCTAAATTTATCAAATAAAAACTTTTTGTGCAATTTACGTGGGTCTAAAAGCTTGTTAGAGATAAAAGCAAAAATAAAACTAGAAGGAACAAAAACAAAGTAGTAAGAGAAATTTTTGAAATAACTGTCTTTCACATTTAAATTACTAATTTAGAAAATTTCAAACCATTCACCTTTCTCGAAGAAAAATTGTACTACATGTTAGTCCTTCGTGAGAGAGACATGAATAAATATAGTAGGTGAGCATGTTAGATGTGGATATGGCCTATGGTCAATGTTGATGACCTAAATGGCATCTATTGCTAGTTGGAGCGTATACCGCAAATTATTACATGGATTTGGGTCCATGTATTTCTTGCATGAACCCCCCCCCCTAAATATGCACTTTGTATATGAAAATGTTCAACCACCACCACCTCCATCAACTCTAACCTAACACACTTTCGCGCCAACTACGCGAACATCTTCCTCCACAACCACCACTACTTCCAACCTTTCCGAGCACCTCCTCATCCGCACCACCACCACTACATCCACTTTTTCGCCTTCTCGCCGAGTGACGCCTCGACTTCTGCTGCTACTGCGGCGATTGCATCACCGTGTAAACGATTGCATAGGCGGAATCGACGTCCCTGACTCTAGTGGTGGCGAGTTTGGTAAACCATAGGAGAGAGAAAATCGATTTGGGAGGGAGAAGTGAGATCTGATGATGAAAGATAATGATAGGGTTTTGCGAATCTTTGACATAGTATGTGTTTGATATCAAGAAGTTTGAGCAATTCTATCCTCACAATTGAAAATTAGATGAGTAGTTTTCCTCTTAGATTTTTGGTAGAGCAACTCAGCTGAACATTTGATAGTCTATATTATTGAACATTTCTGGAAAGAAAGTGAATATTTCACAATTTAAGCTGGATATTTGATGTTATAGATGAAGCGCTTACACTTTTTTTGCATTTAAACATTTGATATTAACATTTGAATATTTGGTTTATAAATGTGAACATTTGTGAATTAAAAGCGTCTTGGGTGTAACATGTTACACCATAAATTATTGTATAACAACATCTCACACGTGTGAACTCTTTCATGTCATTATATATTAAATCTATGTCATAATAAGTCCAATTTATGTCATTATAAGTGTATTCTATGTCATTAAAAGTCCAATTTGTGTCATTATAAGTTATTTTCATGTCATTATAATTTGTCTTCATGTCATTATAAGTCCAATTTATGTCAGTATAACTTGTCTTCATGTCACTATAAGTTCAATTTATGTCATTATAACTTCTTTCCATGTCATTAATGAATTCTATGTCACTATAAGTACAATGCATGTCATTATAAGTTCAACCCATATCATTATAACTTATTTTCATGTCATTATAACAAGTGTTTGTAACTTGCCTTCATGTCATTATAAGTCCTAGTTGTGTCATCATAACTTGTGTTCATGTCATTATAACATGTCTTCATTACACAAATAAATTACACAACCTAATGTCATTTATAAGACAAATGATATCATTATCTATAACTTTCATGTCATTATTCACCAAAGATAGGTCATTATTAACTCTTATAATATTTTTCTCTCTCCTCCCCCTCAAAAGTCAAAATCTTTCTCCCCCCTCATTCCCTTAGTGAATTTCATCACCCCCACCCACCACGTCACCTCCTCCCACCACTGCCTCCTCCCACCACCACAGCTCACCTGAATTTCACCATCGTAACTCACCCACATTTCATCACCACTCTGCCGCATGTCCCCCCTCTCACCTTTCAAAGGAGAAAGGAAAAAGTTCTATCTTCTTCGCCATCGCACCTTGGGTCGTCGTAATGGCGGAATTTCGCCACCATACCTCAGATTTAGGATGAAAATGGTGAAAATGGAGCCCCTCAAAGCGACCATATCAATGGAAAGAGGAAAAACATGCTGAAATTTTATCATTCTAGAAATCGATGTATTACGCATGAGTAAATTCTTAGATTTAAGCACACCATTTCACATTTTTTATGCAGAGATATCAATCGTCTTAACCTGAGGTTTCTTCTCCTCCACTTTAGGAACAGTGACAGTTAAAACCCCGTTCTCCATGTTCACCTTAATGGTGAAGGCCTTTGTTGCGACGACGATGTCCGGCGACCATCGCGAGGGAGGACAGAGAACCAAAGCGACGTCGTTGAGGTGCCGAGGAGAAGGCGTCCCGAGCTAGGAGAAAGGAATTAAGGGGAAAAGATCTGGCTCTGTATCGTGCGAGCGGAGCGCCAACGTCCAACAACCATCGTTAGGGAGGAGAGAGAATCAGAGAACCATATGATGTTTGTTAGTTGAGTTCCATATTGAGACTTTCATGGAGAAATGGAATTAAAGAAGGTGGAGAGAAATAAAGAGAGATCTCTGATATTATATTGAGGTTGATTTCACACGTGTGAGGTAACTGTTACACCATCAGTTATGGTGTAACAGTTACACCCAATACTTTGTGAATTATGTTTTACTACATGGACATTGGAACATTTGTATTTGTACATTTGTTTTTTCAGTTTTCATATTTTTGTGTCAATATTTGAATATTTTATGTTAACATTTGAATATGTGATTCATATATGTGAACATTTGTGAATCATGTATTACTACATGAACATTGGAACTTGCATTTGAACATTTGGTTTTTCAGTTTGAATATTTTGTGTTAATTTTTGAACATTTGCAGATATTTTTATAACATTTTGTATGTCAAATTCAATAGTTGCATGTTAAACTGAAGAGATGCAGTTGAACATTTTCATATACAAAATGAATATTTAATTTGTTAAGTTGAATATTTGCTGAGAAAGTAAAGGTGTGCAAGTGAATATTTGCATTTTTAAGATGAACATATACAACTGAAGATTTTCATATACAAAGTGAATATTTTGTTCGTTAATATTTTGAGTGAGAGCATTCGAAGGAGAGAGTCCGGTGAATCGTTGGGTGGTACCTATAGTTAGGGATGCAAGTGGGGCGGGTCAAGTAGGAGACCCGCCCCATCCCCGCCCCAATGGGGCGGGGATGGATCCTAGTTTGGTGGGTAGTGGGGCGGGGATGGGGATGAAAGTTATACCCGCCATGGGTGATGGGGCGGGGGTGGATTTTAAGTTGTACCCGCCCCACTCCGCCCCGTCCCCTCCCCGCTCCGCCCCATCCCCACTCACCCTACATCTTACCCACTTAAAATATTAAATTTTCAACAAATTACAAGTATATAACACTCTTTAATAGTTTTTCTAGTTGTATATATTTTTTGTTATTAGTATTTGAAATTATATATGGTATATGAGTATTATTTAGTGAGTTTCAAATGAGGATTAAGTGGATGGTGGGGTGGGGAAGGTGGGGATGGATACCCAAGTGGGTGATGGGGCGGGGATGGTTTTAATTGTGTACATGTCGGGGCGGGGATGGGGATGAGTTCCGGACCCACCGCGGGGATGGGGATGGGGATGGGGATGAAAAAGTGAGGTGGGGATGGGGAAGAGAATGCCAAAATCCGCCCCTCCCCGCCCCAGTTGCATCCCTACCTATAGTAGTGAAAGTAGGGGGGAAAAGAATCAACAAAAGGAAAATGCAAGTCATGGAAGATCGAAGTCAAGAGGGCAATGAAAATCGAATGGGGGAGTTCATGCAGTGTGCTAAGGTTGAAGTGACGAAGTATATTTGAAAAGAGATTGTCCAAAGAGAAAGAATGGGGAAGGAAAAAAGAAAGTTGAAGATAGTGATGGAGATGAAGATGCATCAAAAAACTTGACTTTAGAGTACATTACCGATGCTTTGTTGGTAAGCATGAGTGATGTGGAAGAGTTGGTTGGGTGCATGGGCTCATAGGGTCTTGGATTCGGGTTCTTCTCTTTATTCCTCAAAATGCAAGGAGCTATTTCGGAATTACAAATCCGAAAAACTTGGAAAAGTTTATCTTGCAGATGGCAAGATAGTGGAAGTCATGGGGCAATGTGATGTGAGTGTGAAACTCACTTATGGTGGCTTGTTGGAGTTGAAGGAAGTCAAGTTCATCCCGATGTTGAAGAAAAGCTTGATATTGGTAACTCCACTTGCCAAATCGAGTCACAAGGTTGTGTTTTATGGTGGTTCTTGAAAGATTGTCATGTGAGTTATGGCCAAAAAGTGGAACTCTTTACACCATGGGGAGCACAAGAAAAGGGCCTGGAATCGGGATGGGAACTTCACGAAAGGTATCAGTTGGTCGGGAATCTATCTGTAGTGGTCCAAGGAATGATAATCGTGGTAAAGCAGTGTCTTAGTGGAAAATTGGTCCGTAAGCGCACAAGGTGAGGTTTATTATCAGCCCTAAAACCCTCTCCTAATCATGGATTACTTTAAGAGTAATCTCATGGTTTATTACAAACTTAAATTAACAACAAAAGCAAATAAATCCCAAACATAACTTGGGCCTTCAATTCACACGTCCAACTCATGTCCCACTTCTTGTTGTTGCTGCAAAATTTGATTGGGCTTCATTCATGACATGCAACACTTGATTTCGGCCTAAAACTTATCCAAATTAAGTGTTTGACCACTTTTTTCGTAAGTTCAGAATGTGAACTTGTTGATAGACCTATCAAAGTCCACGAAATGAGCCAAATTGACTGAATTATGGTTGTTAGGAATATAAGTATCAACATTGATAGTTCTAATTCGTCACATAATGCATGGGCTTTTCTTTTGGACCTTGGACTTGCATCATTCTCCCTTTCTTCAAAAAAGTTTGCCCTCAAACTTGGTTGTTGAAAGTATGAAATGTGATCTCTTATAGTGAAGATTGGACCAGGTTTGAAGAGTTTCCTTTTGTTGTTTACCCTCTCAAGATTCCTTTTGTTCACCTTTTCAATTTCTTCTCTCATTTTCTCCCATGAATTTTGAAATACTCTCACTCTTTTATTTTCATATTGGTATTCTCCTAATAACTCATTTAGAGATGAGATATCACAAGAAGTACCCCTAGCTTGTTTTTCATTCACAACCAAACCCTCCCCATTTGATTCCACTAGATTTTCATATGAATTACAAATTACAAGAGATGTGCTTTGCTTCTTTTCTTTTGTACCTACCTTTTCAAACAATGATAGAGAAAAAGTAAGTTCACTTTCCACATCACTTGGATACATTGAAGGAACCATGATTGAACTTGTGATACTTTCATCATCACCATCACTAGAACCTTGCTCGGCAAAATCTTCTTCAAAAGGATCAAAATTTGTGACATCATATGAGCTGATAAGAGATCTATTTTGAAACAAAGTTCCTTTAAAAGCAAGTTCATGAAAACAATTTTCTTTCCCTTCTTCTTTAAAGTCTTGAATTATTTCTTTCTTTTCAAGAGTAACTTCAAAATTGTTTTCCATGACTTCAATTTCAAGTGTTCGATCCATTACCCTATCTCTTTCATCTTCTTCTTCAAAACTTAGGTTTGTCATCCATGGACACATAAAACTTATTAGGACAGGAATGGTATGTATGCCCATAACCATGGCATTTTGAACATCTTGCACTATCAACCTTCCCAATTTCAAAGAAAATATCTTCCCACATTATTTCTTTTTTTCTCTCTTCTTTTCCATTGATTTTTTCTCTAAGTTCTCCAATTTTTGAGTTATAACCTGTAACATCTTAGCAATATCATCACCAGCCATGTTTTTCTTGAAGGATTTATGTCCTCGACTTAAATGCAATTACTAATTATATTATGGATCGTATTATAGAGATAATAAATTCGTTCTATTGGGTCGTCTATACGTCTTGCTAGAGAATGCTATAGAACTTTGGGTTAGGAAATAATAAACCCAAAGCCCAATATAATGGATCCTATTAGGTCACACAAAATACTTGGATCAACAAAAGAAACCTAGAGCCCGTAAGGGGCCCTAGGGTGGCCGGCCAAGAGGAAGAGAGAGGAGAATTGATTCTCCTCCTAACCTAATTATATCTATATATATTTGGTTAGGCAATAAGGAAATATACTAGATATCTTTCATTATTCTTCTCTCTCTCATATTCTTTTCAAAAGTCACAAAAACTCCATTAAAGTAGAAGAAGAATTTCTTCCTTCCAACTAGCATTGGTGGAGTGTTGATCCGGGTTGGTGGACCAAGTAGAGGAATCGCAATTGAGGTTCTTAATCCGGGTTATTCAAGCTTTGTAGAATTCACGCTTCAAAGGTAAATTCCTAACTATTATGTGATCCTTGAATGTATATGCATGAGATCCTGTTTTAAGTGTTTATGAATTTGATTCATGAAATTCCGCTTAGAGTATTTATATAATCCTACAGTGGTATCAGTTTTAGCCTCTTGCATATAATTTTTGGTCATAAAAATTATGTGTTCTTGACTAATTTTAATTGATTAAGGGGAGGAATTTAATTATGGATGTTTTGTTTAATTGGATTAATTAAATTTGATTTAATCTGCCTAATAAACGATTTATTTTCTATAATTCGACCTAAATTTTTTTTTTAATTATTCGAATTACTTTTATTTGGCCGAATTTTATGAAAATAAAATCATGAATTTCAAAATTAAAATTAAATTTTAGATCTCAATTTTTTTGAAAAATTCGAGAGTTAGATTTATATTATTAATCTGTTTTTTCATATTTAAATTGTTTATGTATGATAAATTAATTCATGTGAAAAGAGTTTTATGTGAATTAGAGGTTAATACATATGAATAATGCTAAAATTAAAATAAAATAGAGATTTTATGTTAATTTCGAATATTCACAACATATAATTAATCTGAATTTTCATATTTAAATTGGTTATGTATGATAAATTAATTCATGTAAAAGGAGTTTTATGTAAATTTAAGGTTAATTGATATGAATAGCCCTAATATTAATTAAAATGAAGATTTAAATTAATTTGCAGAATTAGGCATAAAGGAGTTTATGTTTAATTTTATTTTGATCACTAAATTAATTTACAAGAAGTTGTGATTTAATTTATTTCCCACAAGAGAAAAAAAAAATAAAACAAAGGAAGGAAGAGGAGCAGCCACGGCAGGGTGGCGCTTGCTAGCCACGTTTTGCTGCTGCCCAGTAGTTTTTTTGTTTTTTTAAAAAAAAAAAAATTCTTTTTGAAAAATCATTAAATCATATTTTCAGTTAAATATTTCCATAATTTTATTCTTTAATCTAATTAAAATTAGTAGGAAAGTATAATAGGATAGAATCTTTAGGTGGTTATGAATTACTTAAATGTTTTATCAACTTACCATAATTAAGAATATTTGATATTTTGATTGATGGCAAGTATAATATGTGATATTATGATGTGGCTTTTATATATTTTGATATAATTGCTATGTATGACTAGTATGGCCCAAATTAAGTTAGGAAATACAATCTGCGCATCGTGATGTATTCTTGTAATTTTAAATGCGATCTGCGTATCGTTAAGTATTTTTGTAATTTATTTAATTTAGTTATTATTTAAATTATTTTGATACTTATGTAATCCAAAGACGAAGTCCATCAAGAGAAGGCCCATGGATAAGGTGGATGGAGATCCATGAAGAGTCCAAGAATGAGCCATTGATGATTAGTTCTTAGGATTAGGGGCCATACTAGATCATTTTATTTTCGCATTTTATTATTCTTTAAAATGCTTATAAGTTTATTGTATGTTGGTTGATGATGCGCTAGAGTTCACTAATTCATAACAACATAATAAACTTAGGTCCCGTAAATATTAAGGTTGCTTTTCCAAACATAAAGTACTTATCAAACCCTTAATTAATAGTAATAGGTCATGCCTCCGCAGAGTGTTATCATTAATTTTGGGAATATAAGGTAAAATTGCGAATTTTACAACTTAGTTTGGTTGTCCTTAGCAAAATTATCAAAAGCGTTTTGAATTTTGAAGCAAGAGATAGAAAAGCATGCGATGTTTATCCATATAAACAAGAGTTATAATTTGTTATAACTAGTAAAAGAGTTTACTTACCTTGATAATGTAACGTTAAAGATAAGGCCTCCGTCTGCTTAGTGTTGCATGTTGATAGGATCTTGTAAAACACTTATTCAAATGGGACATTAAAATTGAATAGGTGATCAACCTAGAAACCTTTGCATGTTTTAGGTTACCTTATAAACATAAAATTGAACTTTGCTTTATTTTCTGTCTGTAGATACTATGTCTAATAACAACAACAACAACAACAACAACTCCGGTTTCAACATTCGTCCTTTTCTGGAAAAGGACAGACTGAATGGTGAAAATTTCCTTAATTGGGAAAGGACCTTAAGACTTGTTTTGAGGTCTGAGGGTCGAGAGGATGTCATAGAAACCCCACTTCCCCGTGATTACCGATGAGTCAACCGAAGCGGACAAACGTCGTGCTAAGCGAGGCAAATGATAGGTTCAGAGCCGATCACTTGCTTGATGATAGCAGCCATGGAGCCGGACCTCCAAAGGAGGTTCGAAACCAAGGATGCTTATACCATCATGCAAGAGCTGCGGGCTATGTTTCAAACACAAGCCCGAGTTGAGCGGTATGAGACTAATAGGGAGATACTTGAATGTCAAATGAAGCCGGGTCAAGCTGTTGGCCCCCATGTTTTCGCAATGATGGGTCTTTTCGAAAACATGGAACGACTTGGATTCCCTTATAGGGTTGAGTCTGGCTACGACATTATTCTCCACTCATTACCTGACAGTTTCAATCGGTCCCGTAATGACCTACAATATGAACGAGTCCCGAAAAGACTTTGCAAGAGTTGCATGGATTGTTGGTCAACGCTGAAAGGAACATCCCTAAGGTTGAACCAAAGAAAGAGGTTTTGATGGTTCAAAAGGGAAAGGGTTTCAAGAAGAAATGGGCAGGAAAGAAGGACAAAGGCAAGCAAGTTTCCACTGTTGCTGAAAAACCTAAGCCAACCGCCAAGCCAAAGGTCGCTGCGGAAAGCAAGTGCTTCCATTGTCACAAGATAGGACACTGGAAGAGGAACTGCCCGGTTTACTTGGAGGAAAAGAAGTCTGGGGCTTCCACTTCAGGTATATATGTTATAGAAATCAATTTGACTTCTACTTCTTTATGGGTATTTGATACCGGCTGTGGTTCTCACATAGTTAATGATGTGCAGGGACTAAAAAGAAGTAGGAAGCTGGCAAAAGGCGAGGTAGAGCTACGCGTTGGAAATGGAGCACGAGTTGCTGCACTTGCCATAGGAAGCTATAGTCTACACTTGCCATCTGGGCTTATTTTAGAACTAAATAATTGTTATTTCGTTCCTTCAATAACTAAGAACATAATTTTTGTTTCAGTTTTGGATTCTGAAGGGTTTTATTTTGAAATAAAGAACAAGTGTTGTTCCATTTCTTACAATAATATGTTCTATGCCAATGCTAAATTGATAAATGGCTTATATGTGCTTGATAAGTCGTTACAAATCTATAACATAGATAGCAAGAAACAAAAATCAAATGATTCCAACCTAACCTACATTTGGCATTGTCGAATGGGTCATATAAACCAAAAGCGTATTCCCAAGTTACAAAAGGATGGTATAATTCCATCATTTGATTTTGAATCATTTGATGTATGTGAATCATGCTTAATGGGAAAGATGACAAAATCACCATTTACTGGAAAAGGTGAAAGGGCCAGCGATCTTTTAGGACTCATACATACAGATGTGTGTGGTCCTATGAGCACAAAGGCAAGGGGAGGGTTTAACTACTTCATTACATTTACTGATGATTTGAGTAGATATGGATATGTATACTTAATGAAACATAAGTCGGAATCTTTTGATAGATTCAAAGAGTTCCAAAATGAAGTACAGAATCAACTTGGTAAGACAATAAAAGCACTACGATCCGATCGTGGTGGTGAATATTTGAGCCAAGAATTTGATGATCATCTAAAGGGTTGTGGAATTCTTTCATAATTAACTCCACCAGGAACACCACAGTTGAATGGTGTATCTGAAAGGAGGAACCGAACCTTGCTAGATATGGTTCGATCGATGATGAGTCTTGCTGATCTTCCGATTTCTTTTTGGGGATACGCTCTCGAAACTGCTGCACACACACTAAATAGGAGCCCGTCAAAGGCTGTAGAAAAGACTCCATATGAGTTATGGAATGGAAAAACTCCAAACTTGTCTTTTCTTAAAATCTGGGGATGTGAGGTCTATGTAAAGCGGTTACTATCAGATAAGCTTGCACCCAAGTCAGATAAATGTCTCTTTGTGGGATACCCAAAAGAGACAAGGGGTTATTACTTCTATAACCGTCAAGAGAACAAGTGTTTGTTGCTCGTGATGGTGTCTTTCTTGAAAAGGAATTTGTTTCTAGAAAGACAAGTGGGAGTAAAATAATTCTCGATGAAATTCGAGATGAGCAACAAATAGACGTAGTTCACACTATGTCAGAGACGGCCCGACAAGACGAAAGTCTAGTTCAGGAGATGATGTATTCAACGCATGTACCTCCTACCGTCCCAATTGAATCAAGTGAAGATCTTCAAGGGGTTGAAGAGAACTCTTTTCTTGATGCTCAGGCCCCGCGTAGATCTAGTAGAGAAAGGATTCCAAACAAGAGGTTGGTTGATTTCCTGTTAACTGAAAACTCTGAAATTATGATTTTGGAGAATTCAGAGCCTACTACCTACAAACAAGCTTTGACGAGCCCAGACTCTGAGAAACGGCTTGAAGCCATGAAATCCGAGTTAGACTCCATGTCTGAGAATAAAGTTTGGACCCTGGTCGACTTGCCTAGTGGGGTTAACATTATTGGATGCAAGTGGGTGTTCAAATTGAAAACTGACAAAGATGGGAATGTCTATGTATATAAAGCAAGACTAGTTGCAAAAGGATTCAGACAAATTCATGGTATAGACTATGATGAGACCTTTTCTCCAGTAGCAATGCTTAAATCAATTCGGATACTTTTAGCGATTGCTGCATTTTATGATTATGAAATTTGGCAGATAGATGTCAAAAATGCATTCTTGAATGGGTTCTTGAATGAGGATGTGTACATGACACAACCTGAGGGTTTTAAGGATCCAGAAAATCCTAAAAGGGTTTGCAAGCTTCAGAGATCCATTTATGGATTGAAGCAGGCATCTCGGAGCTGGAATCTTCGATTTGATGAAGCAATCAAGAAATTTGATTTCATCAAAAGCGAAGAAGAATCTTGTGTCTACAAGAAGTTTAGTGGGAGCAGCTTAGTCTTCTTGGTATTGTATGTAGATGACATACTCATGGGAAATGACATACCAATGCTTGAGTCAGTTAAGGAATGGTTAATAAGTTGTTTCTCTATGAAGGACCTGGGAGAAGCTGAGTACATACTGGGAATCAAAATCCATAGAGATAGGTCTCGAAGGATGATTGGACTAAGTCAAGAAACCTATATTGATAAGGTTCTTACAAGGTTCAACATGGAAAACTCGAAGAGAGGTTTCGTTCCCACGTCACATGGCATATCGCTTAGCAAGAGTCAGTGCCCGACTGAATCTGATGAGTTGAAGCGAATGAGTAGCATTCCTTATGCTTCGGCTATAGGATCTATCATGTATGCCATGATAAGTACTCGACCAGATGTTGCATATGCCTTGAGCATATGTAGCAGGTTCCAAGCAAATCCAGGAGAAGCACACTTGGATCTAGCCTAAGAGCATCCTCAAGTACTTGAGAAGAACTAAAGGCATGTTCTTAGTTTATGGGGGACAAAGTGAGTCGGTTGTTGAACGTTACACGGATGCAAGCTTCCAAACCGACAGAGATGATTACCGCTCTCAGTCAGGGTATGTCTTTCGTCTAAATGGAGGAGCAGTGAGCTGGAAGAGCTCAAAGCAAAGCACTGTAGCAGACTCTACGACAGAATCAGAATATTTAGCAGCAGTTGAAGCGGCTAAAGAAGCAGTTTGGATCAAGAAATTCTTAACAGAGCTGGATATCGTACCTGGTGCTCTGGAAGGGATTGAGTTGTTATGTGATAACAATGGTGCTATTGCGCAAGCAAAAGAACCGAGATCACATAACAAATCCAAACATGTAATGAGGAAGTATCACCTCATTAGGGAGATTGTTGACAGAAAGGATGTCAGGATCTGCAAAGTTCACACGGATGAGAATGTGGCTGATCCGCTTACTAAACCACTACCTCAACCCAAGCATGAGTGTCACGCTAGGGCTATAGGCTTGCACTAGTGGAAAAAACTCCATGTGCTACTTGTCAAGTGCTTCGGTTGAACAATCAACCCAAGCACTTGTGAAAATTTTAATATTAAAAATTCACAAGTGCTCCGGTTGATAAGTCCACCGGAGCCCTTTATATCAAGTGCTCCGTTTGACTAATCAACTGGAGTACTTGTGAATAAGTGCTTCGGTTGACTAACCGAAGCACTTGCACACGTTTTAATGGATCGCGCTACAATTTAGTTTTGTTTTTGAAGGACGCGCTACACTTTATTAATTTCCCCTCAATTAATTTGGAACCCTCCTCCCTGAAATCAGTTGAAACTACTTCGCTCAAAAGAACCCTCTCGTCGGTCCGTCGTGAGGCTTACACTTTCGCTCTCACGCTCTGAAATCTGCTACTGCACTGAAATCAATTCATCTCGAACATCTGGCGAACTCCATCGTGAGGCTACCACTCTCTACTGCACTGAAATCTGCTGCCTCACTCGAACATCCTCGCATCTTTGAAATTGGGAAATTTGGTGAACTCCATCGTGAGGCTACCACTGTCACACTCGTTAGGTCGCACGAGGCTTCAACTTCTTTGGATTCTGCGCCCAATTCTCTCTTCTTGAAGAATTTCAGGTTTCTTTTTCCGGGTATGCATAATTTTACGTTTTCGCAAAATTGATATTTGTTATATGTTGGAAGAATTTTAGGGTTACTGTGATGTTTTGTGGATGGTTTGATTTGGTGATGGTGGATTGTATTATATGGTGTGGTTTCTTAAGAAAATTGAGTGTATATATGTTTGAATTGTGTTGATAGTAGTAAATGCTGAATGTTTAATGATGTTTTAGGTGATTGTTAACTGTTTTGTGGGCTGGATTGCTATATTAGGTTGCAATATGTGAAGTTTGTTTGTGTTTTAGGTAATTGGGAATGATGGTTTTCTTTAAGAGGGTGTTTTTTGTGTTTTAGGCGTAGTTCGGAATTTTGGTTGCTTGATAAACTGCAATGTCGTTTCGATGACAAAATGAATGAATAAAACAAAGAAGAACTGCAATTCCCTGTGCACAAGCTCTTCAACTTTAAAGACACATAGTAATTCAAGGCAAGTTTTCAATTTTCATAATTTTTTACCTAATTTCAGTTATCTTGTATGAATGTGAGTTCCTTTTTTGATCTTATTTTTATATGCTAGATGATTCTTTTCGTAAGAAATTAAGTTCGAAACTGAAATGTAATCTCAATTTTCATCAATCTTTGACATAAAAAAGTTTTTAAATCTTTAATCTTGTAGAAAATAGATTTAAAAAAAGAAGATAAAGAAAATAATATTACCTAATGCATTGCTGAAAGCTTGAATTTTAAAGTGTGAGCCGTGAAGAAGTTGAACCACCGAAAGGCCAAATACTCCCAATTCTTCCAATAGCCAAACTCCCCATTTTGCCAATTAAAGAACAGAAGAAGCCAAAGTGCCCACTTCTTCCACTCTTCCAAACTTCCACTAAAACCCAATTCTCTTCCACTGCGGTAGTGTTACGAAAAATTCTGATCTATTTGGTTGCAAAACAAAATTCGAAACTGAATTCTTGGTTGTTTGATGAGTTGGTAGAAATTGGTTAGAGTACATAAAAGGAAAAAATTAATCGTTAGTAGGTAACTAAATTGAGGAGGAATTGATTTAAAGTATGTTGTTGATAGTATCTCAAGAATTGAGAAAAATTAATTTGTAACAGTAGATAGTTAAGAGAGGGGGTGAGAGTATTATATGAAAATTTGGTTAAAGAAAGTAAATTAATTACAAATTAGATGAGAAGGCAGCAAAACACCTTCAAATATTCAATACGCCACCTGAAAAGAAAAAAAAAATGCAGATCATATATACAAAAAAGCACAGTAAATGATCAAATTAATTTGTCATGAATGTACTCTAAAAGATCGAGAAAAACATCAGTACTTAACAATCCAAATCCAAAATTTAAAGAATCAATCCCTCAACCAACCAAAATTTTACACCTAAATTCAAAATTGAAGTATAAAAATAAAGAAATCAAAGAAATGCAGAAAGAGGAGAGACATCTTGTGTTATGTAATTTTCTTTTTAAAATTTACACTGAAAGATAAAAGAGGAAAGGCATCAAAAGAAGGCTATGACAATTTTCTTCTGCCAAATTTTACACTCAGAGAGTAAAGAGAGAGAATATTAGAGAGAATAATGTAGTAGGGAAAGCAAGTGAATGATGAAAATTGGAGCCGAGGCGGTTTCTTCTCTATATTCAGTTATGCATTATTGAGTTGATAATCTGGTTTGTGAATGGTTTTCTGTCTATGAGAGAATAGTATTTGTTGTAATTTGTCTTAAGTAGTGAGGGTAAAATTGGACTTATTATATTTTGGTGTCCTACCCCTCTTCACATATAGAATAGAGATTCATGTGATATTATTATACTTGTTTATCTCAATGAAAAGGAAGTTCGAATCATTGCAATAGTATGTGTTAGTTTTTTGTATCGTTGCTATAGCTGAAGATTCCTTAATTTGTGCACATAACCTGAAAAGACATTTGTTATCAAATGAAGGTACTAATTGTTTGTACATGCTGAGAAATCGTTTTGACATCAAATTTGAAACGAAAATGGCATGGTTAGATATGCTATTGACTTTTCAGCAAGTATTATCTATACTGGGTAAAGCAATTATGGAGGAAATTTTTAAAGTGGTTAATTCTAGTATGTTTACGAACCACCAATATGATCGACCTTTTTATAGTTTTGTAAACACTTTAGTTGGTTATTTTATATGTGGCATTCTATTCAAAACCAAACAATTCTTGGTTTTTGAAGTCACTAATAAGTACCTCCCTTTTTTGCTACAATGCTCAGGGTGCCTACATATCTTTACACCTCGTCTCTGTGTACTCTTTCCCCCTCTCTCGGTCTCCCACAGGTTAGTTGTACTCTCTCTTACTCTTATGTAAAATTTGTTTCACATTTTTGTTCAAATGATTTGGTCATATTTCAATTTTGAATCATTAAGAATGCTTTAAGAATAACGGATTGAATTTTATTCAAAATTTTGTTTTTGTTATGCAAAAATTAACGTATCATCATAATCATATGCCTAGATACCCATCCAAGACTTACTCATTAGGAATAAGTCTTGGATAGTCCCCGTTTTGGGACTGTTCTTGGACGTTTGATCTCACTTAGGTGGTAAATGTATGTTTTCTTTTCGTTTCTATGGAAATCACGGCTACTCATTTCCCTAATCTGTTCTCCGGGTATATATGTAGATAAGTAACTACCTACATTGTATACTTGGAGAACTGTAGGGAAATGCTGCCGGAATTTCCATAGATCGAGAAGCAGACATACATTTATTAGTGGAATTAGACGTCCAAGGATGGGTTAGGTTGGAGTGATAAGGACCTTTGGAAGACATGCATATATTCATGCTATTTTTTTTTTTTGTTTTGAATTTGTATGTTTAATGCTTAAATGGTTGACAATGTGTTATTGTATGTGATTAATTAGTCGTTAGAGGTCTGTTTGGATGGCGAGAGATCGTTCGTGGATGTATGGTAACGTTGATTCGTCAGAATTTGTGGATGGGGGTACTTGAATTTTGTGATTCTGCCTTAGAACATCAAGCTAGGACGGGAGAATTAGGATTTTATTGTCCTTGTGTCAAGAGTGGCAATGTGTTCAAAGTGAGTGATATTGATTTGCTTAGGGAGCATGTACTTCGTCATGGGTTTAGGCCGGAATACCATGTATGGATTTGGCATGGTGAGGAGGGAGTATATGAAGGGAATTCTCGTGCAAATGATGTCCATGAACAAGAAGACGTGACTCATGCATTTGAGGAAATGGAGAATGATAATGAGCACGAGGATGATGAGGATGATGAGGATGATGAGGATCATGTGGATGAGATGATGGAGGGTGTCGAGGATGAGTTAGGGAAACATTCTCGTGTTTTTGAGTCTTTGACAGAGGCAGCTCAAAAGCCTCTGTATCCTGGTTGTAAAAAGTTCACCAAACTGTCTGCCGTGTTGACACTTTTCAACATTAAGTCCAAGGGAAATTGGACCGACATTAGTTTCACTTCCCTGTTAGAAGTGTTAAGTGAGATGTTTCCCGATGGCAACGAACTTCCAAAGTCGACCTATTATGCTAGAAAGCTCATGTGTCCCTTTGGCTTTGAGTACAAGAAGATACATGCTTGTCCGAATGACTGTGTGCTATATAGGAATGAATATGACAATTTGGATAAGTGTCCACGGTGCGAGATGTCACGATATAAGCGTGAAGGAGATGGAGATAAGAAAGGGCCCCCAGCTAAGGTATTGTGGTATCTTCCAATAATTTCTAGATTCAAGCGCTTGTTTTCCATAAAGAAAGATGCAAAAAATTTGAGATGGCATGCAGACAGAAGGAAGAAAGATGGTTTGTTGAAACATCCGGCGGATTCTCCTGAGTGGAAGAGTATTAATAGGTTGCATAAGCCATTTGGGGATGAAGATCGTAATTTGAGGCTTGGGCTATGTTCAGATGGAATGAATCCATTCGGAAGTTTGAGCTCTTTACATAGTACATGGCCAGTACTTTTAGTTATATATAACTTGCCTCCTTGGTTGTGCATGAAACGCAAGTACATAATGTTATCACTTTTAATCTCTGGTCCTAAACAACATGGAAATGACATAGATGTCTACCTTGCACCGCTTGTCGATGATTTGAGAAAGCTATGGGATGAAGGGGTTTCTGTTTTTGATGCTCATACTAATGAGATGTTCACATTGCATGCAATGCTTTTCTACACCATTAACGATTTCCCTGCGTACGGCAACTTATCCGGATATAAGAATAGAGGAAAGAAAGCATGTCCAATATGTATCGATGACATGGAATCCACATGGATTCCTAAGTGCAAACATGTGTACATGCCCCATAGAAAGTTTCTACGACTGGACCACCCTTTTCGTAAGAAGAAGAATGCATTTAATGGGAAAGTTGAAGAGAGAGTAGCTCGTAGAGCGTTGACTGGTGAAGAGGTTTATGAGCAAGTTAAGGGTGTTGAAACGATCTTTGGTAAAACAATGCAAGAGGAGACAGGGTTATGGAAAAAGGAGTCTGTCTTGTGGACACTTCCATACTGGAAAGATCTCCGGGTCAGACATTGCCTCGACATCATGCATATAGAAAAAAATGTATGTGATGCCATTCTTGCGACACTTATGAATATTCCTGGTAAGACGAAGGATACCAAGGCCTCACGGTTGTACTTAGAAAAGATGGGAGTTCGGCCAGAACTGTGGCCTCGGGATAGGGAAGGTAGGAAGAGGAAGAAATCTGAAGAAATAAATCTTAAGGAAGGCAAGAAGAGGAAGAAATCTAAAGAAGAAAGAAACCTGAACAAGGTTAAGGATAAAGAGTACAAAAATAAGGTCGATAATAGGAATTATTTGCCTCCAGCTTGCTATACGTTATCCAAGGAAGAGAAGCGGATTTTTTGTGAGTCTTTGTATGACATCAAAGCTCCATCGGGATACTCATCTAACATGAAAAGATTTGTATCCTTAAATGGCGAGTTGAAGTTAGGGCTCATGAAATCTCATGATTGTCATGTCATGATGCAAGTATTTTTACCGATTGCCCTTCGTGGAATACTACCAAAACATGTGCGGTATGCTATAACTGAACTATGCTCATTTTTCAACACTATATGTAGCAAAGTGCTTGATCCGACAGGACTTGATGCTCTTCAACACTAGTAGAATAATTGCTTATTGTTGCGGTGGTATTGCTGCGGTTTTACCCATATGCAGCAATATATCACGTAAAAAGAAAAAGTAAAATATAAAATAAATATATTGCTGCGGTTTCGGCCAAAAACCGCAGCAATATGGTTTCAACGGAAAATTTTAAAAAAAGTTGACTATTTGACCAGACATATTGCTGCGGTTTCTGGCAAAAACCGCAGCAATATATTAAAATAATATTAAAAAAATAATATTTGAACCTATTGTTGCGGTTCCTAGAAAACCGCAGCAATAGACTTTATGAATTTAATAAAAAACGCCCGGCCAATTAGGGTTCTTCCTTCTTCTCACTTTTTACTTCTCTCACTGCCGTTTTCTCTCCTCTCACTCTCCTCTCACTCTCATCTCGCCGGCGAAATCACTCTTCTCCCTCTCTCACTTGGTTTCTCTCTCTCTCTTCCTTTTCAAAATCTCTCATCTCGCCGTTTTCGAATTTTCATTTCTTCACATCTCTCTCTTGCTTTGGTTCGTCGGAATCGGTACAAAGTCGCCGTCGACGCTGATGAATCGGTACATCTCCTACCCTCGCATGGCGTTTCGTCTCTCAATGCTCAGAAGCATCTTCTCTCTCCTCTTATTCAGCGACGACGAGCATAATCGCCTCATCTTCGTCGCAGCGAGAGCAAGCAGGTAGGTCGTCGGAGAACATCAATGAACGTCGCCTTCGCCGCCGTCGCCTAAGCCGCTTTCTTCACCAATGCGTTCGTCGTTCATCACACTTGAGCCAGTTTTGTGGGGTTTCGAACTTCTGCCAACAACGGCGAAGTCGTCTTTGCCTCTCTCTGTAATTTTTTTTTTTCCATTTTTGGTATGTAGTTAGTTGTAATTTGTGCTCTAGTTCTAGTTTGATTTCCTCTGTTTTTTGATTTTTTTTGTGTAATTAGTTTAATTTTTCCCTCATTTTTGTATCTGATTTGTATGATATTATCTTTTAGACATTATAAGATATTCATTATTTTTTATTTTTTCGGTATACGTTTTTTTTTATTTTGATTTTTTTGGTTGAAATTTCGGTATATTATGTGGCTGATTAAGTGTTTAAATTATGCTGGGATCACCAAAAGGTAGTTTAGTTGGAGAGTTTTCTGTAAATATAGCAGATTTTTTTTGGCTAATTAAGTGTTTAAAATCTCCACTGACACCTATTGCTGCTGTTCCTATCAATAACAGCAGCAATAGGTTTCATTTTTTTATTAAAAAAAATACCTATTGCTGCTGTTCCTACCAAAAACAGCAGCAATAGGTTTCATTTTTTTATTAAAAAAAATACCTATTGCTGCGGTTTTTGGTAAGAACCGCAGCAATAAGTTGCTCTATTGCTGCGGTTAAAAACCGCAGCAATAGGTTATTTACCTATTGCTGCGCCCTTAATTGTTGCGCGGTCAAAACCGCAGCAATAGGCCACTTAATGACCGCAGCAATAAGCATTTATTCTACTAGTGCAAGCTGATATTGTAGAGACTCTTTGCAAGTTTGAAATGTATTTTCCACCTGCATTCTTTGACATAATGGTTCATCTTATCGTCCATCTAGTTCGCGAAATCAAGTTGTGTGGTCCTGTGTTTTTGAGGTGGTGTTATCCTTTTGAAAGACGAATGGGTAATTTACAAGACAAAGTGAGGAACCCTGCACAACCTGAAGCTAGTATCATTCAAGGCACCGTGGGCGACGAAGTTGGTAATTTTATAGCTGAGTATTTGGCTAGTGCACAACCTATCGGACTTCCTACATCTCGCCATGATGGAAGACTTGGAGGTCAGGGTACGATTGGCTCAAAATTAGTCACACCTCCTAGAGATAAGCGCTTACAAGCACACTTGTATGTGTTGCATCACATTGCAGAAGTACATCCGTATTTGGGTGAGCATATGGAGGTGCTACGGGCTGAAAATCCTTCTAAAGGGGATAGAGCATTGATGCAATTGCACAATAAGACATTTATTGATTGGTTTCATGATCGAGTAATATGTCAACAACAAGATGGTGTATCTGAAACTATTAAGTGGTTAGCATTTGGTCCTCATGAAGCTGTCAACAAATATGAGGGTTATGATGTCAATGGATTTACATTTTGGACTGAAGGTTGGGATCAAAAGTCCTCATCAGTGCAAAATAGTTGTGTTTCTGTTTTGGCATCATCTACATTTTATGCGAGCGCTAAGGATTAGAATCCGGTGGATGTCAAATTGTTATACTATGGGCGAATTCAAGAAATATGGGAGCTTAACTATTCTTGTTTCAAGGTTGGTCTCTTCCGTTGCAAGTGGTTAGGTAATAATCGGCGTTGCGTAAGAAATGATGACCCTTGTGGTTTCACTCTTGTAGACTTGGGTCATTTGCGTGAAAGTGACGAGCCATTTATACTTGCAATACATGCTAAGCAAGTATTCTATGTAACAGACCCTGCTGATCATAAGTGGTCTATTGTTGTACGGGGAAAAAGAAGTATCCTTGGCATTGGCGATGTTGATGATGAGGAAGAGTATGATGCTTTTGAGGACACTCCACCCTTCATCAATCCCAAAATCGATGTAACTCCAGATGTCGACACAAATTATATGCGCATAGATCACACGGAAGGGATACTTATTGACCCTTCAGAATGATGTACTTAGAAGGTATTATGTTTACAAATTCGTGAATACGTCTTTTATTACTTGATACGAGGCATATTATTGTGGTTCCTATTCTCAAATTATCTATTTTCTATCTTGGAATCTCTCTACGTTATTTTGACGTTTTCATATGATATTTTATATAATGAGTAATGTGGAAATTTAATATACTTTGAGTTTGAAAGCTACCTAATGTAGCCTTCTCGACTTTGCAGCCTTGTTGAGCAGCTGGACTGGAGTTTCTGAGAAAGAATGTTCTGTTCCTTCTATTCATCATCTTTGTAAAAGCATTGTTCTAGTACCTTCTTCTTTCTTTCTTTCTTTTTGAATTATTGCTTCACTTTCTCAATTGATTTGGCCCTAATTATGCAATCACGTTCATAATTCATACACAATATATTCTAATGTGCTGTCAAATTAATGTACTCTACACTTTATACTATGGTGAATTCGTTTTATGAATCTTAACATTTCAATATGAGTTTATTGGTGAGAGTGATCTTGATTATGGTTTCCAAGGGATTCGACATTGCCACTTTATATATACCGCTCTTGCACCACCAAGGTTGCCTTAATTTTGATTTTTTTTTTTTTTGTGTGTGTGTTGTTGTTGCATTTTCCTGAGATTATCCGTCGTTGTTGCTAACCTACCTACCACCTCCATTGTCCTGCAAGTTGAAGTTGGCTGCGCTCCTTTGTTCTTTGGTTATTAGAGAGGCGTTCATGCTGTGATGACATGGGTTCTCGGGCAAGGAAAGAAGTAGAATATAGAGGGTTTAAGTAGCAGGGGGAGAGAGAGAGAGAAAGTCGAAGAGTAGCTTAAAGCGACTAGATTATGTACAATACTGACATAATACAATGAACTTTTAGTAGGCGACATCAAACTCCTAAGATGACTAAGGTATTTAAAAAACGATAAGTGATTTCAGAAATGATGCAGATTCTTCAAGAGTGACACAGATTTCAAAATGAAGCATAGATCTCAAAAACTGACATATGTACCTCCAAAATCGATACAGATCATTTTCAATGGTGACACTTCCATCGGCCCATTGCTGAATAGTTCTGTGTGCATTGCATGGCTTAGAATTTTTTTTGCTTACCCTTAAGAACACTACATAATGTGGTTTCCACTTTCCAGTCCTCCTGGCTTGAATATCTTACTAATGTGCTGTATTTTTTGGATAGCCATGCAATACATTTCCCATTCGTGGCAGGATTATCTTTGATGCGTAATGTTCTTTTATTCGTACTTAGCTATAACAATATCAATTGCCATTCCCGCTATAACTCAGTATATAGGATGTTCTAACATTATTGTGATTAGTTTTTCCACTTGATTTCGGCCTTCTTCATTTCACAATATAAATTTTGTTTGTCTCTTGGTTGTTTTAGGTTGGAGACTCCAAGTCTTAAACTTTTTGGAATCATTCTAGTCATCTCATTTGGAATTCTATTGACTGGTATATGCAACCAGCTATTCTAATTTTTGGTTGTGTACTATTAGTTTCTCAAATTTTCTATGGCTGTGGGCATGGGTGGATATATGATGTTTCATAAGAGTGGAAAATGATATAAAATGTTAGTGCTCCAGAGCCACACCTTAGGCTGGTCTAGGGCATTGAAGTTTGCAGCCTTACCTCTGCAATGTAGAGAGACTTGATTATCTGTATTTGTGTGTTTTCGTGTGTGTGTGCATGGTAATAGGGTTCAATTCGAATGTAGCTGTGAAAATGCTGCAATTAGTTGTGGTGGATGTTGTTATTGGTGATACAGCTGTCAATGAAACTACTCTAAACATTTGCGTATTACTTTTTATTTGTCTAATAGCTGTCTGGAGAAACTAGAAACTATGTGGCCAAAAAAATCATCTTTCAGCATGTAAAAATCTAAACATGCTGCAAACAAATGATATACTGAACAATAAACATCATAGCTAATTCTTATAGAATACTTAAGAAGTGTCAACATCAGTTCCACACCTACACCAGGATTCTGTGCCATCATCAGGTTCTGTCTTTGATGTCGTTACACATAAAAAGAGCCATCTCATTAGTTCTTCATTTAACGACCTTAGGAACTCTAAACTAAAACCCACAGAAAGAAACTCAGGCCCAAAGGGGGGCCACATACCCCATAGCTGAAAATTTGTCATTTGATTTTTGGCGCAGAAGCCTATAATTCATGACTCACTCTGACAATCCCTAATTAATTTTTCTTTTATTGAAGAAAAGGCCCAAAAAGCCTTGCTGCAAACTAGGCAGATATAATGACACAAAGTATCAGGGCTCGTCCTCGAGCTTTATTAGTTGCTAATTTAATGTTTTCTATAACCGGAACATATAATATTTTGCTATTAAATATGTAAGAGAATAACAAGAGCCAAGATTAGATATCTTTGACCATTTCCAGTAGATGGAGGTTTCTCTCCAGGAACTAAATAGAAAACATCTGTTTGCTGTAATTTATTATAATAATCTGGCAGGTGACTTTGCATAATCCTACAAGTGCCTATGATAAGAAGTAACTTATTGCATCTCCAAGGATTGTTTGGTGTAAAAAATACGAAGGCAATATGATAATCATTAAGAAGTACATGTCATATAAACAGAGGACAAATCTTACTGGATTCCTCTTGAGTTCCTCCTCATTCATCCCCATTCCCACTATCCATTCTTACTTGTACCCTTTTGGAAAATGACTAACCTAGAGAAAGAATTGGATGCATAAAAATACATTTGTGTAAAATAAAAATTATCTGAAGCAACAAGACAACTGGATTTGAATGACTCACCCAACTGCTACACATGTCCAAAATACTGACTCCTGGAGTGTTGCTGGGAGGGAAAACCTCTGAGTAATACTTCACAAGTGCAGCAATAGCATAATCATCAATGTGAGTTACAAAACGCGGTGAAACTAAAAAAAAGATTATTATGTAACCTTTGTGTATTCTTTGACGTGTGTTTCGCATTTCAATATATACACCTCCATCCGTCTACTTTTAATTCTTATACTTTTATTTTTAGGATATCCCCTATGAATTTTATAATTTTATTTATACTTTTTCTTTCCCTCTATCCATATGTATTTTTTCTCCTCTTCTCTCGTGTTTTTGCCTTAATCCAAGAGTAACAATAGTAACACAAAGTATAACAAATAAAAGGGGCGGAGAGTATTATACTTAAAATTCACATTATTGAGCAATATTATGTACACATTGTATGTACCACTTAGCTTTCTATGCACTGTTGCACGCATCGCGTGCATATAAGACTAGTATATATAATTGTATTTATTTGATCTTATTAGGTTTACAACACACCAAGGGAGGAGTCATTTACTGTTGAGGAAATCAATGAAGTTCGAGACAAGTTTGCTTCCTTCTTTACCGATTGTTGTCTATGAATTTGAATTCTAAATATGTTGTAAACACGTACTTTAAGTCTACGGTAATGTTTTGTAACTCAATTCTACACTTTATATAATAATAGTACGTATTTTGATTTTGAATGTTTATTTGTTGGATTTTGAATTTCATGTGCACTTTTTTGTATCATTGTACATATTATGTTGGTGATATATGAGGTGCAAGAGGAGGTTAAGCATGGTGGTGAAAATGAGGCTGCAGGCTACGTAAATGTGTTTTGTAAATGTTGCAGCTAGCGCTCTATTGTAATATATACTCTAGGAAGCTAATAATATAACTAGGTAGCGCTGGTTTTTTTTTAAAAAAAAATTACAACAAGTGCTTCGGTTGATAATAAACAATCGAAGCACATGATGCACAAGTGCTTCGGTTGTCTATTATCAACCGGAGCACTTGAAATACTCTAAGCATGTAAAAATCATCAAGTGCTCCGGTTGTTAATACAACCGGAGCACTTGTAAAATTAAGTGCTCCGGTTTTTAACCGGAGCACTTGAAAAATGCTCAAGTGCTCGTATGGGGTCTGCTACGGGTGAAATACGGAGCACTTGTAGCGTTTTTAACCGGAGCACTTGATGTTTTTTCCACTAGTGTTGAAGCAAATGTTAGAGTGGCTTTAGATTGTACTAGGTTTAGAGAAACTTGTTACAATGTAAAGACATGGTTTTGCTATTTATGTTTATGAGAATAAATTTTACATTATTTAATTATTGGTTTAGTATTAAATAAAATGTCCAAAATATATCTTGAATTCTATGGTTTTGTCAAATATGTGATTTGATAAATGAAACACCATAAGTGAACAGAATTCATAGAATATTAAAAGTTCCTAATCTAAGTCATTAAACTGGACATGAATGACTTGTTAAAGGGATTAGCATATAAGATTTGATTGATAGCACCGTTTCATGGGCTATAGAAACATAGAGATGTTTAATCAATCATATGGATATGTATAGTTGATACATAGTCGAACTAGACCTGCTTAGAAGTTTTATAACTTCAAAATTATATTAGTAGATTCCTTAAACATGAGTGGAACATTACTTAGCTCAATGATTGGTATAACTTTGATACTGTCAAACGTCATGCCGCAAAAGGGGACTATAAAGGCAGCATTCAGGTTGTGCTAAAAATTGAGTGGGAGTATTGATTACCATAAGATTGAAAAGGTCCTCCTATAAAAGATAGGATAGGTGTCTTGGCCCCTTGAAGAGCGAAAATTGAAAAATGCATGGCCATGCTCAAGTGGATCATTCGATGATCATTGGTTTGTCAATTCGAACTCGGATTTCAAGGATTAATTTGAAAACTAGTATGGATGATATGTAGATATGATCATACTATCAAATTAAGACATTAAGAGACTTGAGGAAATTAAACATTGCACACTCGTCTCGGACAAGTGGGAGATTGAAGGATTTATGTCCTCGACATAAATGCAATTACTAATTATATTATGGATCGTATTATAGAGATAATAAATTCGTTCTATTGGGGCGTCTATACGTCTTGCTAGAGAATGCTATAGAACTTTGGGTTAGGAAATAATAAACCCAAAGCCCAATATAATGGATCCTATTAGGTCACACAAAATACTTGGATCAACAAAATAAACCTAGAGCACGTAAGGGGCCCTAGGGTGGCCGGCCAAGAGGAAGAGAGAGGAGAATTGATTCTCCTCCTAACCTAATTACATCTATATATATTTGGTTAGGCAATAAGGAAATATACTAGATATCTTTCATTATTCTTCTCTCTCTCATATTCTTTCCAAAAGTCACAAAAACTCCATTAAAGTAGAAGAAGAATTTCTTCCTTCCAACTAGCATTGGTGGAGTGTTGATCCGGGTTGGTGGACCAAGTAGAGGAATCGCAATTGAGGTTCTTAATCCGGGTTATTCAAGCTTTGTGGAATTCACGCTTCAAAGGTAAATTCCTAACTATTATGTGATCCTTGAATGTATATGCATGAGATCCTGTTTTAAGTGCTTATGAATTTGATTTATGAAATTCCGCTTAGAGTACTTATATAATCCTACATTTCTTTCACTATTTTGCTAGACTATTACAGTTACAATGATCAATCTGTCCGTAACTTCAAACAACAGAATGAAAATGTAAATTGCCTTGAGACTCTCAAAGGAATACAGATTATGAAAATTCAGAAAATCTCAAGCAATTTCAAAAAAAGAAACTCCTTAAAACTTTCCGGATGAAGGAGGAATCGTCGTTTGAAGTTCCGTGTGCCAGATTTGCTCCGTTTTGGCGCAGTTGTGAAAAACGTGACCATTTTAATATCTAAAAAATTCACAAAAATCTGAAAAATTCTGTGAGTATTCTAGACAAAAAGTTATGCAGAATGAAAAAAAAAGAATCAACCAATTTGGACTCCTGAAGGTTGAGAAATCGTCCTTCAAAGTCGGATGAAAAACTGATTGAATTCTGGCAGTTTCGTCCCTTCTCCAAAACTCGATTTTTCCGATGATTCTCTCCACCAAAGCTCTGATACCAAATGATCCAAGTGCAACCCTCACTTTCTCACTTAATTTAGGTTGAATTGGTTTTAACAATTTTGCTCCTTTTAATGAATTAGAACGGATAGGGAAAACTAAAAATTTAACTATAGTTCTCAAGACACACTCAAAGAACTATAGGATCTTGATACAACTAAACAAGAGACACTCAATTTAGTCTATCAATCCTAAACAACCAAGACACACTCAAGTTGTAATAGGGGTTTTTGAGACACACTCAAAAGAAAGTTTCACAAAGAAACAACTTTTTTTCATTCAACTTCAAATCTGATCTTAACCTATCATATGCTCTCCTTATATAGAGGGAGTAGCAGCAATAAGACACTTAAAAAAACCTACAAAAACGTCCAAAGAGGAGCAGCAAAGAGGAGTTACAAAGCTCCTTGATTTAAGCCTCTTGTTAAGCTCCATTAAATGAGCTGTTACAAGAGATAAACCAGCACAATAAAAGCCCTAAGCTGATGCATCACATGCCTATTATCAGCCCTAAAACCCTCTCATAATCATGGATTACTTTAAGAGTAATCTCATGGTTTATTACAAACTTAAATTAACAACAAAAGCAAATAAAACCCAAACATAACTTGGGCCTTCAATTCACACGTCCAACTCATGTCCCACTTCTTGTTGTTGCTGCAAAATTTGATTGGGCTTCATTCATGACATGCAACACTTGATTTCGGCCTAAAACTTATCCAAATTAAGTGTTTGACCACTTTTTTCGTAAGTTCATAATGTGAACTTGTTGATAGACCTATCAAAGTCCACGAAATGAGCCAAATTGACCGAATTATGACTGTTAGGAATATAAGTATCAACATTGATAGTTCTAATTCGTCATATAATGCATGGGCTTTTCTTTTGGACCTTGGACTTGCATCAGCGACACACAAGCATGTTGTGTCGGAAATCCTAAAGTGGAGCAAAGTGTGGATAACATTCAAAATCGGATATACGAGTGCCTTTCTAGGAAGGAAAGTGTGAAAGGAAATAGTAAGCATGTTAAGCTAGTATGGGTTAGAAATGATTAACTCGAGTCAAATGTTTGTAGAAAGGGACCCAAACAAGTTTGAGTTCATAAGACTAATATTTATATAACTTTTCCTGCAGGCTAAGGTGAGAGGATACACTATGTAGTGTTTGGAAAGGTGGTTTCTCATGACATTTGTCCACTTTTAATCTCGTAATTTCTCTCACTAAAAGCCTTTTATGAGGGGAGTTATATGATAAATTAAGTTTGATGAAAGCGAAAGGTAAGCTTGGTAAGTCATTCTCCCATTCCATTGATGTTGTTGAATACATTGACAACTTGAGCATAATTTATTTATGCGACAAAGTTTCACCGAAATTACTTATTGCACATACACTTTCTTTGGTACTTCCCAATATGTAAAACATACTTGGTGTATCAAAGAGCATGTCCATACAATATTTGATGAATCTGACACGTTCTATGAGATTGCGTAGTTAAATGAAGAAGGCGAGATTGGATTGGTCAACTTCACTTGAGAACATTTAGTTGTTTCCTCATTGCATAGCTGGAAGAACCATGTTCAATCACTATTCTACCACCTGGTGATGGTGAAGAACTTGGACAAAATCACAGAGCAGACTATGATGATGAGATTTATGGCGAAACCGATGTAGATGGTCCCCAAAAGAATAATAGGTAAGTGGCTCAGGGGGGGACCGATATTTCAAGACAGCGGTAACCCTAACGAGCATCAGCTAAGTGGCTATTGAGGAAACACCTTATAAACTGGTTCATTTTAAAGGCAACTTAAAATTGGGAACAATTGATAAAACATTTTTAATCAAAACAAGGGGACCAGATCTGCTTAGTTGTACATAGTTATATTGATGATACACTGTTTGGTGTTACGAATCAGATGCTATGTAATGCATTTGCCGATTTTATGTAGATTGAGTTCAACATGAGTATGAGGGGAGAACTTGGGTTCTTCATAAGCTGGTAGATCACGCAAACAGTTGATAAAATGATGATCCATCAAGAGAAACATCTTCGACAAATGTTGTAAAAAGTATGTTATGGAGAACAGTAAGGCTTATGACACACCTGTTCATACTTTATACTAACATCAAGGGAACAAATGTGGAAGCCTCACTTTATAGAGAAGGATTCTCAGGTATTATGTGGGAATTGGTGATATGTGCTTATGGTACCCTAAAGGCAGAATAGTTTAACTATTTGGGTGCATTGATACGGATTACCTTGCACTAGAGGAAAAATTGTCAATTGCTGTTGTAAAAGGGCTGCGGTTTTCTACACAACCGCAACCCTTTTTTTAATTTTTTACTCTCCTGGCCAGCAGCACCGCGCTTAATTTGCATTTCCCTCGCTCGCTCAATATTTTCGTTCACTCTCTCCTCTCCAAGCAACGACCCAGCCATCACCCTCTCTACCTCCTGCGCGCCACCCTCCTATGCGCCACCCCCACCGCACCACGCAGAACCCTCTCCTCTCCTACGCGCCACCCTCGCCGTGGTTAGAAACGCCACCAGCGAGTTCCTCCACACGCACCTGAGCGCGAAAACCGCCTTAAGTTACGCGCCAACCAACTGAACGCGAGCTAGGCACCTGTGCGCCAACAACCTGAGCGGCATCCACTGCTGTGCGCCACCCACCCCCTCTCACGCCATCGCGCGGCACTACCCAGGGTCAGCCACCACCGAACCACCGCGTCGGCCTATAGCTAGGTTTGCGATTTTCTGAATTTAATGTTGTTTTTCACTAGATTAACCTTCTTTTACACACCTAGAAAGTCAAAAGCTTTAATTTTTATGTTATCTTATAGTTCTATCCTTTGATATTTTTATTCATATATGTTTCTAGAGGTGGGATCTTTGAAAACAGTAATTTGGTTGATCAAAAACCTCAATATGCTCCTTAATATGCTCCTTAAGTTGTAATTTTACTAGTGGAATATGACTTGAATTTTGTTGTAATGTGTTTCAATGTGGGTAAGATATAATTTATATATATTAATGTATTTCTTATAATAATATGCAATTTGCATTTACTATATGCTAATAATTTTTTCGATTTTATGTGTATTAGATATTAGCATATTGGAAGCGGCAAATCAACTAGGAGATAGCGCAGAGTATATATAAAGATCGATCTCCATATTAGTTGTTATTGGTATGTATTTATGATAAAGACAATTCATTATATATCTTCATTTATTGTGTATATATGTAGATTCAATCTATGTGTATCTATATTTCTTGATATGAGATTGGATGAAAATAATTTAATTAAGCTATGAAATGTATAAGTTATATGAATCATCATCATCAATCATATGCCTAGATACCCGTTCAAGACTTGCTCATTAGGAGTAAGTCTTGAATAGTCCCCTGTTTGGGATCGTCCTTGGACGTTTGATCTCACTTAGGTGGTGAATGTATGTCTTATTTTCAATTCTAAGGAAAGTCTTGGCTTGTCGTTTCTCTACATTGTTCTCTGTGTACATATGTTGATAATCAATTATCTACATTGTGTACTTGGAGAACTGTAGGGAAATCTTTGCCGGATTTTCCTTAGAATTGAAAAGTTGGCATATATTCACTAGTGAGATTAAACGTCGAAGGATGGGTTAGGTTGGAGTGATAAGGACCTTCGGATGCATGCATACATTTGCACATGTGACTCTCTTAGCCTCCATTTGTATATGCGTGTTTTCAATATGTGATTATCTTGCATGTGAATGTGCTTAAATGATTGATACTTATAATTGGTTGTGTTTAATTAGAGGTTTTCATGAATGAGATGGATCGTACTTGGATGTATGGTAGCCGTGAATCGATTGAGTTTGTGAATGGGGTCTCAGAATTTTGTAAATCTGCATTAGAATACCAAGCATCTTACGGAGCGATCGACTTTTATTGTCCTTGTTTAGATTGTGGAAATGTGAGCAAGGTTAGTAGTATTCATTTGCTTAGGGAGCATGTCTTTCGTCGTGGGTTTAGGCCTCAATACCACGTATGGGTTTGGCATGGTGAGGAGGGGAGATATGCAAGAAGCTGTAGGATAATGAACGATGTATGTGAAGAGGAGAAGGATAAATTAGGTGATGATTTCGAGGATGGTGACTATGGGGATGATGAATTTGGGGATGATGATAGAGATCGGGTAGACGAGATGATACAAGAGGTTGAAGATCGGTCTTGCAAACGACCTCGTATGTTTGAGTCTATATCCGAGGCCGCCGAAAGGCCATTGTATCCAAGGTTGTACGAAGTACACCAAACTTTCCGTTGTGATAACACTCTTCAATATTAAGTCGAAAGAGGTTGGACGGATTGCAGTTTCACGTCGTTGTTGGAAGTTTTAGGCGATATGCTCCCCGATGGAAATGATCCGCCAAAGTCGAACTATTATGCTAAGAAACTCATGTGTCCTTTCGGTTTAGAGTACCGAGAGGATACATGCTTGTCCAAACGATTGTGTGCTTTATCGTAATGAGTATGAGCATTTAGATGAGTGTCCACGTTGTGGATTATCAAGGTACGGGCGTGAAGGGGGCCGGGGGTAGTGAAGGACCACCAGCTAAGGTGTTGTGGTATCTTCCCATAATACCTAGATTTAAGCGCATGTTCTCACTAAAAAAAGATGCGAAGAATATGCGGTGGCATGCGGATCGTAGGAAGAAAGACGGTTTCTTTGAAGCATCCGACTGATTCCCCGAGTGGAAAAGTATCAATAGGGTGCATAAGCCGTTTGGTAACGAGGATAGGAATTTGAGGCTTGGATTATGTACGGATGGCATGAATCCCTTTGGCAATCTTAGTTCTCGGCATAGTACATGGCCGGTAGTTTTAGTGATTTATAACTTGCCTCCTTGGTTGTGCATGAAACGCAAGTACATCATGTTGTCGCTTCTCATATCGGGGCCGAAACAACCTGGAAATGACATAGATGTATACCTTCAACCACTTATTGAAGATTTACAGAAGATGTGGAACGAAGGAGTGTCGGTATTTGATGCGTATGCTAATGAGATGTTCACTCTGCGTGCCATGCTTTTACGTACAATGAACGACTTTCCAGCTTATGGGAACTTATCCGGGTATAAGACCAAAGGAAAAAAACCGTGCCCGATTTGTATAGATGACATGAAGTCTACACACATTAAGGGCTGCAAACATGTCTATATGCGCACACGAAGGCTCCTTAGACGCGACCATCCCTATCGATTTAAGAAAAAGGCCTTCGATGGGACGGTTGAAGAGGAAGTTGCTCGTAGACCATTAACTGGTACTGAAGTTTATAATCGGGTTAAGGGCATTGAAACGATCTATGGTAAACCTGCGAATGACGTTGATGGAACTACGGGATTATGGAAAAAGGGGTCTATTTTTTGGAAACTCCCATATTGGGAAGATTTAAAAGTCGGACATTGTTTGGATGTCATGCACATTGAGAAGAATGTTTGTGATGCAATTCTTGCGACACTTATGAATATTCGGGTAAGACAAAGGATGTTAAAGCGTCACGTCTTCACTTGGAAAAAAATAAGCTTCGGCCCGGAGTTGTGGGCTCAAAAAAGGGCGGGAAGGAAAAAGAAAGTAGTGGAGGAAGGGCTTGATGAGGAAATTGGGAAAAGAAAAAAGGTGGATGATTCGGAGAAGAATTATTTGCCCCTGACTTGCTACACTTGTCGAAAGCCGAGAAACGGATTTTTTGCGAGTCATTGTATGGTATTAAGGTTCCAACCTGGGTACTCATCGAATATGAAGCGATTTGTTACCTTAAATGGTGAGTTGAAGTTATCGAGTATGAAATCTCACGATTGTCATGTCATGATGCAAGTATTCTTACCGATTGCAATTCGTGGGATACTTCCGAAGCATGTGAGGCACACCATTACCGAACTTTGTTCATTTTTCCATACAATATGCAGCAAAGTCCTAGAACCGTCGACCCTCGATTCTTTGCGAGGCCGAGTAGTTGAAACTCTATGCAAATTTGAGATGTTTTTTCCCCCCGCATTCTTTGACATTATGGTCCATCTCATTGTCCATCTAGTTCGAGAAATTAAGTTGTGTGGTCCAAGTGTTTTTGAGGTGGTGCTATCCTTTTGAGAGATATATGGGTACTTTGAAGGATAAAGTTCGAAATCTTGCACAACCAGAAGGTAGCATTATTCAAGGGATTGTGGCTGAAGAGGTCAGTAATTTTGTGGCGAGTATGTTCCTTGGTGTTGATCCTATTGGCGTTCCGATATCTCGACACGAGGGCGGACTCGAGGGCAAGGGTACGATTGGCTCAAAATTGATCTCACCTTACGTCGACAAGCGTACACAAGCTCACTTATTTGTGTTGCATCACGTGGCATTGTCCATCCTTATTTAAATGAGCATATGGAGGAATTACGTGTTAGCAACCCCGGAAAAGGAATAAGGGCATTGACGCAAATGCATAATAAGATGTTCATTGATTGGTTTCATCATCGAGTAGTGGATGATTTCAATGAAAATGTTTCGAAACGATCAAGTGGTTAGCATTTGGTCCTCGTGAATCTGTACACTCTTATGAGGGTTATGATATTAACGGGTATACGTTTTGGACTGAACGTCAAGATCTTAAGTCGACATCGCGACGGAATAGTGGTGTTTCACTTGTGGCGTCATCTACACAATACGCAAGCTCGAAAGATAAGTCTCCCGTTCTTGCTGCCACCAACTATTATGGGCGAATTCAAGAAATATGGGAGCTTGACTACTCGGCTTTTCATATTTGTCTCTTTTATTGCAATTGGGTTGATGATAATCGACGTTGCGTAAAAAAAGATGATCCTTGCGGATTCACTCTTGTGGACATGGGTCGTCTACGTGAGACTGAAGAGCCATTTGTATTTGCATCACAAGCTAAACAAGTATTCTATGTAACCGATCCTGGCGATAATAAGTGGTCAATTGTTGTACCTGGCAAAAGGAGTATTACGGGCATTGGTGATATTGAGGATGAGGAAGAGTATGATGCATTTGAGGACATCCCAACTTTTACCTATCCTGAAAATAGCGTGGAAGATGATGTAAATATGTCGAGAACTATATGCGTGTTGATCACACTTGAAGGGATACATGTTGAAACTCCTAAGAAACGGCGGAAGGTCAACAAATCATGAGACATATGCTCAGGTTTATCTCTATTTCGTCCATTTCATGTCATTTTCATATATTTCGAGTCATGTGACTCAATTTTCTTGTTGAATATAATAATATAGCAAAAAATACGACTATTACGTAGATTTATAGGTGCTACTTTGTTGTTGGTTGGATTTCGGGAAAGTAAGGGTCATTTTAGGCCTATTTCGTCCGTTTCATGTCATTTTTGTTTATTTCGAGTCATGGTAATCCAATTTCTTGTTGAATGTAAAAATATTGCATAAAATACGACTACAAAGTAGGTTTATAGGTGCTACTATGTTCATGGTTGGATTTCGGGAAAGTAAACGTCATTTTAAGCTTATTTCGGCCGTTTCATGTCATTTTCGTGTATTTCGAGTCATGGTAATCCAATTTCTTGTTGAATGTGATAATATTGCATAAAATACGACTACTAAGTAGGTTTATAGGTGCTTCTTTGTTGTTGGTTGGATTTTGGGAAAGTAAGGGTCATTTTAGGCCTATTTCGTCCGTTTCATGTCGTTTTCGTGTATTTCGAGTCATGTGACTCCAATTTCTTGTTGAATGTAATAATATTGCATAAAATACGACTACGAAATAGGTTTATGGGTGCTACTTTGTTCATGGTTGGATTTTGGGAAAGTAAACGTCATTTTAAGCCTTTTTCGGCCGTTTCATGTCATTTTCGTGTATTTCGAGTCATGGTAATCCAATTTGTTGTGAAATATGATCTTATAACCTAAAATGTTGCTATTAAGTAGATTTATACGAGCTACTTTGTTGATGGTTGGATTTCGGGAAAATAAATATCATTTTAGGCCCCCCGCACCAGGCCCCGGTTCCCCCCACACGGCCGATCCCCCCGTCCGGCCCCTAGCTACTTCCCCCCCTTGCACAGCCCCGGTCCCCCCTTGCACGCCCCCACTCCCCCCGTCCAACCCCTAGCTACTTCCCCCCTTGCACGACCCCCGCTCCCCCCGTCCAACCCCTAGCTACTTCCCCCCCGTCCAACCCCCAGCTACTTCCCCCCCCCGTCCAACACCTAGCTACTTCCCCCCTTGCACATCCCCCGCGGCAGCAAGCAAGCTCCGGCAGCCGGCAAACAAAGGCTGCTGCTGGCAGCAGCTTTCTTTGCCGCCGCGGGGGATGTGCGGGGGAGTAGCTAGTGGCCCACGATTTCCGATGTTCCATTATTGTTGGTCCTTAATCAATTTGTTATTTTTTTTTAACTTGTACATATATATTAATTTCTATGTGTTTATAATTGCGGGGATAATTACTACATATGGATGAGATGATGACTAGTGAACACACAACCGAGGATGAATCTTATGATGTGAGGAAGGACCCGGATAAAGGTGATCTCGAAGATCGAGATCTTCAAGAACTTCATCCAAAAAGTGGTACAATTGTGAAAGCACAACAAGTTTGTAGGAAAGAAGGTCAACAACGGGAGTTACAAACAAATCAACAACAAAGAAAATCGAAAGTGATGAAAAAGAGAAAGGGAAGAGGACCTACAAAGTCAATAAGTGCTACTCACTTGCATATGACTTTAGAGTACGATAACTTGGGTCAACCTTGTGGTGTGTGGCGTTCTAAGTATGCCAAACATATTGGCCTTTGTGTTCGGAGGCTCTCCATTTTGCATTCATGGCAAGAGGTGCCCGAGGGGATGAAGAAATTACTATGGAATGACACTATGGTAAGTTTCATACTACCATTTAGTTTCTTATTTTAATAAATGTATGTGTATGTAGTACTAATGATAAAATTTAATCTATTACAACAAATGTGGAAACTAATATTTTTGTTCGTTTTTTTTGTAGAATCTCTTCAATATCGAAGATGATGAAGCCAAGAAGAATCTATTTTTATCCGCGCTTGCTCAGAGATTTCGAGATTTCAAGGCTAAGTTAGTGTCCGGTTGGATTACTAAGCGGAGGAAAAGAACGGGTACAAAGAAGAAGAAAATTTATGGGGGAGAAAAGCAAATCGAAGCCGAGGCTGCATTGGAAAATTCGGAGGAACCCACCACATTACCATATCAAATATGGAGAAATATCAAACCCGAAGAGTGGGAAGCATTTGTTGCCAAAAATACTACCCGGAAGCTGTTGTAAGCAAAGGATTTTAATTATATTTACCACACTTAGCTCGAGTATGATTGTATATAACACCTAATCTTTTGTTTGTAATTATGTGTTTTTTCGGGCAAGACGTGAGAAAAAAGCGCGAGTGCAAAAGCAAGGAAATATTATCATCATTTGGGTGCCCATTCCTACGATCGGGCGAGAAAAAAGTGGATGTTTGCCCATTACCCCACACAGGATTCGACAACGACACCTACCTCTACAACCACATCGGCTACACCGGCTCGTCAACCGACGGGGTCCTTGATTGGTGGTGTTCGATGCATGGGGTTGATGCAAAGGGAAACAGAGTGTTACCCGATCCCGTTACGAAAAGATAGCCAATGCTATTGTAAGTACATATCATTTTAGGCCTATTTCGGCCATTTCATGTCATTTTCGAATAGTTTGAGTCACTTGGGCTCCAATTTCTTGTGAAACATGATAATATAACCTAAAATATTGTTATTAAGTAGATTTATAGGTTCAACTTTATTATTGGTCGGATTTCGGGAACGTAAATATCATTTTAGGCCTATTTCGGCCATTTCATGTCATTTTCGAATAGTTTGAGTCACTTGGGCTCCAATTTCTTGTGAAACATGATAATATAACCTAAAATATTGCTATTAAGTAGATTTATAGGTTCTACTTTATTATTGGTTGGATTTCGGGAACGTAAATATCATTTTAGGCCTATTTCGGCCATTTCATGTCATTTTCGAATAGTTTGAGTAGACCTGATCAAACACCGGGCCGGGCCGGGTTCGGGCCGGGCCGCGCCAAAAAAAAAGTGCCCATCTTGCGGGCCGGGCCGGGCCGGCCTAAATCCGGCAAGGCAATTTCTTGTGGCCTAGGCCGGCCGGAGTTGTGTATAAGTTTGAGTCACTGGGCTCCAATTTCTTGTGAAACATGATAATATAACCTAAAATATTGTTATTAAGTAGATTTATAGGTTCAACTTTGTTATTGGTCGGATTTCGGGAACGTAAATATCATTTTAGGCCTATTTCGGCCATTTCATGTCATTTTCGAATAGTTTGAGTCACTTGGGCTCCAATTTCTTGTGAAACATGATAATATAACCTAAAATATTGTTATTAAGTAGATTTATAGGTGCTACTTTGTTGTTGGTCGGATTTCGGGAACGTAAATATCATTTTAGGCTTATTTTGCTAATTTGATATGTTTTCGTTTATATCCATTATTCAAGTAACCCCACCCCCCACACCCCACACCCGCACTTCCCCCCACCACAGTCCCCCCAGCTGCCCCCCTTGCACGGCCCACGCCCAGCGCAAAGGCAGCAGTGCAGCCAGGCCCAGCCGTATCGCCATCGGCAGCAAAATCGATGGTGGCACCGCCTTCTTTGCCGCTTTCTGGCTGCCAGCCGCCCTCTGGCTCCACCGCTGCTCTCCCGCTGCTGGCGACCGCCTTGCCCGCTACCCCCCCCCACGCAGTCCCCCTACTTCGCCCCCCCACTGCTTGCCCCCCTGCCCCCCCACAGTCCCCCAGCTGCCCCCCACAAAGTCCCCCCCCGCACTTCCCCCCCTACACACAGTCCCCCACGCTGCCCACCCCCTTGCGGCCCGCCCGGCCCCAGAAGCAAGCAGCGAGCGGCAGAAGAAAGCGCCGAGCGAGCCGAGCGCGGTGCCGGCGAGTCGCCATCGGCAGTAAAACCGGGCCGGGCCGGCCGCCGCCCGGCTCGGCCTGGCCTCGCTCCGCTGGCCCTTGCCCGGCTATTTTGTTTTGTTTTTAGAAAAATTTTAACGTCTAATTTATGTTGTTTTATTTGTAGATCGGATTAAAGGAAAAGGAGGCAACGGGTGATTTCACTCCTACCGCACACATGGATGCTTTGCACGAAACTCTAGGAAAGGACCATAGTGGTCGTGTGAGGGCGTGGGAGGTGTCCGCCTCGGCGTGCGAAAGGTATATGGTGAACATTACACGACAACGTCAAAATCAAGTGCAAGTAGTGTGAATTCGGCGTCGGTAGATGTGGAGGCTATCAAATCTGCAATTCGGGAGGAGCTTAGAGAGGAGATGACACATAACTTCAATGCTATGATGGAGCAAATGGGTTTACCGACCTTCCCATTGAAGAAAGGTAGTGATGTTCCATCTAGCCGGCCGATCGGTGTTCCACAAACATCGGATAATCAAACGATACCGCACCTCGATCCACCAATACCCGAGTTGAAGGTAATCACCGTATTTGGTTTAATTTATCACGCTTAATCACTGTGCTTTATTAATTAACTATGTATTGTCCCTAAGTGCATGCAATTCTAAATATGTTGTTTCATCGCAATTAACTATTAATGACTTGTTTTGATTCAAAGGAGGAGACCCCATGCCGACTATTAGTTCAAGAAAAAGATTCTGATAATCTGATTGTGGTAGCTAGTGGCCATGCACAACCTCCTGGTGATCAAGTACGAGTGCATCACCAGATAGTGAACAATGATCACTATGTGGTGAGCATCGACTACATTGAGCCTGGTTTTGAAGACTTAGGTCTTCCGATGCCAAAACCGGAGGTCGGTCTACATACACCGAGTGACGCCCATGGTAGTTATGTTCGTGGCCGCGTGCATGGGTGCGATTTTCGGATGAGGTACACCGATAAACATACATATATATATGCGTTAGTTTATGTAATAATCAACTCCGATTATATTACTTTTCTATGTCATATAAATAATAAGTGAACAATATTCTTATTATTACTTTTTAATAGGTTTCAAGGAAGGCTGGTTCACATGACCGGGAAGGCTAAAAAGGTCGGTTCACAAAACAAGATGGCTAAGGAGGCAATTGGACGTGCTGAAATTGAACCAATTGTGTTCGATGACCAAGTTAGTATGTCAAACAATCCACTTCTCGAGCCGTTGGTGGTGCAAGGCCTTACTAAGGCATGTTATTGGTTGCATGAGTGTGTTAGCGATTTGCCCGAGAATGCTCCAATACATGTTCCTTTGGGGAAGGAACAATTCAACTACGTCGACGAGTCATCTACATGGATTTCCAAAGACGATGTTAAAGAATTCTTACGTGGAGAAATGTTGAGTGGAACAATGATACAAGCTTTCATGAGGTGATACATATACATATCTTACTTTACAAGTTTATAATAATTTTCAACTTCCATACATGTATGTTGACTTTTTATTATATGCTTTAATTTCTCAGGTTATTGTGTACTTGAATTGAATGAAAAAATGAGTGAGACAAAGATTGGTTGGTTATGTCCAAGTATGATGCGAGATGACAATTGTTTAAAAAACAAAACCGATGTGAAAGAATATCTCGATACTAGTTTCAAACAATCACATCGGTTAGAAGAGAAGTTCATCCTTGTTCCATATATTGAAGCGTAAGCTTGTTACACCAAACTTGATGCTTTACTTTATTTTCTATAACTTTATTACCTTGTTTAGATAACTTGCCTTCTTGTTCCATATATATCGATAACAAAATTCACCGAATTGTTGAATAAGTAACTTTATATTATTTCCTTATATAGTCTCCATTGGACGCTCATTGTGATATGTTTGTCAAATAATCACGTTTACCACTTTGATTCTCTTCGTCGACAACCACCACGGAGCTTACTAGTCAAGTCACTATTGAACAGGTAACTTAACTAGAACAATATGTGTACCTAATATTACACATTTATATATATATATATATATATGTATATGTATATATATATGTATATGTATATGTATATATATATATATATACATATATATATATATATATATATACATATATATATATATATACATATACATATATATATATATATACATATACATATACATATATATATACATATACATATATATATATATATATATATATATACATATACATATATATATATATATATATACATATACATATATATATATATATATATATATATATATATATATATATATATACATATATAATATATATATATATATATATATATATATAATAAACATCTTATAATGTATTGATGTAGTGTGATGAAGCACCATTATGGACTTGGACTTCGATTAGGAAAAGCTCCTCTTTGGATATCAGTTGAGGTAACTACTTTGGTGAATCTTATGTCTAACCATTTATTTTCATATACTTTAAATTTAACATGAATGTTTTTGGATGTTTAAATTTGGTGAATTTCAGTGTCCGCAACAAAAGAATGGTGTTGATTGTGGCTATTACATACTGCGGTACATGTTTGATATAGTCAACCGTTGTACTGACATCGATTATCTTCAAAAGGTATGTAACTAATTAGTTTATTTAATTTAGATTAAATTGATAGGTAAGAATTAGTTTATTTTGGAAATTGTAGCATGTAACATGTAGCTAGTTTTGGGAGGTGAAATAGCTCAAATTCACAAAAAACGACCCCGAAACGAACCTAAAAATTGAACTTCTAATCTTTTGCACCAAAATATGACATTAACACTTAAACTATGCATAAAGTAAGTGGTGTGTGTTAGTTTTGCTCCTATGTGTAACTTGTAGGTAGTTTTGGGAAGTAAAATAGCTCAAATTCACAAAAAACGACCCCGAAACGAACCTAAAAATTGAACTTCTAATCTTTTGCACCAAAATATGACATTAACACTTCAACTATGCATAAAGTAAGTGGTGTGTGTTAGTTTTGCTCCTATGTGTAACTTGTAGGTAGTTTTGGGAAGTAAAATAGCTCAAATTCACAAAAAACGACCCCGAAACGAACCTAAAAATTGAACTTCTAATCTTTTGCACCAAAATATGACATTAACACTTCAACTATGCATAAAGTAAGTGGTGTGTGTTAGTTTTGCTCCTATGTGTAACTTGTAGGTAGTTTTGGGAAGTAAAATAGCTCAAATTCACAAAAAACGACCCCGAAACGAACCTAAAAATTGAACTTCTAATCTTTTGCACCAAAATATGACATTAACACTTCAACTATGCATAAAGTAAGTGGTGTGTGTTAGTTTTGCTCCTATGTGTAACTTGTAGGTAGTTTTGGGAAGTAAAATAGCTCAAATTCACAAAAAACGACCCCGAAACGAACCTAAAAATTAAACTTCTAATCTTTTGCACCTAAGTGTGACTTACATACTTCAACTATGCATAAAGTAAGTGGTGTGTGTTAGTTTTGCTCCTATGTGTAACTTGTAAGTAGTTTTGGGAAGTAAAATAGCTCAAATTCACAAAAAACGACCCCGAAACGAACCTAAAAATTGAACTTCTAATCTTTTGCACCAAAATATGACATTAACACTTCAACTATGCATAAAGTAAGTGGTGTGTGTTAGTTTTGCTCCTATGTGTAACTTGTAGGTAGTTTTGGGAAGTAAAATAGCTCAAATTCACAAAAAGCGACCCCGAAACGAACCTAAAAATTGAACTTCTAATCTTTTGCACCAAAATATGACATTAACACTTCAACTATGCATAAAGTAAGTGGTGTGTGTTAGTTTTGCTCCTATGTGTAACTTGTAGGTAGTTTTGGGAAGTAAAATAGCTCAAATTCACAAAAAACGACCCCGAAACGAACCTAAAAATTGAACTTCTAATCTTTTGCACCAAAATATGACATTAACACTTCAACTATGCATAAAGTAAGTGGTGTGTGTTAGTTTTGCTCCTATGTGTAACTTGTAGGTAGTTTTGGGAAGTAAAATAGCTCAAATTCACAAAAAACGACCCCGAAACGAACCTAAAAATTAAACTTCTAATCTTTTGCACCTAATTGTGACTTACATACTTCAACTATGCATAAAATAAGTGGTGTGTGTTAGTTTTGCTCCTATGTGTAACTTGTAGGTAGTTTTGGGAAGTAAAATAGCTCAAATTCACAAAAAACGACCCCGAAACGAACCTAAAAATTGAACTTCTAATCTTTTGCACCAAAATATGACATTAACACTTCAACTATGCATAAAGTAAGTGGTGTGTGTTAGTTTTGCTCCTATGTGTAACTTGTAGGTAGTTTTGGGAAGTAAAATAGCTCAAATTCACAAAAAACGACCCCGAAACGAACCTAAAAATTAAACTTCTAATCTTTTGTACCTAAGTGTGACTTACATACTTCAACTATGCATAAAGTAAGTGGTGTGTGTTAGTTTTGCTCCTATGTGTAACTTGTAGGTAGTTTTGGGAAGTAAAATAGCTCAAATTCACAAAAAACGACCCCGAAACGAACCTAAAAATTGAACTTCTAATCTTTTGCACCAAAATATGACATTAACACTTCAACTATGCATAAAGTAAGTGGTGTGTGTTAGTTTTGCTCCTATGTGTAACTTGTAGGTAGTTTTGGGAAGTAAAATAGCTCAAATTCACAAAAAACGACCCCGAAACGAACCTAAAAATTGAACTTCTAATCTTTTGCACCAAAATATGACATTAACACTTCAACTATGCATAAAGTAAGTGGTGTGTGTTAGTTTTGCTCCTATGTGTAACTTGTAGGTAGTTTTGGGAAGTAAAATAGCTCAAATTCACAAAAAACGACCCCGAAACGAACCTAAAAATTGAACTTCTAATCTTTTGCACCAAAATATGACATTAACACTTCAACTATGCATAAAGTAAGTGGTGTGTGTTAGTTTTGCTCCTATGTGTAACTTGTAGGTAGTTTTGGGAAGTAAAATAGCTCAAATTCACAAAAAACGACCCCCGAAACGAACCTAAAAATTGAACTTCTATTCTTTTGCACCAAAATATGACATTAACACTTCAACTATGCATAAAGTAAGTGGTGTGTGTTAGTTTTGCTCCTATATATAACATGTAGGTAGTTTTGGGAAGTAAAATAGCTCAAATTCACAAAAAACGACCCCGAAACGAACCTAAAAATTGAACTTCTAATCTTTTGCACCAAAATATGACATTAACACTTCAACTATGCATAAAGTAAGTGGTGTGTGTTAGTTTTGCTCCTATCTATAACATGTAGGTAGTTTTGGGAAGTAAAATAGCTCAAATTCACAAAAAACGACCCCGAAACGAACCTACAAAATTGAACTTCTAATCTTTTGCAAGAGTTAGTTGTTATTATATATTGTAAATGTTTGACTTCATCTTATTAATTTATTATATTCATATTATTGCAAGGTTTACATGGATAATGACGCACCAAGGTTGGATGAATTCACAATTGAAGAGTTGGATGAAGTTCGAAACAAGTTGGCTACCTACATTTGTGAAGATTGTCTATGATACATTGGTTAGGATTTTGCAAGAACTAGCTAGAAGTTCGAAACAAGTTGGCAAGCTATTCGGTTGTTGCGTTAATGTAGCTTTTTGTATTAGAATTAATATTTGCCTTAATATGTACTCTTTAACATTATTTATTATATATATAGAATTATTACATATATAATTGGGAACTCTATATATATATGCATTATGAGGTTTGTAATATGGTACAAAGCAAAGCAGCAAGGAACCAGCGACACAGGGAACGAGCGCATATATAATATTATATATAGAGCTGAATTTTTAAAAAAAAAAAATTATTACCAAAAGGGCTGCGGTTAATGGAGAAAACCGCCCTTAGCCATATATAAGGGCGGTTAACTGGAAAAACCGCAGCCCTTAAGTATTCAAGGGCTGCGGTTTTCCTAGTTAACCGCAGCCCTTATATGGCTAAGGGCTGCGGTTTTCTTTCGACCGCAGCCCTTAATACTACAAGGGCTGCGGTTCGTAACCGCAGCCCTTCCTATATATTAAGGGCTGCTACTCTAATTGCTGCGGTCAAAAAACGCAGCCCTTAGGCCACTTTTGACCGCAGCCCTTAGGCTTTTTTCCACTAGTGTTGGCTTCCTTGTAGATGGGAAAAGCACATGAGGTATGACTCACTTCTTGGGATCATACTTGATCTCATAGGTTTACAAGACCAAACTTATTGATATTAGACTAGGCTTTTTGAGGAATAATTTTGAAAAGGGTCTTGTCGATTTATGACATTTTTGTAGAGTCTTTTTGTAATTTTAGGGTATTGTTAGGTCTAATTAGGTTTAGGTGATAAGGCTTTAACTGGCTCCTCCCAATGATTTGTTAGATTAGTATTCTTGGAGGTGTGATCATGTATAACTCTTTGCTTAGTCTTTAATGTTATCATGCAGTTGCTTGTTGTGAACCTTCAAAATTTTATCAAGTAATTTTACTTGGAATAGGTGAAATTATGCTAAGTTGCCTGACCACTCGTAACTATTTCTTGTACAGATCAGCACAAAAGAACAAAAGAGATACACTTATATGTTTTTGGTAAATTCGTTTTTACCAAAAAATAATCAGAATATCTTTGAGTTTTGGATGTTGGGACATTTTGTGGCAGTCCTATTTCTTTATTTTAGGCACACTGTAATGTGTGATTCTATCATGTGCTTGCTTATTTTCATTTTAGCAGTTTTATACACATGTGGGAAGTTATTTATTTTTTAAATTTTGAATATTCTGATTGATTGCAACTGCCAAATTCTCCTTCTTTGTATCTCTTGTACTCCACTATGATTATTTTCCCTTGGTGGTACAAATAACTTTTCATTGTTTAAAGCTCTCTACCAACATTACTCTTGAAGCTTATTTATCAATTGTGCCTCAAATTCGCAGTGGAAGTTATGAACAATAACAAAAAGAAGAATAAGAAGAGAGGACTTATTGTGATTCAGGGTTAATTATAGAGAAGAAGGGTTCCAAAAAAAAGTAAAAGAACAAAAAAGAATAAAAAAAACAAAAAGAAATAAAAAAATATATTAAAGAATAAAAAAATAAAATTAGAAATACTTCTTAGGGAACGATTTATTGAATTATCGGTGTATTGTCTCAATAGTACCTTGGGAAAGTTGTGGATTCTGCTTAGGGGGAACAATTGCCTGGTAACAAGGCAAAGGATAAAGATGTTCTGCTAGATGGAGAAGGAAATGGTTCCCCAAAAGGTGTTTGTGAGTGCAAGTTTATGCAAGGTTGACTCGTCCCTGTACATAAAAGAAGATGGACAGTGATATAATATACGAGAATAACAGCCTACTGGTCACCCCCAAGGGAACCAAGAGAAAGGTACGTCCCTCTAGATTTGTTGCTATTACCTCTACTGTTCCTGCCTCTCAAAGGAATGTTCTGTTAGGATGTGGTCGTGACCGTGAAGAAGGTTATTTTGATTTCCCTACTTTATCTAAGGTTAGGGAATTAGCTTGATTGTATTTTAAGGTTGTTTTTGTACGATGATGTTGAATGTAGAATTGTAGAACAAGTTAGAGAGTGTTTGCAATCTTAAACACTTGGTTGATATGAGTTTGAAATCATCTATCTCTCATATTTCTACTTTGTTGAAAATGTCTAAAGATGGATTTAATAAGTATATAGCAATGAAGGTTAGCCTGTTGGCTGGGTAACAGTTGAGGAAATATATGATTGTTTGTCTGCTGGTTCTTAAGGTAAGCAAGTGGGTCACAAATTTGAGAAATTTCAAGGCACCATCTTATTGATCATGTAAGTATTGCCCACATATGGTACTGGTTCTGGAGTTCCTCCAACTACTACTGTTTCTGCAAATAGTGTTGACAACGATGAAGCAAACCAAGAGCATTTCCATTGTCATGATGGTTTTGGGAATACTATTTCCTAAGTCATATTTGTTGAATGGCTTAACCTTTGCCCTTGTGCTTTGTGTATCACTTTGTGTATTGTTTTTATGTGGAAAACAGGTTGTTTTCCAAGACTTGAAGCAAGCAAGCTCTCTTAAAGAAGTTCGAGAAATGCAAGTATTGAAGTGTCTAGTGTTTGTTTAATAAATTGATAGATTTAAAATCCATACATCAAACCCATAGATATACGGTTTAGAAAACCAAGGGGGAAGTGAGTATGACTCATACCAATACCTCTAGGTATCAAATAAGAGGAAAAATTCATTCTCAAATAAAACAAATACATGATATTAGATATCAAGTAAACATATACCACATCGATTTCATTTCTGATTCTAAATCCATATCACCATATGAACAAAACGCCCCCACAATCTTATAACAAGTTTTTTTTTTTGAAGGGACCCTACAAAAGGGGTTATATTATATCTTTCAAAGCGATAGCCAAGACATCACACGGGATATCATCCACTCGTAGACGCTTACCCACTTCCCAAGGTTGGAAATGAGCTAACATATGAGCAACATTGTTTCCCGAACGTTTCACAAAAGACCAACAAACAAAATCAAAACTACTAACAAATGCTAAAATGTCCTCAATATTCAAACCAAACTCAGAAGGACTCCCTAAATTATTTCTAAGCGAACGAATAACAGTAAGGCTATCGCTTTCCACCACAACATTGTTGAAACCCAGCTCTTTCGCCATCTTCAAGCCATAATACACGGCCTTAGCTTCAGCTATCTTTGTATCCCACACCAACTGAAACTGGAAGGTACCTGCAGCAAGAACTTCACCCTGCGCGTCTTTACACACCACTGCCCAGCTCGCCCACCCTTCCCGCATCGACATTGACCTTAACTGCATCAAGACTCGGCCTACTCCACACATCCGGGTGAGCTGTAGCCTCACCACCACCACGCACAGCAGCTCGTGGCACCTCCCACGCCTCTTTGCTAATTTTAAGAGCGTAAGCTAGCGTCTCCCCAAGCACACACTATTCTCCATGAGCAACTTACACCTAGCTCCCCAAATAGCCCAAGCCGTGGTCAAGAACTCACCTAACTCTTCCTCCTCGAAGCATCTAGCCCACCAATCCCCGATTGAATCACCCCCTTCATTCCACCAAAGTTGATGCCGACTTAAACTCCACACTTCTTTAGCAAGTCTGCAGTCCCTAATAGCGTGAAGACGCGACTTAACATCAAATCCACACACCCCACACGAAATTCAAGCACTAGGGATACGCCTATTCAACTCTTAGGCAGTTGGCAAGGCATTTGACACTGCCCTCCACGCAAAAAGCTTAACACGAGGCAGCACTTTCGTGTTCCATATTCTCTTGCATAAGTCAGCAGCATAAAAGGGGGCAGTATCATGGGTATTATTAGAATCACCCCAAAGCGCAAGATAGGGAGATTTAACGGAGTAAGTTCCGTCCTTTTCAAGGTCCCAACACAACGAATCCTCTGGCAAGCGAGGGCTAATAGGAATACTAACCACTCGCTCCACCTCAAAAGGTAAAAGAAGTTGGGAAACGAGTTCCCTGTTCCAACTCTTACTAATGGGGTCAATTAAATTTGCAACCATCGTACCTGGATTTGCATCTTGCCTCGAAGACAACAGCTTTCGCGTTTGGGTGCCCGAAATTTATTCATCCTCCCACATTCGAATCTTCTCCCCATCCCCCACACGCCATCTCATCCCCCTTCTAACCACCCACCTAGCCTCCTATATGCCTCTCCAAGTGTAACTTGGATTTGTACCCAAATATGCATTCATGTAATTGGAGTTAGGATAGTATTTAGCTTTGAGAATCTGCTCCAATAAACTCCCCGAATGAATCATCAGCCTCCAAGCTTGTTTCCCTAATAGTGCCTAATTAAACAGCTTTATATCTCTAAATCCCAGGCCTCCCTCCCCTTTCGGTTTACATAACTTTTTCCACGCGAGCCAGTGAATCTTTCTTTCACCATTCTTTTGCCCCCCACCAGAACTGAGCTATCAAGGATCGAATCTCATCACAAACAGAAGAGGGAAACTTAAACACGCTCATCGCGTAGGTAGGAAATGATTGGGCCACAACCTTTATCATAACCTCCCTATCAGCTTTTGATAGAATCATCCCCTTCCATCCTTGAAGTTTTTTCCACAGCTTTTCTTTAACACCTTTAAGAATCACCTTCTTGGACCGCCCCATTATAGTAGGCAACCCAAAATAACGATCATAATCATTAACCATATTAACACCTAATTTCAGCACAATTTCTCCCCTTCTCACATCCCGAACTCCCTTGCTGAACGAGAGAGTAGTTTTTTCAAAATTCACATGCTAACCCGAAGACAACTCATAAACTCTCATAGCATTCTAAATTGCTACTGCATCATCCATGGTAGCTCTTGAAAAAATCAAATTGTCATCAGCAAAAAGTAAGTGATTCACAGAAGGGGCGGTGGGGGCCACCTTAATACCTTTCAGATAATTATTTTCTTCCGCTCTTCGAAGCAAATGAGAAAAAATTTCCGCACATAAAATGAATGAGTAAGGGGATAGAGGATCCCCTTGTCTGATGCCTCTGTTGGGGGTGAACACTTTAGAGGGGGAGCCCATTTACAAGAACCGAAAAAGACACAGACCGAACATAATTCATCACACTATTACACCAACCCGAATCAAAACCGAATTTATCTAACACAGCCTCCAAAAAATCCCATTCAATCCTATCGTAGGCCTTAGACATGTCTAACTTTAGAGCCATATTACCCTCAACATTTTGGAGATTTTTCATATGATGGAGTAACTCAAAAGCAACAAGAATGTTGTCTGTAATCAGACGCCTTGGAGTAAAAACACTCTGATTAACATCAAAAAATTTGTTCAGAAAACTTTTGAGTCTATTAGCAAGAACTTTTGACACCAGCTTATAAGTCACATTACAAAAGGGAAATAGGATGGAAATCAGACATATGATTAGCCTTGCTCTTTTTTGGGATAAGAGCTATGAAAGTTTTGTTCAGCATACTTGGGACACTAATGGAAAAAATATCAAGTGCTCCGGTTAAAACCCATACAAGTGCTCCGTATTTGACCCGTAGCAGACCCCATATGAGCACTTGAGTATTTATCAAGTACTCCGATTAGATTTACAAGTGCTCCGGTTGTCTTAAAAACCGAAGCACTTGTGAAAAACCGGAGCACTTGTGAATTTTATATGTTCAAAATTCTTCAAGTGCTCCGGTTGATAAGAGAAAACCGGAGCACTTTCGAATCAAGTGCTCCGGTTTTTTCCTAACAACCGGAGCACTTGAAGTATTTTTTTTAATAAAAAAAATTGTTGTTGTTGTTGTACAGCAGCAAGCATACAACAACAACAACAACAACAACAACACTAGTTGGAATAATAAGCAAGCAAATAAGCAGAACAAGAGAATAACAAAAAAAATTAATGTGTCTCACTGGGACATGGTTGACTTTAAATCTTTTACTTCATTACTCAGAGAATAGGCTAGTTACTTCAAATGTTTTAGGCCTTTGGTATATATGACATCAGATCAGAAGTAGAGCATCATATTATCTATTCACTTCAGTCTTTCTGAATTTAGTAGATGATCACTAAGTTGGCAAGAACCTTCAAGGGATCATAGAATAGCAAACAAAAATGACAATACAACACCGAAAAAGTTTATCATAAAATGTGAGTTATATTGGACATCAGTTAGACAGAAGTATTGCATCCCTACATGTAAAAAAAAGCTAATATATCTCACACCAGTACACCACAATGATTGGTGCAAGCCACACCCGAAGCTAACTGAACTTAAAGTAAGCTAGGTAGACCATGCATCATCCCCTGCTGATCTAATCCATATAACTGCAAGTAATAACTAATAAGAACATAGAAAATTGTAGGTGTCATTCAGAGTTCAGAATAAATTAAGCCACATCATGAGTTCAGTGTTAAATTCTACAAGTGACCCGAAGTTGTAAATTTAAGTTTATGAACTTATTATCCATTAATGAGAGATAACATAGCAGATTAAGAGGGGAAAATTTTAATGAGAGATAACATTGCAGATTAAGAGGGGAAAATAAGGCGCTAACCAGAGTGTGACAACAGAAAACTGAGTGCGCAGCAACAACAGCCAGGATCCAGGGAAGGAGAACTAAAGCACAAATAGGTATCTAAACAGAGATGTTTTAACCTGTCAAGTGTAAAATTGTAAATTATACATGTATTAGCATTGCCTGCCAGGGCAGGTTGCTCATGTAAGTTTTCTAGTCTCAATAGCGAATATGACTCCTGCCTCGCATTAGAAAGCAATTAAAGACTTAAGTTTGACAAATTCACGCAACCCTACTCAAGCCATGCACGCACACAATTTATTTATTTATTCTTTTTTTTGAAGGGGGGGGGGAGGAGGTTACCTGCTGCTAATGCTTCCAAGCGAGAATCAAGAATTGGTGGATACTTCACATTTATATTGTGGTAAAGTTTGAAGTTCACAAAAGCAAGAAGAGTCTGCAGGAATAGAAATAAAGTTAGTAGGTACTAAGTGATAGCTGAAAATATTAGAGCAACAAAGTAGAAAAAGTGACAAATAGTAGGCTAATCACATGTAGAATTCCGCGAATAGCAGGCTTTTTTCTTAAAATACCCAAGCCATTAGATATAAACTGCTACAAGAACAACCGAAGACTACAAATATAATTCTACGTGAGGTAGATCCATCAATTGTTGTACACTTGGTCATTAATTGGAAACATATATTATTCAAAAATATTTGGTATTGTAAAAATTACAGTTTCTGCCATTCAGCTGGAAAAAAATAAAAACTATACAGCGTATTATTAGCTTTTGAAGGAGAAAATAGAAATTGAAGCACTATTAGCTCATAGTATTCTAGAAAGGTTAACATGACATTAAAATCAACATCTTTAGTCAAGACTTGCTGGATCGAATGAGGGGTTATCCATGTTATTTTTTGTCCCTCCACCTCTGCCTAACACAGAATATAAATAACATGATCAGCAAATACACATCAAGGCTTATAATAAAACTTATTGAAGTCAATGTTCAGATATATTTAACAGTTTCACACCAAGAGTTTCATATCTCGGATACTGTCTAATCCCAATAATGGTCGTGGACCACTTTCGCAGTCAATGCAAATGTTTTGAAATGTAAGCTCGAAAACATTTAGAATGTGATAGCAATGCGGTGAATGATGCAGCCGAGATTTTTTACCGATTAAGACTGGAAACATGTTATGTCAAGACATGCCACAGTACCTGGCAGTATATGCCTTTCACTGAGATAAAAGTTTTACGTAGCTTGTGCGTCCCACAAACTCACGCAACCCTACTCAAGCCATGCACGCACACAATTCATCCGAGAAGCACTAATGTCATAGATCATACACCAACAACAACAGTACATAGCACAACACCAGGTCACAATAGCAACTAAACTACAAGAACTCTGAATACTAGCAATGGTAAAACAACAATAACAATAAGCATAGGAAAACTACAATTGTGTAACCAATGCCACCCACACCAATACATAGCATAGTCGAACATAAGATATATATACATAGTAAAACATAAAATCAGGATCCTACTCAATCTAACATGAATACATAACCTTTCTCTAAAACTCATAAAATAAAGCTAGTTACCTTGTGATACTCTAAGTAGAAGATGCAATCTCCAAGTCTCACTCACCGCCGACCATCGTCTCCTTAGATCCAATCCAAGTCGCAAGACGATAGCCCAAGTAACGAAAAAATTCATAGAAGGAATAAGATTGGATAGCTTAGACAACCCAAAAGTCGCCAAAATTAAGCAAATAAACAAATAATCTAATGTTGAAAAAACCAAGTAAAGGGTAGAAGAAATGGCATATTAAAATTCTAGGAAAGTTAAAGAGAAGAATCGAGTATAAAAAGGTTGCACAAAAATCCTTGGGAGAGAAAGCACATTACTCACCCAGATGTCAACTGAGCCAAGTTCAATTACAGCAAAATCAGCTAACTTCCTCACATCATCAGGGTCACAAACATCACTTGGTATGCCTATCACTTTCGCATATCCCAGACTTTTACCATTTATAGCTTCCATTTCCCTTAGATTTTCTTCAGGCTCTTTGACAGTTGCATTCACATAATCAACACTGCCACAAAAGAGAGTGCAGCGTGAGTTTAAATTTTTGAAAAATACTACCTCCGTCCCAGAAAGATCTGAACACTTGTTGGGACACGTAGTTTAAGGTGATAAGTTGTAGTGTGGTTATCAAATGTTATTTTATTTAAAAAGTAGATGTGATAGGAGTTGGTGGGGTATTTTTTATTAGAGGAGAGAGAAAGTTAGGTAACTTTTTATTGATAAAAGGTAGAGTGTGGGCCAAAGATGTGTAAAAGAAATTATATATTAATGGTGGGACCATGCCAAAAAAAGAAGTGTTCAAACTAATTTGGGACAAACATAAAAGGAAAGTGTTCAGACTATTCTGGGACGGAGGTAGTATTTTTTAAATAATAATATGATGATGCTTAATTTCCAGTACACAACCTGCGTGACGTTACAACCACTCGATCTCCAGAAAGAAGAAATGCTCTAGCAAGTGCTTTACCAAGTCCCCTAGTACTGCACCAAGTAAATGAGAGAGTAAGAATAAACAGATGCAGAGCTGCTTCAAAGTGGCATGTGAAAAACAAAGGCACATGACCTCCCAGTTATTACAACATTCCTTGGACCCGCTCGGCTATGCTCGTCCATAACCATGTTAGCCCCTATCATAGTCCCAATTATAACTCTTCCAAGCCAACTATACCAGATCAAGTCCTGCATTCCACCACCTTTACATCATGAAAATATTATAGAATTAGCCCATAAGAATTCCTTGAACTATGAGGTATTTGAAGCATATGTATCACATGTAAACGAAATGTAACCTGACAATTGAAATCTAGTTAATAGAATGACACCATTGCTCATCATGGTTACAAAGTATCACTCGACATGTAGAGCAACCTATTTACAATGTATCTATTGACATGTAACTTTTAGTCCAAAATCATACAATACAGTACACTATTATGCACAAAGATCTATAGAGAACTTTCCACAAAAACACTTTAGAACACACTCATCAATATTGAACAACATACCTCATAATGCACAAATGTAATTCAATCCGTCACAGGATTAACAGATAAAATTGAAATGCAAAAACTAATATTCGAGATAGCCAATACCACATAATTACTCAAAATTACTTAAAAATAAATGAAAATTACTCGAAAGTAACTCAATCATACCTTCATTTGCTGAATCCAATTGCAGATCACTCGAAAATTTCTCTCGCAACCTCCAATAATAACTGAATATAACAAAAAAAAATTAAAAAGTAAAACATTAGGAAATTGAAGCAAATGTATAAGTAAAATTCAAAGTTTAATGAAGAAACCTGAAATTTACCTGACTGAGATTAGAGTAAAAAAAAATGCAGAACATTAGGAAATTGAAAAAAACTCCCTTTTACACAAACCTTCACCAGCAGATCGAAAATGAACAGCAAAAAATCTGATCGAAAATCCAAAAAAAAAATAACGCATAATTCAAACATTATGCAACATTTAATCTCTCTTACCTCAAAGTAAGGAGGATGAGTAGAATTCCGCTTCTTCGCCTTAGATTTCTTCGCTTTTCCTCTGGCTTCTTCAGCGTCGTGAATCTCTTCCGTAGGAGAATCATTCGACACCATAGCAGAGTAACTATTGCTCCGTAAGTTCAGCAATCAGTTCTTCTTGCTCCGTAGGTTCAACAATCTGTTCCACAGTTGCCGCCATTGTAGCGAAATTGGAAGCACTTTTCTTCGCTAGGGTTTTGAAATTGAGAATTTTATGGAGAAGAGAGAAAAAGAATATATCTCAATATGAGAAGAGAGAGAGAGTGGATAGATAAAGCAATACAGAAGAGCGACGACAACACAAAGGGGAAGGAGTAATAATTACGGTTAGGGTTTTGTTCTGGCGGTATAGTTGGCAATGGTTTTAGCAGAAACGCCATCATCGACGACCTTTGAGTTCTCATCCATGGTGGTGGTGCGATTCACGAACAAGAAATAGGGTTAGGGTTTCGATTTTTTCATGAAATTTGTGAGAGAAGGAAGAGCTAGAGATAGAGAGGAGGGGAAACAGTGTACGCGGGTGAAAATGAAATGTTGGGTTTTATGAATCCCCAATCCTCAAGGGCTTCGGTTAGTGACGTCCACCGAAGCACTAGTCATATTTTTTATCTTTTTTTAAAAAGCTGGACCAAGTGCTCCGTTTTTAAACTAACCGAAGCATTTGATAAGTAGCAAAAGCATTTTTTTTCCACTAGTGGGATCTGAGCTCCTTTCAGAAAATCAAGAACAGTATCAGTCACTGACCTGCCAACAATATGCCAATATGTTTTCAAAAACATAAGACATATCCCGTCCAAACTTGGGGCTTTAATCGGGTGCATCTGACTGAAAGCAATACGAACCTCCTCCTCCCTGTAATCAGCTCGAAGAACATCGTTCATGTCTGCAGAAACACGAGCCTCAAAGTGATCGAGCGCTTCTACAATAAGAGAAGGATTCAAAGAGGTGAACATGTTTCGGAAATAGTGCACCGCAAGCTTCCCCACTTCCTCATCGCCCGAATGCTAAACCCCTGAGTCATCTTGCTGCGATCTAATAGCATTTTTTCGCTTCCGAGCCGAAGCTCGTTGGTGAAAAAACTTAGTGTTACGATCCCCCTTCGCAAGCCATAGAGCCCGGGACCTTTGCTTCCAGTAGACCTCTTCGTGCTTCACCAACTCCTCAATCTCTTGAAGGAGCACTCTTCTCCTCTCTAACTGGGCCACCGTGAGATTTCCCCAATTCAAACTCTTGAGCTGTTTTCTTTTTTTCTTTAGTTCTCCAAAAATTGAGTCGAATTTATCCCCACCCCACTTCTTGAGACTCGCAGCACATGCCTCCAACTTTGTCTCTAGGTTCACACCAGACGCCCAAGCACTCTCAATTAGGGATGAAAGTTATTCGGATAAAATCTAAAATCCAATCCACTCCAATCCGAATTAGTAATTCGGATCGGATTCAAACTGTGTACGGATTGGAATTGGATTGAGATTTTTTGAAAAATTAGATTTTCGGATCGGATTGGATTGAGGGTAATTGCATCCAAAAATCCAATATAACCAAATAGTAATATGCCTTGTATTATGCTTCTGGATTGGGCTTAAGTTCTAGACTGATTTTTTTTTTTAAAAAAGCATAGTCCATAACCCAGTAGGCGTAGCACTTCAACCCTTCCCCTAAAACCCTAACATCACTTAATTCCTCATTTCCTAAATCTACTAGGCTGCTGTTGTGCTTAATTTATTTCATCGAAAAACTAGAGTTTTAAAAAATCAGATTTTCGGATCGGATCCAATCTAGAGTATGAAAATTCGGATTGGATTGGATCGGATTCAAACTCTAATTGGTTTGGATTCGGATTGGAAAATTAAAATCCAAATTTTGTTCGGATCGGATTGGAGTAGGCCCAAATCCAAACCATAAACTTTCACCCCTACTCTCAATAACCTCCTCACATCCTTCTTTAATCGACCACATCTGTTCAAAACGGAACGACGCCAACGCATAAATCATTTTTCTTCCAAAAAGTAAGCTTAATAGGGGCATGATCCAACCATTCCCTATCAAGGTTCCATAAATGAGCATCCGGAAACAAAGACAACCAAGAAGTAGTAACCAGGGTTCTATCAAGTCTACATTGGATATTTTAAGAAGTTTCACGACCATTATCATATGTAAACTCATAACCTGTGAACAGAACATCATGGAAACTACAAGAATCAACCACCTGTCTGAAATTTGTCATCTGCCACTCAGCTCTATCATTCCCGCCCTTCTTTTCATGAGAAAATAAGATCTCAATAAAATCACCTATGCATAGCCATGGTAAAGAAGAGTGAGCAGCAAGGGACTCAATCAAACGCCACGAAAGATGTCTATTAGTGACCTCCGGCCACCCATAGAAGCCAATACATCTCTATTCCTCCTCTCCTAACCCTCCACGCACAACCACATCAATATGATGCACAGACAACGAACTCAGAACCACATCAACATCTTCGCGCCACAACAAAGCGAGACCACCAAAGCGACCCATAGAATCAACTGCAAGACCATGAAAATCTCTCAATCTATCCCGAATCTTGTGGAATTCGCTACTACTCAATTTTGTTTAAGATAAAAATACCAAAGTCGGGGTTTCTCATCGGATCAACTCACGAAGATTTCGAACTGCAGAGGGATGCCCCAACCCCTTGCAGTTCAGGCTCAAAACATTCATTGAGCGGCGCGGGGCTGATTCTCGTCAGCCCTCGCCACTCGCCATCCAGTAGAAGTAACATCCAAGTTCACCTTTTTATTTTTTTGTTCACACACCCCACTGTCATCAGATTTATCCCTCTCCCTCTTACCATTTTTTTCCTCGCCCACCCATAGCCTCATCCTTAATTGAGCTCCCAAATTTTTCTCTCGCCAATTTGCGCCACTTCCTACCTCCAATCACACCACCCACACCACTCTCTGTCATCTCCGTGTCGAAATTATTGTTGACGACACCCACCTCTCTAAAGTCCAACCCATGCTCCTTATTCACCAACCCATGCTCCTTACAAGGGCTCTCGAATCGAATGGCACGAGCACAATTCAAGAAAGCTTTCGCTTCCTCTTCGAGCTTTTTCCTACCACGCATCGGCATGCTCTCAACCATGATCCCCATTGTCTATCATCCGACTTATCCTCTTCAGTGACATTCAAACAGTCGCGCTCAATATGGCCTGGTTCCGCACAAATAGCAGAATGTAGGTAAACATTCGTAATTAATCTCATCTAGGGCATTGCCTTTGTTTGTCGAGATAGTTTGTATCCTGCACAAGGGTTTCGAGATATCAACAACCACTCTCACCCTAGCCGAAGTATCCCATATGACTCCATCAGAATCAAATTCAATCACCTCCCCCACACTTCCAGCCACCAATCGGATATGTTTCCCCGATCGACAACCCAACGGTAAATTGTATAATCGAATCCAAAAGGGGCAATAGGTCATAGAAATATTCGAAGGTTGTTCATGTCCATCTATGTCATTCAACATGACAAGGCTTTGGTCAAACGTCCATGGCCGACCCGCAAGAACCTTCGCCTTGTCACAAGCATTAGCAAATTGAATCACAAAAAGGCCGTTCTCGATTGCTCGGAAAAGGGCCCCCTTCGATAAAGACCAGATTTGGTTCATGGTCCTTTTTAGAGCCTCGAAATTGTAAGATCTAACTCTTAGCACCTTTAGGCTTTTGTCCAACTCGTCACCCGTAACATCATCAAGCGCAATAATTGAACCTTCCTCTGCCATGATTTTTAGGCTCGATATTCTCGTAACAATATCCTCTGCCATGATTGTTATTAGCAATCCCAAGAGGGATCATAGACTCGAAATCTCGAGCAAAAAGAGTGGAGAACCAGGACGCACTCTCAAACCCCAGGGAGCACTGCTAGAGAGAGACTTTTTAACAACGAATAGAGAAAACAAAAAACAAAGAAGAAAAAAGAACGGTTTTTTAACCAGGTACCCCTGTGGTTTTTCAAAATTCATGGAGTACCCCTGCTTTTAAACCATGTACCCTTACGAAATGCCCTTAATGACTAACGGTGTTAAGTTTCCATTAGTCATTAACCCTCTCTTCCTAATTAGCCCTCTAACCCTAACCCTAACCCTAACCCTAACCCTAACCCTAACCCTTAAACCCTAATCCTAACCCCCTAACACCTAACCCCAACCTTAACCACCCAACCACCACCACCTTCCCCCACTGTAACAGCCCGCACTTCCGAGCTGCTAACTAATCACACTTAAGATACACAAAACACAATTAACACTTAACAAACCTCGAATTTACATTTATTCGCAGCGGAAACAAAACCTATAAAAACGTTCCTGGATTTGTGGGTCAGGGGCCCACAACAGAACAACTTGAAATCCAAATAACAAATTACGAATACTTCTAAACAATGCATCTATCTATAACCTCAGCCCACCATTTCATAACATAAAAATCTTCTTCTTGATCAATAATCACATTCCAAGTCCCCGACATCAATCCTGCAAAAACACTAATAATGGACTCTGCCCCCACCAGGACAGGTTCCAAGAACAAAATCAGAAAAACTGAGTACACACACTGTCCAACCAGAAATTCATTTTAGTGGCTTAAAATATAGTTGTGCGGTTTATTACCCATCAAGTGGAACAACTCCAAAATGCAAAATACTTAAAATCAAATAGTTAGAAATGCTTTTATTACGACACCAGAAATCCCTAACTAGAAAGTCAGATAAAGAGTACTCATACATCTACTACAGATAATAAGTTTTTTTGCCATAAGGACAAAGTTCAACAACAGTTGAATACATAAGCTCATCTAAAAATCTCATTCCTGGTGGCTTAAGACCATTCATGATCAATTCATGTTAGAATTCAGTATGCTTCACAATTAAGGTGCTTGCTTAAAATTTCAGGATTACTATCCTTGCACAATCGCATTAAAGTAAGAATTTTTATCATGAAGATCACCACTTAGATCATTAAAAACCCTTTGGGTCTATAGCATTTAATTTATTTGGGTAAAGCGAACACGAATAGAGAGGGGTTCCTTACTTAAGAAACTGACTGTCTCTAAGCTAATGGAGGTCGTCACCTCACCATTTTAAATATTTATGCTTGCAAGCCTGTCCCATTTCTAATATCTGCTGGACTTCACCCACCCAGCGAGGGTTCGGAAGGAGATCACCCATCCTCCAAGGGTTGTTGTTCATACCGTACCTTATTTGGTATCGGCCTTTACCCACTTGCATCCATAATTTATTTATATAAATAGTTTAAATGCACAGTTTATCAATACCACACTTGTTCCAAAGAAAACATATTCATCTATGGAGAGGAAGAAGAATCACACTACTATAGTATCGCTAATCATTGCAAGACTTGAATCTTCTTTTGAAATCTTTTGTTTTACGTTAACAATTTTACATATTAGTTAGGTATAAAGATATAAGGAAATAATCAATTCTTTACTGTTTGTAAAAGTCATATAGGCACTTAGTGGGTTGAGTTAACTTGAACATGTGGAACTTTTGTCAACATAATTGCAGCAAAAACACTGAACTTAAAATGAACATAACTTCCTGCTCGGTACTTCGAATTAGGAATTTCCAAAACTTAACCTCAAGCACTTTTCGATCATGACTACTCAAAGGAGCAATACCCGCTCTATAACACATATTGAGCAACTCGCTCCACAATTGTTGTTTACTTTCCCCATAAAACAATAACTATATCATAATCCTTATTTTCTCAATAACACAAATTTATATTTTCCAAAACTTATACTCTTGTTCTCAATATAAAATGAAACAGAATTGAAATGTAATTAACATATCCAAAATACCTGAACCTCAATAATCTTATTATAATACGAACTCAAATCTCAAAATAATCTTACTTACCTCAAATATTTTCTTTTTAAAAGGAAGTAATATACTTAAAATATATTCGAAATCAAATGTCTTTCCGCAGTCGAACCCACAACATAATCAAAATGTAAAATATGTTTCTCAAAGACTTATAAGATAATTAACTATTATCGAGACCCAATTATTATAAGCTCGAACAATTAACCTGTAATATTTACTTGTAGACTATAAGATATCCTCCAACACGTTTTGGTAATTCCCTTCATCGTGACAGTTTCTTTTTGTACTTGGACTTTCGTCTTTAACTTATAGCATCTAAACTATAGTATTCCAAAATTCTCGTGATATGAATTTTCCCTTAGAGGTTTTCTTATCCCTAATACATGAACTCTCATTGCTAGAATATAACCTTATTACATTATCATAGTTCACCTACAATTACTATGGCAAGTCAGAATATCTCACTCCATATTTCCATTTATATAATCTTACTCATCCAATAGAAGAAATTATGCTCCAAACACTTTTACTTGACCCCTTTGCGGATATGATCTATTATTACATAAGTACTGTAAATTATATCTCTCTAATCGATACTCCTCTAAATCACCACCAAGATATGGATCCTTTATTTCATTGATACGACATTCTTATCTCAACTCCTACTCCTCAATATTTAATATCTCCTATCTCTAATACTTATTTTGGCTTCACATCCTCTGAACTCATAAACCTCTCGTAACAACTCCATTAACCCATAAATCAATATTTGACCTTTGAAATTCACATACAAGTCACTATTCTCTAACTGTCTAATCTAAGTCCATTACATAACATCTTCATTTCTTAGTTAGAACCTCCTAACAGTTACTTTGTCCTTCAATTATGACATCATAGACCGTCATTCTTATATAATCGAGCTCCATAGTATTTCCGGAGATACCTTCGTGTGATATCATTCAACCTTGTTTATACGCCATACGCAAATCTTAGGTTAGTTGCCTGCTTCAAATAATACCCTCAAAGTGATAATTGTATTTCTTAAACAGAACTTCACAAGTACTCATCTCACACCAAACTCATTCTAACTTAGATTCCAAACTCCATAAAACATATTTCATTTATGATATTCCATAAAGATATAACTTGTTTTACAAGACTCAATACTTACGTGTTTCTGAACTTAAATCCGAAAATAGTGTTCATTAAATTAACCCAAATTTGAGAGACTTTTTCTATGAGAACTTCATAAAAATTTAAGTAGTAGTAAAGATCCTCTTCGTCATTATTGGAACCAGAAAAACTTGATTTATAATTTCACGATTCCATATTTGTTCATAACTCAAATTTATAATTTTCAAAGTTCATGATCATATATAATCAAAATCTCAAACCACAATAAAGAGTCTTTTGCACTTTTAGAATTCCATATAAAACTTATATCGCAAATATTTTGACAATTGTATTATACCTGAAATTATAACTCAACATCTTGGCTCAAAATTCCTTTGTTTCCCTCTGAAACTTTCAAATATAACTATAGTTTAGTTCGAAAGCGAGTTCATAAAAATATCGAATCGACGTTCCGGCTTAGTTCGCAAATCGGAGTACTTGTTGTAAAACCATTTATATAGTTAGATATACTAAAGATACTTGCTTTAATTCTCATAGCGACACTTTCATATAAAAGATCAACTTACTAGGCATAAGAAAATCTATTATAAATTCAATGTGGAAAATATGCAAATTTAATAATAACACACATTTATATTCTTGAAGGATTCAACTACCTCCAATCAGTTCTCCATAAACAAGATTTCACCCAATAAAACTCATTACATAATACATATTTAGCTTTCGCTCATAACTTAAAACCAGATATGTAGTCAACAACTCTTGTAAGCACACAAATAACACTTTGAATAATTTCGTGTTTATATAAAAGGCTTATTAAGCTCAACATATAAAATCACATGAAACACTGATGTAAGTTCGAAGGTGGTAGGACATGTGTGTACCTTAAAACGATTCCCAATAATTCGACATTCTGGATCACCAACTATAGCTCGAACTTCAGAAATTTATCTCCATATACATACTCCAACAACGACCTCAAAACAATAACAATAATTAATAAACTCCTCACTACATGAGAAACTAATCTAAATAACCTTTCTTAATACAACCTACTATAATGATCGAATTAAATCCCACAAGTAGGAATTTATGGAACCAATTCCATAACTCCTAATTTCACTTCGCAACAACTTCAATCAAACCTATTACCAATACTAACAATCACTAACAAACTATATTAACTCACATTAGAATCTATAAACCCATTACTAGCCCCAATTACTCCAATAATAATAACAACTATTCTGAATTTAATCTCAAATACTATGGCAAATAACCCACAAGTAAACTTAGTGAAATCTTATTTCCGTTTGCAAATCAAAAACAAGTTCGCATGCATAGCAAAATCAGTTTAGCCTCTTAACTTAAACAAGATTAGCCACACATAAATCAAACCAAGCGACTCACTTAACAAATCAGTTTTAGGCTCAACTTTATACTAATTAACATGGGTTACTCTTGGGTTTGGGGATTGAATTGATAATTTCCAACATCAAACTAACTGAAATCAAAATCAAGAGGAATGAATTACCTCTGCTCTAAGGAGCAGGGACGAACGGAGGAGACAGGGGGTCCGACGAGCTCCGGCGAAGTAACTGAGCACCGACGCAGGTGCAATGGCGGCAGGGAGGCAGCGGTGTCGTCGGTGGAGCAGCAGCACAACCGCTGCATCTACAGTGCGACGATGACAGAGAGAGAAAGAGATAGAGATGGGACGGCGGTGAGTGAGCAGCCAGCAACAGCTCCGACGAGCTTGGGGAAAATGCCGGCAAAGAGGAGATGAACTCCGGCGAGAGACATCAGGCGAGAGGAGAGAGAAATAAGGAGATGGGTTTTCATTGGGGTTTTTTGGGGTTTGAGAGTGCCACGGGAGAGAGAAGAAAGAGAGAGAGATTAAATGGGTTTGGGGTTTCTAAAACAATTGGCAAGGGGGGGGTATTTGGGTCTATCCTCAACCGGCAAGGGTAAAATAGGGAACCGACTCTAATTTCCATATTTGGCCAAATACCACTCAACTTAAACTTAAAATCCGAAGTATATAATAATAATAATAATAATAATAATAATAATAATAATAATAATAATAATAATAATAATAATAATAATAATAATAATAACTTCATTAAAATAAACAGATAAATATGTTATAACACGACAAATAAAAATTCATACTTCGCATTCCAAATAAAATAATATTTTTGGGAACATAATTAATTTAATGAATATAAATAGCCTTTAATTAACGCTCTTAAAAATAGGGCTATTACACCCACCCCTCCCCTAACCACGCATCCCACCACCCCTCCCACGCAGCCCCCCACCCCTCCCCCACCCACGCATCCCACCACCCCTCCTCCACCCACGCAGCCCCACTACCCCTCCTCCCCCACCCCGCAGCCCCCCCCCCGCCCTCCCCCACCCCGCAACCCACCCCCGCCCTCCCCGCAACACCCCCCTCTAACCATTAACATCCACTCCATCTTCTCTCTCCTCCTTCAGCTTCTCCATCACCCCATTTTACCAGATTTTCCCCCCACCCCATTTATCTTAATGAGACTTAGTATTTAGGTTTAGAAACTCACAATTTCGATTCCGATTCACAACTTTCCAAGCACAATCAATTGCAAGAACAGGCGCAAAAAACTAGTTTAAACAAATTGAAGATGATGAACCAAAGAACAATCGACTAAAAATTTGAATTTGAATCGGCGTATGCGGGGATTTCTTCTTGAAAGAAGAATTCCGGATGAATAAATTCCAAAATCTTCGTCGAACAATCATGAATCATCGCTTGCGCATTCGTTACCATGTCAAAGTATAGAGATCTTTAGATTAAGAATTAAGAATTTCGGAAAACTCCATAACTAAGCTTCAAGCTCACAGCTTAGAGAGAAAGTTGTGTTGTATATTGCTTGAAACAAGGGAAAATTTAAGAGAAATCCATTTGATTTCTAGGGATGGGGGTCTTTGCGGGGAAGGGCAAAGGGGGGTGCTGCGGGGAGGGGGCGGGGGGTGGGGGAGGGATCTGCGGGCTACGGGGTGGGGGAAGGCGAGGGGGAGGGAGGGGAGGTGGTGGTGGTTGGGTGGTGGTGGGGTTATGGTTTGAAGTTAGGGGAGGGGGTTAAGGTTAAGGTTTAAAGTAATTAGGGATAGGGTTAATTAGAGTTAATTTGGGTTAATTTGAATGATTTGGACGGAAACCCAACGAAGTTGACGGAAACTTAACGGCATAGTGATGTGAAATAGAAGTATTAGTTATGTAGAGTTCTATGTAATTTAGGGCTTTAAATTATTGTTTGTTTAGAGTTTCAATTGCATTAGGATTTTATTTTAATTAGAGTTTGAGTTGTGTTAGGAGTTCTAATTAATCACATTAGGCGTGTGAAATCAGTCACAGCCGTGTGGATTAGATAGATTAGTTTGTTAAGTTTTTGTTTATCTTTTATGCTTTACTAGTTCTACTAGGTTTAGGTTACTTTGCTTTAATAGTTCTAATCAGTTTAGGATTATTTGTGCACTATAAATAGACCATTCGGTCATATAATAAAGGTAGAGTATGTTTAAGTTAATTCTTGTGAATTACAGATTTAGGAGAGAATCCAAAACGAATCCGGAGAGAATCCAAAACCCCCTAGTTGAACTTTGAGACGAAATACGCCTAAGTTCTCCATAACCTGGTTACCAGTCGAGTTATTGAGACGAAATACGCCAGTATACTTGATCTTTGCTATTGATTTCATTAAAGTTTCAATATTTCATCTACAAAAGCCACTAAACTACATCAAAGAGCCAAAATTTCGTGAATCTTGTCTTAAGAATCACATCAAGTGGTGTGGCTGCTGCCTCCACCTTACATTTTCTTGTGCATTCAAATCTGTTGATTTGCGTCACATTCTGCAGTCAGTCCGGTAAAACTGTTCGTCTGGACATGTTTCAAGTCGGAATTCAGATTTTCTTAGTTCGTTGGAAAGCTAACAAAGAGATCTATCTTGTGTTAAAATTCGAGTGCATTTGAACCAGTAACGAAGTCGCAGTCCTCAAATACATCTGCGTCAAATTGTGTTTCTTGCTGCTGCTTGCCCCTCACGTTTTCTTGGTTGCGTTGCACCATGCCTGACGATCACGCATCTTTGCAAGACACCATTAAGGCCACCAACGAACAAGTGCAGCTCCTCATCGCTCAGATGGCTGCTATGAACACAAAAGTTGCTACCTTTGAACGTGACACAAACTTTGCTAAACCACCTCAACATCACCCTAGGCGTGAAGATGACATCAAGTTGGCTGATTTGCCTTTGTTTGATGGAGACCTCGACCCCGAATCCTATTTGGAATAGGAAAGCAGGTTGGATCGGTTCTTTGATCATAAGAACTTGACTGAAGGCTCTCGTTTTTCATATGCTATTCTGAAACTCACGAAGTACGCTTCCCTTTGGTATGACTCTATGCGTACAAGGCGTGCAAGAGAGGACAAACCGGCCATTGATTGTTGGTCATCTCTCAAAGCTAAGATGCGCAAGCGTTTTGTGCCTCTTTGAGCGTCGAATAGTACATTAAGGAGTTTGAACGGCTCCATATGGCGTGTGACATTCAAGAAGTGGACGAACAAAAAATTGCTCGTTTTCTTGTCGATTTGAACAAATCCATCGCCAACTTGGTTGAACTGCAGCAATATGTCACGTTTGATGATGTTTGCATCCTTGCTTCCAAGATTGAACGCCAACAAACAGATTCTCGTTTTAAGAAGCCTTTGTGGTTCAAACAAGCTGATGCCTCGTCGGATGCCTCCTCGAGCACTCCTCCAACCACGACTGACTTGACCAGTGCTAAGCCAAAGGAGACCGAGTCCTCCACCTCGTCTACCACAGCTCCTTCTAGTGCCACGTTAAAGGCAAAGAAACCTCAATGCTTTCGTTGCCAAGGCCTCGGTCATATTGCTCGCAACTGTCCCAACACTTCTCTAACCACTCGTGAGGAGTTCGTCTGCTATTTGGCTCAAGAGATGCACGCACAACAATCTTCTACTTCGGCCTCAACTGATCCACCTATGGATGATGATGACTTTTAGTCGAAGCAACCAATTTGTGCTCCGGAACATGAGCATCCTACTTTGCTCATCCGACGGTCTTTATTTACTTCCAGCCATGATGAGAATGAAGATGAGCAACGCAACAATCTCTTTCACTCGAATTGTGTCATCAAGGGTAAAGTTTGTCCCTTTATCATAGATAGCGGATCATGTACTAACGTGTTTGATTTGACTTTGGTTGAATCATTGAATTTGCAAACTCGCAAGCATCCGCATCCATATAAACTGAGTTGGTTGAATGATGATGGCGTGTGGGTGCGTAAACAAGCGTTAGTTGGCTTCCGTGTGGGTGAATATATGGATCAACTATGGTGTGATGCCTTGCCCATGACTGCATGCTCGTTATTACTAGGCCGTCCTTGGCAAAGTGATCGACATGTGATGCATAATGGCAAAACCAATGCTTATTCGGTTTTGGTGGGTGATAAACGCATGATCTTGCAGTCTTTGCCTCCTAAAACTAGGCGTCCAAAGCCCCTTGATGCTGCTGCCGTTGTGGAGGAACCACCACCTAAGCATGGTTCGCATGTTTGCCTTGCTTCTTGCCACCATGAGCTGCTGGACACCGCCAACAACAAGAAGGAACGTCGAGCTCATTACCTCCAATTGCGCCAAGGTAGTAAGCTGACCAAAGGTGATCGTGTTTGGTTGTCTTTGAACGCTCAAAAACTGCATATCAATCACAAGTACGACGAACCAATGGATGAAGGCCCTTTCGAAATCATTGAGCAAATTGGGTATGAAACGTTCAAAGTTCTACTTGGTGATGGTATTTGTGCAACTCTCACTTCGAGTGATCTCGTCCCATGTTTTTCGGATGACGAAACTTGAGGAAAAGTTTCTTTCAAGAAGGGGAGTTTGATGTGAAATAGAAGTATTAGTTATGTAGAGTTCTAGTTCTGTTAGAATTCTATGTAACTTAGGGCTTTAATTTATAGTTTGTTTAGAGTTTCAATTGCATTAGGATTTTATTTTAATTAGAGTTTGAGTTGTGTTAGGAGTTCTAATCACATTAGGCGTGTGAAATCAGTCACAGCCGTGTGGATTAGATAGATTAGTTTGTTAAGTTTTTGTTTATCTTTTATGCTTTACTAGTTCTACTAGGTTTAGGTTACTTTGCTTTAATAGTTCTAATCAGTTTAGGATTATTTGTGCATTATAAATAGACCATTCGGTCATATTAATAAAGATAGAGTATGTTTAAGTTAATTCTTGTGAATTACAGATTTAGGAGAGAATCCAAAACGAATCCGGAGAGAATCCAAAACCACCTAGTTGAACTTTGAGACGAAATACGCCTAAGTTCTCCATATCCTGGTTACCAGTCGAGTTATTGAGACGAAATACGCCAATATACTTGATCTTTGCTATTGATTTCATTAAAGTTTCAATCTTTCATCTACAAAAGCCACTAAACTACATCAAAGAGCCTAAATTTCGTGAATCTCGTCTTAAGAATCACATCACATAGGCATTTCAGGATTTTTTACCAAACCTCATGGGTACCTGGTGCATTTTTTTTAAAAGCAAGAGTACCCCATGAATTTGAAAAACCACAGGGGTACCTGGTGAAAAAAACCGAAAAAAGAAACTTAACTTAGAAAAGGTTTCTAACCCTAACCCTAACCCTGCAAATGCAATTCGTTGAAAGCTGCACACACATACAATTAACAATTTGCGCTAACCCTGGATTACCAGGGAAATTGCTTCTCTCTATATTCATATTCATCCATTCGAGTTTTCTATCTGAAAACTTCAATTTTCGAATTTCGTATTTTTAGCATCAATTCAAGTCACTTTTCTCAATTCGAGGAGCATATAAGAAGAGTGAGGAAATAATTTGAAGGTTTTTTCCTACAAGACCGTAAAGTTTGATCTTCCTAATATTTGAAGGTTTGTTTAGGACTATATATATATATATATATATATATATATATTACACTTAAATATTATTTGAGTAAGAATTGAGAATTTATTTTATGTTCTTATTAATTTTGCTCACTGGTAAGCTAAAAAATCTAGATTTTGGGGTTTAGTTGAATCCACTGGATTTGCCACTGGGAAGATAATTACCAGCTTAGAGAAATGAAAACTAGAGTTGCTGTTGAATTTGACGGTTATTAGATGCTTTGGATGTGTAGGCTGTGTCAGATTTGTTGAGGGTAATAACTTTCGTCTGGTACGCTTATCATCATGCTAAACGCTCGTTATGGAAAAAAGTGAACCGAGTTTAGTTCCAGAATGGCTGAGAAGTAGTAGTGGATGTGGTGCCGGAGGTGGCAGTTCAGGCCACCATTTTGCATCACCGCAAGGAGGTGCGTTAATGACTTATAGTTATATATGCATTTCGTTACATATAATTGTTTATATTACCGAGTATGTGCTAATCTAATAATTAGCATTTAATTTTGCATTGTAGATGGTCCTCTATTGGCACTACCAAACAGAAGTCGACCTTCTAAGAGCATCAATAATTCCGACTCCCCACTTTCTTCCCTCGTAGAACAGAGCAGTTCATCCGATTCTAAGAGAAGTTTAAGTAGCTTTGGTTTTACTAAGAATGATAAGAACTATGGACGGTCCTATAGCAGTTTTACTAGAAGTAATCGTGATAAGGATAGAGAAAGGTTAACAATTGCTGACAATTGGGATACAGATTATTCTGGGTCCCTGAGGGGCATTATGACTAGAAGGGTCGAGGATTCTACGAGACGTTCAAAATCCATGATATCACGGAGACAAGGTGAGGCTGTGCAGCGAAGGGTTTCTAGTGATTTGAGGAATGTTAGCCATAACCATCATGACAATGGAAATGGTATTCTTTCTGTTGGTAGCAATGTTACTGGCGTTCAAAAGCTTTCATTTGAAAAGAATTTTCCAGTACTTGGATCGGATGAGAGGCCTAAAACTCCAGATGTAGTCAGAGTGTCATCTCCTGACTTGTGTAGGGCTATTCAGAGCCTGTCCATGGGTAACCCACCATTGGTTTGCAGTGAAGGTTGGACTTCAGCTCTTGTGGAAGTTCCAACAGGTGCAGGAAGCAACAACAATGGATCTTCACCTGTTCTGCAACCGTCTGCAGCTGCTGCTTCTGGCTTTAATTCAGCAATAGTTGTTGGAAGCACACCATCTGGTCTTAATATGGCAGAAGCTTTGGCACAGACACCACCACAATCTCTTATTGTTCCACAGGTATCAGATTATTAGTTGTCTTGTTTACTTATCTGAACTATAGGATTCACTGAAAAGTATTATAACTTTTCTGCAGCCATCTGTTCAAACTCAGAGGGATGAGTTGGCTATCACACAGTCCAGGAGGTTAATCCCTATGACACCTAAAACTTTGGTGAGTACCTTGATCCACCATTCCAGGAGCTTGTTTGCTCTTCTCTTCCTTTTCCAAGATGTGTTTCGTTTAACTGTAACAGACGCAAATCTGAGCCCCTTATGCAATGTAACTTTGACACTTATGCTGCATGGCTCAAATTTGAAATGTGTGTGTTCATTCTTCTGTTTGCTGTGCAAAAATGTGGGATATATCTATTAGTAAGTTTGTACGCCTTATAGGTTTATGGGCCGTGGGGTTGTCTTTTGTCGATATAAATATTTCCCGGTCTTCTTTTTGAGGAATGTCACGGAATAGAGAAGTTATGTACTCCCTTCATGCTTTCTAGTTTTAACTTTATATTCATGCTTAAAATTGATTTAAGTGTTCATCAAGCATCACGAGTCTTTTCCTGTTTGCAATAGTAAAACACAAGGAGACTTTTTGTGTTGCATGTTGTTGTAAAAGGCGTTGTTCTGGTGACATCACTAAAAAAGGGCATTAGTGCCAAATTATATCTTTGGACATGTGCCTTGGAGTCAAAAAGTATTTGAAATGTTAGACCAAGGTAAGGGGTATAATGTAAAAATAAAGCTACAGTTTGGGATGGTACAAGGTATAGTGGTTATTTTTTTAGGAATTTAGTGTCAATCAAGCTAGGTAATGTAAAGATCGTTGAGTGGATTGCATGCTTTCACCATAAGTGCTTGGTGGATTAAATGGAGGGGCATGTTGGAAGCTAAAGTTTCCATACGTGCTTGATAAAATGCATGCTATCCTTTGAGATGTATGTTGGTCAATCAAGAATGTTTAAACCTAAACACCTTCCGTCATATTTTCATAAGAATGTTAAAAGCTCAACATGTTCTAATTTCTTTGTCAAAGGCTAATCTCATGAGTTAAGTTTGGGATGGTGGTGGTGTGGAATGGTTTATTGTACGTGTTTGATAGTTGGAGATACCACTTCAATTATCATGGTATTACCACTCATTTAGTATGTGAGTTAGTTTCTTATAGTGTCCTAGAATTATTGTTTGTGAAAAATTGTGCTTAGAATCTTTGAGTTTGACTTCCTAAGGTCTCATAGTTCATGTTGGCCATGCACCCCTTAGCATCTAGAATACGTTTAATTTTTTTTATTTGGTTTTATGATTGTGGACATGCTTGGAATAGGGGAATGTATCAAAGGGATAATAGAAGAAAAACTAAAGAGGATTAAGGTAGATGTAGGTGGTGATGGATGGAATAAAAAAGTGATTGTGGAAGGAGGGGACATGGTTACCCTCATTTTTGGGAGGCAATAATTACCCACCATTCCTTTATGGCCCGTTTGGTAAGAGGCCATAAATGGTGGGAATAGTAATGCATTATAGTTTCATTACCTATGGTACTAGAAATCCAATGTCATTACTATATCCATTTTTTTCCTGAAATCTCATTACTATCCATTACCACTTGGAAAGGTGGTATTGGGTGGTAATGAAAATTTATAATGGGAAACCCATGTTTTGTGATAAAGTTTCATTCCTATGGTCATTGACATGAGAACTTCTTTACAAATTTACACTAAATTTCCTTACCATTACCACTATTTATGACCACTAACCAAACGGGCTGTTAGGGTAATGTATTACCTCTGAAATGGGGGTAAGAGCCCCCCTCCCTCCCTCATATTATCGACATCATTTCTTCTAACTACATAAATCTCTTGCATTCATCTTTCTTGTTCTTGTTCTCTATTATTTTTTTGCTCTATATTTTTTTTCTTTGTTCAAATCAAACACAATTTTAACTGTATCATAACATAGTTAATAAATGGGTGTGGGAATAAAGAGTGGAAGTAATGAAGTGTTTGATTTACATTAAGATTTTTTGGCATTTAGGTATTATAATTATGAATGAAGTAAATGCTCTGGCTTCCATTGTATCATACCCGACCTCCCCTTAGACTACTTAATAATCTTGATAATGACCAATGAAATATTTAACCCTAACCTATGTCCTTCAAGTGTCACTTTTAAATGATGATTAATAAGTGAAAATATTGTAACTTAAAGTTACCTATGCACAGACGATCAATTGTTTGCTTTTATTCCAGTGTGTTTACATGTTTCCTTGTATAGACATGGGACACCTCATTGCCTAAAAATGCAATCTTAAGCTAATCACTAGGAGCCATTTATTGTGGGAAAATAATTAGGGGTGCTTCTCTTCACTTGAATTTATTGGACGTCATGAGTCCTAATTTCTCCTTATAATTACCGCAAATAGGAACATGCACCAAGTGTATGTAGAGGATGGTGCAACCTCTTCTTAACTATGCCATTTTACAACTTTTACAATCCATTATTTTTAAAAAGATGTCATTTGTTTCCTTAAATCGTGCAACTTCTTTTACCTTATAAAAGAAAATGGTTATTGATATTGTTGCTTGCTTAAACTTTAAGAGATACTATCAATTTGTTTTTTTCTTTTTTAAATTATTGTTTCAAGTATCTTACTGATTTTAAATTGATGTAAATCAATTTTTTTTACATGATGTAGATATTGATGTTCTTTTTGTTTTTGTGTATTTTTTTTTTGTAAATGATTAGAGTGATTAGACATGTTCTTTTCATTTGCAACGTAAGTTCTTTAGATTTATCTAGAATATATGTTCTTTCAATATTAATTGTATCTTCTTCTTGTATATGTTTTTTTTAATGACCCATATTCTTTTAAAAATGGAGAATATATATGTTTTTGTATTTGTGGTGAAGTGTGTTCATATCTGTAAACTACTCCCTCCTGAACAATTGTTGCGACATGTAGTTTAAGGTGATAAGTTGTAGTGTGGTTATAAAATGTTATTTTATTAAAAAAGTAGATGTGATAGGAGTTAGTGGGTTTTTTTTGTTGGAGGAGTGAGAAATGACTTTTTATTGATAAAGATAAAGTGTGGGCCAAAGGAGTGTAAAAGAAATAGTAATAGTGGGATCATGTCAAAATAGAAGTGTTGAAACTAATTTGGATAGATGTAAGGAAAATGTTCAGACTAATCGACGAAGGGAGTATGTTCGTTAGATTTAAATTGTATGTTCTTTTCATTCTAACATGTGTTTTTCAATGAATAGAGATTAGGCTTGCTCTATGATTTTAAACCATGTTTTCTTTTGGTATGTGTTTTTGTTACTTTTAAAAAGCGCGCCTTGGCGTTAGGCGACCTCAGGCACAACAAAAATTGCCTTGGACTTCCAAGGCGAGGTGACCTACGATGGGCGACGGGAGGCGCGCGCCTTAGGGCGCTTTTCGAGGCGACCACTTCAGTAGCTTTAAGGGTAGATGCGTGAAAAAGGAAAAAGACATGAGCTAAAAATCTTTGAGAAAGCAAAATTTCTTAAAATTAAAACTTGCCCAAGATTTAAAACTCAATTTCGACCAAAAGCCCTCTATAAATTGCATGAAATTGCTTTAATTTTATCTGTATATTAGAACCCTAATTTTTAATAAAACCCTAATTTTCGTATCTCATTAGTAATTGTACAATTGTGGCCATAAACTCGCCAAGTGTGACAGAGATTGCCGGCCTATTCCCGGTGGTTGTCGCTGATGAAGCATCATCTCTCTACTGTCTTTTCTCTTTCTTTTTCTTCTTTGTCTCTTTCTGTCCACTTCTTCGTTCTTCCGCTCAATTTTTTTAACCTTTTTTTTACTCTGACTAAGTGACGCTTGTCACTCACTGCCCCCTATACCTTCTTTTATTTTACCCTTTTGTTTAAAAGTAATATAATTTTTTTCCTTCCAAATAGAAAGTAATACCATTTTACTGTTTTATAATTAATATTTGACATATCAGTTTGCTTTCTCTGTTTTTGTTAATAGGGTGCTTATGTTAACTCTTCAAGTCGTTTTCTACAAATACAATCTACATTATATATATTTTTAATTTATAATAGCTAATTGTTTTTTAATATTATTATGTTGTTTTGAGTTAAAATATGTTCTATAATTGATTTGTTAATTTTTTGACACCAAACGTGCGCCTCGCCTACGTGATGCGTGCGCCTTGGCCTTGCCCCTCCCTTGGCCTTGCACTTTGAGCCTTGGTGGCCTCGCGCCTTTTAAAACTAAGGTGCTTTCATTATATATTCTAGTTCTTTGTCTTCATCTATGGCTTCTAAATTATTGTGTAAGAATTTAAGTTGTAAGTTGTGTGACAATTTAAATCAATGCGAACTCTTTAAATAGAAAATAATTCAAATTCGCTAGCAAAATTCCTTTTTCTAAATTTAAATTTAAAAGGTATATTCTTTTAATGTAAATTGTGTGTTCATTTGCTATATGATCATTTAATTGCAACCTATGTTCTTTTATAAATGGAGATTATACATGTTCCTTAATTATGAATAGAGTGTTCTTTTTACTTCGAGAAGTTGTTCAAAAGAGTTCGTGCACAATCCACGCTTTGTTATGTTCACATGATTGGATTTGATTAATCCGAAGACCTGATGAATCCTAAAACTTACTCAAGGTGAAGAGAATGCACCCTAAATAGCCATATACGGGATACCAGATCATCATTAGACCATAGTTAGAATTTGTCATCGTTTGAGCTCATATTAACTATTTATAGAGAATGCTCATACACATATCGTAGTTCAGAAGCGTAAGCTCATATTGAGAAATGATGCATATCACAACCTCTTCTATTCCCACGTTATTCTTTGACACATACAATATTGTTTTTTCCTCCACTTTAGTTTCATCTATAGATCCACTCCATGCTGAATAAGTTCTTAAGTCAAATGAACCTATGCAAGGATGATTCAAGGTTGAACCTCAATGAGGCATGTATCATAACCCCTTATATTCTCATATTATTCTATTACACACACACCCAAAACCAGGATCCGCTGTTTGAACTAAAGCCAGCCAACTCGTAGTAAGGCGAAACTGGCGTTGTAGTCTGGCGATCTAAGGGTTGGGGACAATTACCATGTTATTAATCTATGATGCTCGTACGAGGATCCGAGTGTCAGACTCAAGTTCAAAAAGCAAGGGCTCCTGGACACGTTTTAAAAGGATCCAAAGACACGGATAAGTTCTTCTAAAATCCAAAAACTAAAAACACAATTGTTAAGATAAAAAATACCAGCCATCAATTGAAATAGGAACATTAATTATAAGTAAAGAGTATATGAATCTTCAAAAAGTTAAGAAGGGAGGTATTAAATGGTTCTTTTGTTAGGAACTAGGAAAGAGTACATTAATTCTCACCTTAGTGGGAAATAAAAAAATAAGTAAATAGTTACAGCTGCAGTAAAACGAGAAAGAAAAGAAAAGCACATGACTTGGTTCCCTCCCTCCCTTAGCTATCTCTCTTCCTCGGCTGTCCACCTCCCTGCGATGCTGTGAGCACACGCATGCCCTCTCTCTCCCTATGTGTGCAACATGCAAGGTCAGCAGCTGCTGGGGATTCGCATGACTTAGGTGACCATAAGTGCCAAGTCCATTTTTACCATGCCAGGTGTGACCTATATATCCCAAGTAATCACTCGCGTCAGGTTGTGTCGACTCAGGTATTTCAGGGTAGATCGGTGAGTCTGAGCATCACAATTATTAACTGATTGAAACTTTAATTCAACATTTTTGATCTCGCTAGGAGGGGGACTGTGTACTTACAACTTATACTTGAAGCAAGTGAGTGTGTGGCGAACGTATCCAAGTGTGCCTAATGAGAAAAGGTTCGCCTTCGAAACGAAGCTTTTCCTTTCATTTTTCTTGTTGTTTTGTTTGAGGTATTGGTAGTCCAAGGTGCTCCTAAGCGCAGTTCAAGCTCTCAGATACATTTAGTTTCATCTAACGATTCACCCCATGCTGAACGAGTTGTTTAGTTAAATGAACCTATTCAAGGATGATTGAGGTTGAACCTCAATGATTTATGTGGCACAACCCCTTCTATTCTCACTTTATTCTATTACACACAAAATATTGTTCTTTTTCCTTCTTAACTAGTTTCATTTATGGATCACTCCATGCTAAAGTAATTGTTAAGTTAAATGAACCTAGGCAAGAATGATTAAAGGTTGAACCACATTATTTTCTGAAAGAGTTTTTAAGAATTCAAGGATCAATAGATGAAAGTTGACACGAGATGTTGCCTAGATGGAGATATATCTGATTGTAGAATAAATCTGCGGTTTGCTGGGCTGAATATATTCGAGGGCCATATCGATTATATTGCAATAGTGTGTTGTTTCTGTAGCCTTGTGAGAGGTGGTTGATCTAGTAGCATTGGAACATCTTTTTATTTTTGTAATATTTTCATGTATTGTTCAGAATTAGAACAAAGGGGAAGTTTATGTCAATTAACGTTAGAAGATATCATAAAAAATATAGGATGAAGACTAGGTTATTTTATAGTATGAATTCTTCTGGTGACAGCTTGGCGGAGAAGTTGGTGACTGTCAGAGGGATAACATACAGTAAATGCCAGCATGTGTTGTGAACTTATGTTGGAATGCAGTGATAGATCTATTACATAAATTGGCCTGTATCCTCAACCCTAGTTATTATTTTATTACAGGCCTTAAGCTTCTTATGATTTTAGGTAATGACTTTTTGTGGACAATCTAATGGGAGCTTGCTGGAAACAGTAAGTTGATGCAATCTAGAGAGCATGATGTTTTACCCCTGGGATGATAAGATTAGTTATTCGGCTGTTTATTGGTTGATAGCATTTGAATAACTTCTAACGAAAATAGCCGTTTTAGGATGCACGTCTATGGTAAATTCACTACCCTAAAGGCCTAAACTGCAAAGAGTGATTAGACCCCGCAAGGTGTCATTTGGCTGTATACTTATTCAACCATGGCACCTTTTTGTGATTTGCAAACGGGAAGAGGGGGAGGGGGAGAGGGGCAGACAAGAATTGAGTACATTTGTTTAGTCATAGAAAATTGCCAATTTCAGAGAATTGCATTTGTTAATTAATTTACCACGCCCTTTGTTAATTGAAAATTGCACAGTTTGTATGCGTAGCAATATGCCAATATCCTTATACAAGTATTGCATGTAATAGTAATGAATAGGAATGGACTAATTGTTTAATGAAATAGTGATCTCATCTTCACTAGAGTAATGGTTGAACTCACCAAGACTATTGCGAGGCAGTAGGGACTTGCTGTGCTGGATGTTATTTGCTAATGACATAGCTTTAGTAGTTGTAACAAGAGAAGGTGTCAAATAATCAATATTTGGGACCTATAAAAGACAATGGTCCATAGTTGGGACCCCAGTGTCAATTTTTCCTAATTCTTAAGGGTTTCAAGTTGAATAGTAAGATTTGAGTATTTGCAATACAGTAATAACCATTCACGGAAGGTGGGGGATACATTTGACTTGGAAAATTATGATTGACGAATGCTATACTGTGATTGATGAAAATATTGTGCATCATGTCATTATTGGATGCTTATATGAAGCACCATAATTATGTCCGAATTCCGATAAGATAATACCACTTGAAATCGAAGGCAAATTTAAGGTGTAGTTATCTGCCTGGTTATTCATTAATAAGCAGTATGCTGGCTGGTTAAGATATTCAAGTGCATAAGCTAATGGTGGCCTGCAATCATTCTAGAGGAAATCAATTGAAAGAATAAACTGATAGGAGATAAAGCGGGGATAACTCCTTGTGATAAGATGTGAAGTCAGACTTAGATGGTTCGGATATGTTTCTAAAAGCCACGTGAGTCATGGGGTGATAGGAGACAGCAAAAGTTTTTTTTTTTAAAGGATATTAAGTGAAGAAGTCAATCTAAAACAAACTAGACCTGCTTATAAAGTTAGATCAAGTTCTATATGGTCCATTTACAACTTGAAGACATGACTTCAAACAGAAAATATAAGGAGAAAGGTCCATCTTCAATAGGATAACTTCGTGGGTCTTTTCATTTGCTTCCCTATTCTTTCCTTATTTCCATGCTTTACCATGTAGTTATGTTTTCCTTAGCCTGTTTCTCCAGACAGATAAATATAGGATAAAAAGGACTTGCTGTACTTATATACTTGTTTCCATCCGAAAACTATAAAGGAAAAGCATTGAGGCACATCTTTTAGTTTCATCCTTAGGTAAGACCGGGACTTGTGAACCCATTTAATGGATTAAGTTAGGGTTGTATCTAGTTCGTGTCGTGTAAGTTTTCAAAAGTAAATAAGCCTGCTCAAACCTAACTCGATCCGTTGAACGGTTTCGCAACTCTCATTCTTAGCCTAGTTGCCGATTGGTTATCAAACACAAACTTAAAAACTAAGCAAATGACCTTCGTAACTTCATTGACTCTTTTTGTGTAAATTAGATCCAACTTAACCAATTCCAACACTCATAGAACAAATCTTAAATAACTAAATTAAAGTTTCAAATTAGAAGGCACACTAATAATGTTGATAATATTATAGCAAGTAAATAAATTGTCTTGTCGGGTTTGTGTCTAAAAGTTCATTTCTAACCCTACCCATTTAATAAATTGCTTGTGCAGGGTCAATCCAATTACTTATTTTGGTTGAAAAGTGTAATTGCTATCCTCTAATTTTGTGTTAAGTTTGAGTCGAGTTGCCAAGTCGTGTCAATTTTTGCCGGATCAAGTTCTATGGCATCTAGGTTGATCTAGGTGGATATTTTGACACAAAGTTGCATCTTTGACTTGTGACTTGGAAGATGGGCATTTACATTGTTGTGATATGTAGCATCATCGACTTTTTATTGGCGTCTTCGGTGATGCAAGGAAGATAAAGGCATGATGATGCCATTTTTGGAGTACACCATCTGGGAGTAATCTTCACTTCTATAGTGTCATTTAAACTACGGTTTTTTTCACCAAGTACCCCCGAGTTTTCAGAAAATTCACCAGGTACCCTCGCACTTTTCAAAATTCACCAGGTACCCCTCAGTTTCATAGTAATACGTCCAAATGCCCTTAATAACTAACGGCGGTTAACTCCGTTAGTCATTATCCCTAATTAATCCTTCTAACTTTAATTAACTCCTTTAACTTAACCCCTAACGGTGGGGGTGGGGTTAGGGTTAGGGTTAGGGAGTTAGGGGTTAATTAGGGTTTTAAAAAAAATTAGGCTTAATGACTAACGGAGTTAACCGCGGTTAGTCATTAAGGGCATTTTGATGTATTATCATGAAACTCGGGGGTAGCTAGTGAATTTTCTGAAAACTCGAGGGTACTTGGTGAAAAACCCGTTTAAACTATTATTGTGACGTATGGATAATGATGCTCGGACTCACTAGCACACTCCCATACTCGTTTCGACACTATTGGCCTGGGTGAGGACATTAAATTCTTGTTAGATGTGGGTGGCAGAAAACAGACTCGACCGTTTCATCTTCCTCCTGCTATGCTGTGTGAAAGTTGGTTGGGCGAGAGAAAAAATGTGGCCTCCACTTAGGCGGTTTAACTTATTAATTATTATGGCCCCCTTTTTTCTTTTTCTGTGCAGGTTTTACCGTTATCTATTACATGTCACCTCTATTTCCCATGCAATGAGCAGGTTTTTCGTTTTTGTAAGCAGACTTCTTTTGGGGAAATGGCCACTGAAGAGGAAGTATTTTTAATAGGAAAATTCTATTGTACAATGTAGGGGTGAAAGTTCGGTATACGGTTTGGATTAGGGCATAATCCAATCCGATCCGAACAAAATTTGGATTTTAATTTTTCAATCCGAATCCAAACCAATTAGAGTTTGAATCCGATCCAATCCAATCCGAACTTCCATACTCTAAATTGGATCCGATCCGAAAATCAGATTTTTTTTAAAACTCTAGTTTTTCGATGAAATAAATTAAGCACAACAGCAGCCTAGTAGATTTAGGAAATGTGGAATTAAGTGTTGTTTGAGTTTTAGGGGAAGGGTTGAAGTGCTACGCCCACTAGGCTATGGACTAGGCTTTAAAAAAAAAATGCAATGAAGCACTTAAGCCCAATCTAGATACATAATGCAAGGCATATTACTATTCGGTTATATTGGATTTTTGGATCCAATTACCCTCAATCCAATCCGATCCGAAAATCCAATTTTTCAAAAAATCTCAATCCGAATCCAATCCGAACACAGTTCGAATCCGATCCGAATTACTAATTCGGGTTGGATTGGATTGGATTTTATCCGAATAACTTTCACCCCTAGTACAATGTACAGTAACTAAACCTTTTCATAGCTCTTTCTTTTTTTAAAGGAAAGCATATATTTAATAATTCAACCACAAAGCATTAAGACTTTGTGGGCAGCTTTATTACCTGACTAGTAAATTGAAAACTTAGACTAAAACTGTGAAAATTGCTGTGTCGCTAAGTCTAAATTCAAAATTTGGAACCTTCTACAACTTACCCTAGTCCTTGACTTTGAGATTTCTTCAATCTGACACTCGGATCTGAACCCTTGTTGGACACTCAGTATCTGAATTTAAGCATCACATAATGTGACAATTGAATTTTCGATGTGGGTAGTATAAACTAAACTTTGAGTCATCTTCAACAATTGACATGAGCTTGGCACGATAAACAAAAGTCTTAAGAAGATCCTGACTTTCTATTCTCAGCAACATCAAGTTGCCGCATTTTACCCCAACAGCACGAGTATCATTGTAAGTTTGAGAATTCTGTCAAAGTAGCTGTTTGGTGTAGAAAATGGCAAATTTGTGGTGTTGTGTGTAAAAGATTGGGAACTTTGTGTAATTATATTTAGCGTTTAGTTTGTGTTGATGATAGTAGACGACCCAAAGTTCAGGTCATTGGAGGTAATTTTCCCTATCCTTTCATTTCTTTTCTAATGGGAGTTTCGATTGGCTTTTAAATGTGGCTTTTCTAGAGGCATAGTGTGTCATACCTTCATTTCTGGTTTATTCGATGGTTTTAGGGTGGCCAGCTATTGCCAATTGTCTGTTTTATTTACTTATTCAGAATCTCAAGCTTGCCCTTTTCTTGGGGGTCCTCAAAAGGAGTGGTAATGAGTCGAAGTGAGATGAAATCTCGGTAGGCTTAACTCGAAAATGGGCAAATCCCAGCTCGAGCTCGAAAATCTCGGCTCGGCTCGAGCTCGAGAAATTTTAATACGAGCTCGCCTCGACTTGAGCTCGCCTCGACTTGAGCTCGAGCTCACCGAATACAAGCTAAGCTCGGCTCGGCTCGGCTCGCTGGACTCGAGCCGCTCCATATACCTTGAGTCCTTGAGTTAGGTATTTGGAGTAGTTTTTTTATAGAGAACAATAACTTTATGTTTCATTCTCCACCAATGTGGGACTTTATGAATTAGCCTTTAACATTATATAAACAAAGGTTTACATTTTGTTTTCCGTCCAATGAGGGAACTCATAAAACATATTATGTTCCTTTCGTAAAGAACATAGACTTATCTTTTGTTTCTCAACCAATGTGGGACAAGATCAAACCATAAGTATAACTACGGTAGTAACATTTTATGAACAAAAAAGGCTACTGTTTACCCTATAAACCGATGTAAGATACTTAATATTTTACATAAAAAATCTTATTTAAAGAATTTTCAAGCATGTTCACGAGCTTAGCATACTGAGCTGAACTCGAGCTCGACTCGAGCCGCTTCGAGCGAGCTTTGACCAAGCCGAGCTCGAATAATTCACAACTATGTTACTTGGACTCTTCATTTCACCTCAAGTACGCGTATCGGATCCTCGACACTTAGGATATGGGTGGGACACTTGGACACTTCGTTTTGGGCCAAAAAAATTGAAAGAGTTCCAAAAAATAGCCGAATTGGACACTTGGACACGTATCGGTGTCGGACATGGGTACCGGAGTCCGAGCAACGTAGGTTCACGAGCAGGCTTGGCTCGTTAACAACCCTAGGAGTGGGGATGCTTTGTGTTTGCTGGATTTTGCTTGAGTTAATTGATAATTCTGTGAATCTAAGCTGTATTGTACTTTAAAGTGGGAATATCTAACACTACATTGTTCAATTTTCTTTTCTTTCTTAATCAGTAGTAATAGGACCTACCTTATCCGTTTCTGGTCTCGCCAGTGTCTTTTTTTCATGCAATAGTGCATGACAAGTGCATCTTTGTTTTGGAAACTCGTCATAATGCCTTTTTTATTTTCTTTTCTTTTGCAGGGTCCTAATTCTTCTGATAAATTGAAGTCCAAGACACCAGTGAGATCTTGTGAAACTGCTGCAGTTTCCCTGAAGAATGGGGTGCAACATCTATCACAGCTGCAACTTGGCAGTCATACTGCCCGTGGCACGAGTGCTAAAGTGGAAAGCCCAAATTCGCCGTCTGGAAAACTGCTGCTGCTTAAACCTGGACGTGAGAGTGGTGCTTCCTCTGTTTCGAAGGATATTCAGAGTCCATCTACTAATGTCAATAGCAGGGTTAATGGTCAGTCTGCTGGTTTTCCTTCAGTTACTTCGCTTCCCTTGAAGAATTCACACAACCTGAATGTTACCTCTGGTGAGAGGAAACATTCTGCCTCTGGTTCAAATTCTGCAAATGTTGATAAGCGGGCCTCCCGGAGTGATTTCTTTAAACTAGTGAGAGAGAAGTCTATGAACAACACATCTGGCACTGCTGATCCCGAGTCTGCTGTTTCATCTGATACTGTGGATAATTCGGTCCAAGAATTGAAGGAACTTTCCAGTGTTTTGTTGACTTCTGTTGGAACTGGAAGTGAGTTGAATTGTAATGATGAAACCTATAGAAAAGCTGACAGTCTGTATGTCTCCAGGGAGATTGAATTTCAAGCTATCTATCCAGATGAGGAAGAGAGAGCCTTTTTACTTTCTCTCGGCTGGGATGATAATGCTGGTGATGATGAGGGTCTTACAGAAGAGGAGATACATGCTTTCTGTCAGGAGGTAACTGCTTTCTGATCTTAAGCTGGAATAAATCTGTATAGCTGCTTTATTTTTTCCTTGTTTGAGAATTTGTAATCGACTAAGCCCGATTTGGAATGTTTGGAAAATGTTGTTTAACATGCTAATATTTTGCGTCCAGGTCATGAATCGGAGACCAACTCCTAGAGTGTGTCGTCTTTTGCAGGCGAAAATAAGTTCACATTCTGCACTTTATCCTGCATATTCCGGAACAGCTTCAACTGAACCTAGTGCTTCTGCTTCCCAGACTGAAGCTTGATTTTTTTTTTCTTTGACTGAACCTGAGAAAGCATAGTGTTTCAAAGAAGATATATATGACATTCCCTCCATTCTGTTCGGCAACAAGCTAATTGCTGAGTTTGGATATACAAGCAGCAGGCAGCGGTTGGTTTGGAGCATTTGACAAAGGTGGTTTACCAGTTACTGCAATAAGTTTCCAATGCTGAGTACTGCTAATCTGATGTTAATAACTATATTAGTTTTGATGCTGGAGAAAGGTAGAGTAGAGGCAGTTATGGTCCGCAGAGGTAGAGTCCTCGGTAAATAGGCTCTTTTTGGGATCCCTTTTTGGTTTCATATAGTTTTTGATTTCCGAAATATTTTTGGTTTTCTGATCTTCTATGGAAATATTTGAAGTGAAAAGCTACAATGTCTCGATCAAAGTTTTCACAAAGAGAAATACCAAAGGTATTAATTCTTGCGTCTGTGCTGTAAATTTTTATAATTTCTCCTCCCACAGCCAAAAAAGGGCAACCCTTGGTGATCCGTCTGGTCGCTAGGTAATGCTAAGGGCTGAGAAAAACTGACACAATCGGTTTACCGAACCCGAATCTAACCTGAAATAAGCGGGTTTGGGTAGAGATTTTTGACCCATTTAAGTAAATGGGTTGACACGACTTACCCAATTAATTAAATGGGTTAGGTTAATGTTGACATCTTCAACCCAAAATTAACCTGCTTTGACCTATTTGACTCATTAAAATATAAGTTTCCTAAAAAGTAGTGTTAAAGTTGGTGAAGATTTTAAAAATACTAATTGTAGAACACAAATACTGAAAAGGAAATCTAATCGTGTATACTTTATGTGAATTTTTTGTTGAAAACTAATAAGTTTTAATAAAAATTTAATAGTATAAATATGTAAATGGGTTAAACGAGTTATATGGGTAACCCGTTTAATAAACAGTTTAGGTCAAGGTTGAGTTTTTCAAACCGTTTAATAAACGGGTTAGGCTTGGTTTGGGACATGTTCAACCCGTTTATTATTAATCTGAACTCGAACATGATCCGACCTGATCTGTTAATCAACCCGACAATTAGTAATTCCTTACCGGTTTTTTAGCTGTTTTAAATTTTAAGAGATTGTAAACATTAACCAACAAGAAGTGACACAACATACTAGTTATCTGCCATTTGTTACCAACTTTTTTTTTTTCCTTTTTCCCCTTAACTTTTTGTCAAAAATGACCTTTTAAAACATTTTAGTTGTGAACAGGTGCCCAAAAAAAAATTATGAATCGGACCCCTAATAACACATTTTGTATGTTGTCTAGGACCCAATGGTCATGCTCCGGCAATGAAGTCAACTTTCCGGCGTTGACTTCATTTAATCACATCTTCCTCTCCTCAATTTCATGCGTGAGATACAAATCCCTTCCTCACCCTTTCTCTCTCCTCTTTCAACCATGGCATAACACTTCTGTTCCTGCAACTCATCTCCCTTTCCCTCAATCTTCTTATGCAACCACATATTTCATCATCTTTCTCCCTCTCTCTCTCTCTTTAAATTCCTTTGGGAAAAAAATCCCAATTTAACAGTCACATCATTACTCAAAATCTAACAAACCCAAATGACAATCTGAAAAAAAAAATCAAGAAGGAAAGTTACAGAGCAATTATCATCAATGGTGTAGATGTACAAAATCCGAAGAAAGTGGGAGAAGTAGACGTTACAAAAATCTCTATTTCCTCTCTCCTCCCCAATCTCCAATTTCCACTTTCTCACTCCTACTTCTCCCATTTTCTTCTCACCATGCGAAGGGAATGGCCCGAAACCGATCACCTTGGGTTAAATAAACTTACCTTTTAATTCGTTATTTCGTTAGGAATTTGTTTGTTTGTTAAAGAATTTGAATTAGGATTTGTCTGTTTTGGGGGAATTTGTTGGGGTTTGGAGAAGGGGGCATTTTTCTTCGAGGATGATGATGGAATGAGGGATAACGAGTTGGGTAATGGGGTTACTTATCATATTGTATCTATTTTTTGAGATGAGATTAAGCCGTTTTTGCAGTTGAGTTTGGAGGTGTTGAATTTATTGTTCTGGCCCTTTTTGGGGGCTTTGAGTGTGAGCGATTAATTGAAGCCACCATTTTCATTCTGAAGAAAATTGAAGAGAGGGAGAGGGGGGATTTGAGGGGGAAGAATGAAAGTTAGGAGGATGTATCTCACGCATGAGATTGAGGGGGAATAGGTGATTAAATAAAGTCAACCATCGAAAAGTTGACTTTATTGCTTGAATATGACCATTGGATCTTAAACAACAAATAAATTATGTTATTGAGTCCTTGTTCACAAAAAAAAAAATTTGGGTCCCTGCTCACAACTAAAATGTTTTGGTTTACCTGTCATTATGTTGGGTATTAAATGATGTATTACATATTTAATTGAGTAGACTGGAATTTTATATAATAAGATTTTTAGTCTAGAAACTTAGTTTTTTATTCAATTTGTTTCAAATATATTACATAAGTTCTAAGAAGTTACTAAAAGCTGCACTAAGGCCTGTGTTTTTTATTTTAAAACAGTATTTTTGCTTATTTTCAGAAAAGTTAGGAAAAATGAAGAAAAGTTGGCCGGGATATTAAAAAAGTTAGGATAAGACTTGTTCTTTTAGACTTAAGTTTAGTTCAACTCAGCTTCGCATAACTTATATTTTGTAATTAATCTTATTATTACTATTATGTTAATAAAGTTCACTAAAATCAAATAAATCAAGATCTCACAGTTGCCCAAATGAGCCACTCAACTACGCTTGATAAACTTAGAAATGACTAAGTAGAGAAAAACTCGAATTTCCACATACTTAACGCTAGGATATTAGAAGCAACGTGCTAGATCGAAATAAAATAAAATGCGAGGCCATCCGATTAGGTACTTTTACAAATGTGTCAAGACTTGACGTGGTAGAACTGAGGTAAAAGCTATAAAAAAAAGTGGTTTAATGTATATCCAATTCGGATGCAATCAAAACAAAAGTTATAGACTACTTCTTGGAGCTATTCGCTGACCTATCCTAACTTCTAGATTCCAATTCTAAGCTAAAGGAATGGTTGAATGATATTCCTCGGATATTTGCGGGGCAATCCCTACTTAATCGCCGTTTAGCATGGAATCTCTAAAATATCAGGTATCAAGAAGAAATAGGATATCTGTGGTGAAGAAGTATGCAAGCTTCATTTAATTCCCTTGTGACGGGTCATATGTTGAAGTAAATAAATCAGACTTACATAGCCGTAATCCCCAAAGTAGATTGACATGAGCAAGTAAGTCAATTCCGCCCTATTAGCCTATGTCATTCTTCTAATAAAGTCATCTCTAAGTGTTTGGTACAACCCCTAATGTAGGATTTAATTGGCAATACCAAATGATTTGATTGGTCAATACCAAAGCACCTTCGTCTTGTATCGTTCTTATAAAGTCAGAGAGGAAAATAGATTAGCAGGGGGAGGAGTACAAGTATGAGCGAGCTTAGAAGTCTCTCCTAGGTCACAACAGTGATCTGCTATATATATATCTGACAACTTTCCTCTATAGTATGACTTTCTTCCCCAAAGTAGGACATCTCCTTACTTCTTATAACTGCCTACAAGATCCTAGCTTGTTTTGTTGTTTGTGGGCCCACATATCATGCCATCTCCGCTTATCTTGATAATTGCCTTCACATATCTTTGTAATTCAAATTAAAAATACATTTTTGCCAACTCAACACTTTTTGGATAAACAATTTACCCCTAATTGTTGCCTTTGTACCAACTACCTTGGGAAGAGGCAACAATTACCTCTCATCATTGCACTTCTCCTTCCACGTTTTCCCTATAAATGCGCTTTCCCTTTCCTTCACTTATCACTTCGAAACACCAAAAAACCTCAGAAATATCGCTGGGAAAATACTCTACTTTTCAGGATTCCTCCGTCAGTTTTTCCGGCAACAGGTAGATTTTGCTTCCTCATCTTCTTGTTTTTATCTACTCCAAGGCTCCAAAAGATCTTCCATAGATTATGAAATATAAAAGGTCATTTGAAGTCTCTAATGGTTAAGAGGTCATCGTTGTTGACCCAGGTGTAATGGGAGGGGGAGGGGGGGTTGTAAATGTAGATAGTGAATTTTTGGAGGAACAACTAGATGATTTATGGAAAATGCGGGTTTACCCAATTTAACTAAAGTTAGGGTTCCGACGGAGGAAGAAAGAACCAATGATTGCCACAAATTTTCCCTAAATCCCTTAATAACTGAATTAATCGAATCCCTAAAAAGTAAACCATGGTCAAATTATGCCCCTGGAATGGTGGATAGTTCAGGTGGTAAATATTTTGGCTAGGGGTATGAACATGTCTTTTGGTCTAGAGGATTTGTTGTATGTTTATGCAGTAAAGAAGATGGAGAATACGAGGTATAGATTGTTTGTGAAGTCTGGGCGTTAGGCATTGGTTGAGAATTCAAGTGCTAATGATAGAGGATGGAAGAAGAGGTATGTGTTTGTTGAAAAGGCGTCTCTAGGGAGTACTTACAGTTTCCTCTATGACAGTTGGAATGTTGAAGGTACTTTTTCTTCTTTGGTCACTGATTTTGATACCTTCACAATTATCCTTTCTTTTTCCAGAAGTGTTGCCGTTGTCTGTTGTTGAAAGTGAATACCACAGCGGCAAAGTGACACCTGTTTGAAAGGTGATATCATGACCACTTCAAGTTGGCAGGGGAACGTCTTGTTTGTATTGGAATGACGGCATTGTAACGACATATGTATGGTGTCAAGTTCGTATCACAACGACACTGATGTAACGCATCTTGTTTATGACGTATGATGCCAACATGATGTCGGTGTATGTGTGGTGAACCAAGTCATTGCCATTGTTTGACGTCGACATGTCGAGAAATCTGACGTCCGCCATCATGAACAAAGGGACAACAACCCTCCGAGACTCAGTCCAGAAAATCTCTATTCTATATGTGAAGAGGGGTAGGACACCAAAATTTTAAAGCCCCTTTTTACCCTCACTAAATTAACTTACCATAAAAACTTTCCAAGAAAAAAATGAAAAAGAAAAATACATCACATATAACTAATTCCTTAATATCACAAAAAAACAAACGTGTAAACTGAAAAATATAACCACCCAATACAATCCCTAATTAAGGGGGAAATAACTGCAACTAAATACTGCAAAAAAAAACTGCAACTAAAACATCTTCAGTTCTTCCACTTGTTCATCCTATTCTCGCAACTTCTACTATCTCAATACTACCCTTCAATCCTCTGAAAAAACACAACATAAACAAACCATAAATCAGAATACAACTTAAAATGGAAGCAAAGTCGGATGTCAAATTTTGGAGGACCTTGCTCACAACTTGCAGAATACATAAGAATTTTCGCCTTTGCAGAGAGGGTGATTGAACATATAGTGGAAATTAAGGTGCAAGAGGCAGAAAATTATGTTTTATTGTTGAATGGTTGAATATATAGTGGGATAAAGTGAAAGATCTCAGGAAATTCACGAAAGAAAAAAGAATTTATACAACCCGTAGCTTCAATACAATTGAACTAAAAGGAATGGTGCATGAATTTGTTGCCGACCATGTCTCGCATCCAAGCAAAAGATGAGATATATGAAATGCTCAGCGAAATCTTGCAACAACTAAAGATTGTTGGATATGTGCCTAAAGCATCATCAGAATTACATGACATATATGTGATAGAAAAAGAAACTGTACGTAAATTAATTTTTGGAGTAATATTAATCATCAATATTTCAAGGTACGCTTTCCTAAGTTTCCTCTATATACGTTGATAGGTGTACGTAAATTAATTAGTAAGTTGTAATTAATACTACTATATTTAAGCTATTGAATGGCTGATCATCATATTTTTTTAAGTTATACGGGATTTGAAGTAGTATCTATGTATTGTCATGTTTAGATCAGTATATATATATACCCATAAATCAATGTACAACCTTTTAGGATAGTATTAAGTCACACTTCAATTAAACACACTCTTAAACAACAAAATAACGTGTCAAACGACATTGACTGGACAAAAGTGTGCATGCGGCTATACAAAAGAATCAGATCAAATTAAGAACTTACGTAAACCATATCTATATTCAAACAATATTTTTTATGTGCATTAGATGGGGCAATAAACAATTTGTATTCACATTTATTTGGAGTTCATGAATTCTTATTAGTGATGCTATTTTATTATAGTTTTAAGATTATATCCATGAAACTCAGCACGCATTTCGTGCATATAAAACTAGTAAAGAATGAATTTCAAGGAATGGAATAAACTAAACGAACTAGACATGAATAAGTATATTGAAAACAAAGAAGGAATATATAGGGAACAATCATATGTAATGTACTTGTTACCTGGGTGGCGTCATCTTTCTTGTGAATACATTTACTTCTAGAAATGGTATACTTTCAGATGCGTACAGTTCCAACTTCTTGGAATCAGTTTACCTTCCTTGGTGCATAGTCTATCGGCTTCATTATCTATAACTTTGTCAATTTGGTAGGGTCCCTTCCATGCTGCTGCCAACTTACCTGCGTTGAGTTCTTTAGTGTTTTGGAAGACTTCTCTATGTATCCAATCACCTTCTTTGGACACCTTCGCTTTGACCTTTTTTTGAAGCCCTGAGTTACTATCTATTGTTGTGATGCCAAGCGTACAAGAGCGGTTCCCCTTAATTCTTCGATGGTGTCGAGGTAATGGCTTAGCTCGTTGTCGTTTCTCTCTGGCGTCAATAGTTCATACCATGCTGACGGGACATGTTCCTTTGGAGGGAGTATCGCCTTGTATCCATACACCAAGGAAAATGGTGTTTGTCCTGTTGCAGTCCTAGGCTTCATCCTATTGGCCCAAAGGATTGTTGGGAGCTCCTCAACCCACTTACCTTTTGCAATACCCCGATTTTTAAAACTAATTACAAATTATGTTTATTAGTTTAATTACGTCCTATATTTTTACAATATATTATCCTTGTTACGGTTTTGTGACTATGTTAAAATGTTTAAGATTTACTAAAAGATATTCTATTTTTATAAAATAAAAAGAAGAAAATAAAATGAAAATGTTGACTTTCTCCTTCTCCCGCACTTCTTCTTCCTTCACCTGGCTACCAAACACAAACATCAAAATTTTTTATTCACTCCTTAAAGAACCGACCTACTCTACCAAGTCCAGTGTTTTTATTTGGAGGGAGTATCGCCTTGTATCCATACACCAAGCTCATTGTTTTAGAGCTTTTAGAAGCCATAACAATGGCAATAAATAGCCATGTTTACCACTTGAACCATTCACTCACTCACCAGCATACCACCATCTCTAACTCACCAGCAAATTGCCTTCCAGTTCGCGGGAAACCACCAGCAAAAGAAGCTTCAAAGCCCCTTGCTTTACCACTCTTTCTCTCCTATGTCGTACTGTTTTTCGTCCAATATCTCACTCTTATAGTCGGAATTTACCAAAGTTGATGTGATTTTTGTTAGCGGTTTTGAACTCTTTTTGTATTTTGTGAATTATGGGCGAATAGTAATGCAAAAGTAACATGATAATACTCTTAAATCTAGGTTTAAGAGGGTCTCTTGTGAGTCTAGGCTTCAAGATAACACAGAGTCTCGGTTTGTGTAGTTGAATACTCTTTTCAATGCAAGGATAAACAAGCTTAACACTTTCAATTATTTAAGCTCAAAAACTGATTTTTGTTAATGAAAACAAAACCTTATATAGGTGTGTAACAATAAGCCGTAATTATAGTAGAACTAGGAAACGAAGACAAGATAACTATGAAAATAACAAACTCTATCCATGAGGAACAACCTCCCCTTGGGCGGCAAGCAAGCCTACACGCTTGCTATGATTATTCTCCTATTATCATTAGACTCCTAATGTGCTTAAAGTAAGATAAACCTATTCCAAGTAGAATAGTGAAAACTTACAAGCAAAAGACTCCTTCTACTACTATAACTATACTCCAATTAGGAATCCTAATCCAACTACGATTTGGATTTCTAACTCAAATAGAATTCAGACAAACTAAAACTTTCAAACTCCTAACAGAACTAAGAGTTCTAATCCTACTAGGATTAGGATTTTACGAGTTCTATTCCTATTAGAATTAGGAAAAAAAACACAAATCCTAAAAGAACTAGGATTTGTAGGAAATGACCATTTCTCATATGGATCAAAAGCTTCCTTCATGAAAGTTGTAGCTCTCAAAAAGTTATTGAATTTAGACCCAAAATCACTCGATTCGGATTTCGGAGCAAGGAGTTATACCCTCGTGAAGTTTTCTAGTTATTTATTTCTTGTTCTACCCATACCACCACTTGTTTCGAGCTGCCATTTCGTTGCTGCTACTACTTTTTTCCTACTTCTTATTTTTTAAATCCCAAAAGGAAACTGCAAATTTTATGAAGGTAATATTATAGCCCATTATCCTTATAGCTAAAGTTTGATTCTTCTAACTTATGATTTCTCACGTAAATAAAAAGTCATTGGTATAAATGGGGCTTTCGATTTCATAAGGTGTTCTTATAAATTATGTTTTTAATCAAGTCACTATTTCAAGTTTAACTAAATTCTTTAAGTAAAATACTTTTGATAATACTAAAAGATTTCTAGATTAGGTCATTAAGTAAGGATAATTTATTGGTTTAGTGAGTAAATTACTAATGATGGATTTTATTATTTTGGAACTATGATTCTGTGGAGGTTATGTATGATGACTCTTGGCGGTAAATTTATGATGATACTTAAGGAGTAAAGAAAAGGAATAGCGTATGAGTTAACCTTTTGTGAAGCATTATACCTGTATGCCTGTATATGTTATGTATAGCATTTTATATGCTCTCGAATATGTCAAGATGACTCTTCGATGCCTACTTGTGCTGCATAATATGATACTATATATGACTTGATGAATGCCCATATATATATAATGTGTAGTCATGTTTATGATTATGCTAATGATTTATGAATTATGAATATATGTAAGTCTTATAAGTTACGATAATAAAATGGATGGTTCTGTTGGCTTGGAGTTATGAACTGAACTGGTAAATGGGAAAGTTACAGGTGGAGGAATTATGTTCATAATATACGAAAAGAACCAAAGTAGTCGAATGTTAATGTTTAGAATGACGAAAAATTATGCCCTGTCCCAAAACATGTACTTGCCAATGAACTATGCTCACTTAAATGGACCTTGCCAGTAAACTATTCAATGCTAACGATAGTTTTCTCAGATAATATTTACTAAAATGATATAATGTATGCTTGTGTGTGAAAAATGTTTACGAACTAAATCGTTTTTACGGACTGGAGTAAAGTTACTGAGTTTTCCCCTCATTTTAAGTTATTTTATGTGTTTCCTTGTTCTCTATTTTCTATAAATGATCAGGTATTATAAAGATAGCTCAAGTTCAGTTATGTGCAAGATGCTCTGGAAAGACTATGTTGAATTGACTCTGTACTATTTTGGGAATATTTAGTATATTCTTTATTATGAGGAAACCTCTATTACTTTTAGACGAGCATTTGTATATTTAAGAGACCATTTTAGGCTATTATTTTATTAGAGGACCCATAACCCACAAGCTTCAGTTCAGCCTCCGCTGCTGATTAAGGTCATGTAATTTCCGGGGCGTTACACCTTTGGCTACTTTCAACCGTCTTTTGAGGATTTTGATGTTTGATTTGTTGCTAGACTCTACTTGCTCGTTGGTTTAGGGATATCTTGGTGTCACCGTGTTTAATTGTATGTTCCATCTTGCCAAGAATTTTTTGGTTGGGTTGCTGATGAATTGTGACCCATTGTCGCAGAATATTTCTAATGGGACTCCCAAAACTATACATAATGTTTTTCCAAATAAAAGCAATAACTTATTTGTTGCGTACTTGCATAAATGAGTCAGCTTCTATCCATTTGGAGCAGTAATCTGTTAAGGTTAACATGAATACTTCGTGCCCTGGTGCAAGAGGCAATTTACCAACGATGTCCATGCCATGATAGTTGGGTGGTGTTTCTCGGCCGGCTTATGGGACATACTTGCGTGCCTTTGACATGTGTCACATTTCTTGACATACTCGTTGACGTCGTGTCTCATCGTCGGCCAATAGTATCCCATCCTTAATTAAACTTCCTCCGCTTGAATGATGTTATTTCACTAGGAACAATACAAGAGGGGGGGGGGTGAATTATATGTGTAGAAATAAACGTTAACTTTTTGCGGAAATTTAAACTTGAACAAAGAAACAAGCTAAAGGAACACAAGGGATTTTTACGAGGAAAAACTTCTTGGGCCCAACAAGAAGAAACAACCTCGACCACTAGGGATTTTTAACTCAACTCTTTCACTAATTAGGCCAAACAACTTTGTTACAACCTAATTATACTCATTATACTCACGGACCACACCTTGAGTTCCTAAACTCAAGTTCCTGAACAACTGTTCCCTTAACAGTTGTTCCTCACAACTTCGCTTGAAGTCTTCTCACTTTAACTTGCTTTACTCAAACCTTCTCTCTTACAAAACTTCACTCAAAGTCCCCTTACCCCAAAAACCAAAATACAATAGATCAATTAAACTTAGCGGAATGTAGACTAAGAAGGCAAAGAACAAATGACTTTTATGAGAGAATGAAGGCACTTACACTTTAGTTAGTTAAACTCACTAAATCACTTGGTCAGACACAGATTGGAACTTAATTAGACATTAGTATTTATAGTGGTAATAACTTAGAACATGGGATTAAAACATGTATTAGTGGTAGAACCATTATCCCATGATGTTCCTTACCCGGAGGAACACGTTCCTCAATCATCCCATGATTTCCATGATCACTGTTAAACGTGGGAGAGAATTAAGTTACTGCTCCTTAATTTTAGCAACCACTTTAAGCATTAATTTGAAAATCTGATTTAATTAAAAATATTTTAATTATTAATACCAAAATAAAATCCTTTTACCAAAAATATTATCTTTAAAATATTTCCATAAAAACCGAAAAGAATTTTTATTATCTTTAGAAAAATAAAATCTTTTCCTTAAAAAGATTTTCCTTAAAATTAGATTTTTCCTTAAATAAAAACGGTTACCTAGAATCTAGGCATAATTTACTCAACTGACATGAATGAACCGTTGTAATGCTTCATCCTAAGTCTAGTTCCTTTTAATAGTTAGTTCCTTTAACTTATTAGTTCAGCGCCAGTTCGTCTGTTCCTTACAAAGGAACAAACGCTCATTCTCATTCTAAATTGCCATAGTTCCTTACCATTCTTACTCGTTCCTTTACAATGGAACTAGAAACAAAAAGCGTCACTTTAGTTTTCTTGCTCCAATGCTGCTCCAGTACCAAATCTTGAAACATCTTTTCTTAGTCTTTAAAATCCAAACTTGATTTCTTCCTTGACTTAGTATTCTCTTTGTTCCTTTCATTGATACCTTGAAATTCACTCACTTAAACAACTTGTTAGTCCAATACTTAGTTTGCATCTTTGTTCCTTTGTCATCACCAAAACTAGAGTTCAACAATTTCCCCCTTTTTGATGATGACAACAAAGTTACAAACTAAGGAAAACAACAAATAACATAAGAGAATGAAAGAGATAAAAAGATAAAATAATAATTTACATAATTTAATAAGGCAGATTAAGGATTTGAATTTTTCATTTTTTCATGATTTTCAATTTTTTCATTTTTTTCATGATTTTCAATTTTTTCCATTTTCAACTTAGTTTGTTCCTTATCTTTCCCCCTTTGTCATCGTCAAAAAGATCAAACTCTTGGTGATTTCGGGAAGAATGATATGTACAATACCTTGAGACCATTAACAAGCACAAAAAAATGGTTAAGTTAGGAATTTCAAAGGTTAGACTAGCTCAAACAGCAATCACATAATACTAGCCATTCCAAGTAAGAAATTATGCACACAAATCACAAACGAAGACAAATATAGCAAAAGTCATCTATTTATAGCACTTGTTCCATTAAAGTACAAAAGGGAAAAAGAAGAAAAGAAAAGAAACAAAAGCTAAGAAGTCTTGTTCCTTGAAGAGAAACAAGAACTAGACATTAGGAAGGGAAGGGGAATGGTGTTCCTCAACTACTTCTTCCTCAACCACATCTTCCAACTTCTTCATCACCTCTCCATGTTGCCCATCAAGTTGCTGCTTCAAACTGTTAATGGCTTGGGCCATCATCTCCATGTTCTTTTGCTGTTCAATCATGGTATCACTAAGGACTTTCATTAAACACATCATTTTATCAGGTTTAGCATCTAAAGTCCAGTGAAGGTGATTGTAAAACTTAATCATATGTTGAGCAGATCATATGTTGAGCAGGGAGACACACTTCATTAACCCAACCAAACTCATCTGAAGGAACTTGTTCCTTTCCTTTAGAACCAGAGGCAGAAGATGGTTTAGGTGGAGGAACTGGGGTGTTTTCTTGTGAAGGATCAGCTGTTCCTGGAAGAGAAACAGATGGTGAGGTGGTAGTGTAAATGGAAGGAAGAAAAGGTACTTGTGGTGGAAGGTAAGTAGAGGTAGAGGAGAAAGAGTTTGGTTCATTCATTTCAACCTTCAACTGTTCAAAGCTGGAAGGAACAGAGAAGGATGAGGGAGAGATGGAAGAGATGTTGGTGAGGGTTACTGGTATTTTTGGTGAGGGTGGAGAAGTAGGTTCCTTAGGTGAGTTGTGATCCGGTTCCTCTGCATCAGATAGGACTAAAGGAGAGTCCTTATTTGAAGGAACAGGGACAGTTTGAGCAATTTTCAATCTAGTGCTTTGTCTAACTCTTTTAGGAACAGGAGGGGAAGGCTTTTTAGCAACAATCTTGCGCCTCTTGGGTTTTTGTTCCTTTGGTTCAGTGGGGGAAGGAACTTGTTTCCCCAGTATGACTTCCACTGGTTCCTCTTCCACTGCCCTGGGTAGTTTTCTCTTGTGAGAGGAACTAGGAGCAATCCTCCCTTGAGTTAACACTCCCTCTTGCACAGAGAGATCCAAACCATACAAAGTCTTTTCATTGAGAATATTTCCTTGTTTTAGTCCCAAGGTAGGCCAACAAGTAGTCTTCACTTTAAAGTGAGAAAGAAGAGAGGTGATCAATGCACCATAGCCAACAACACAATGATTTTCAATGCAATGCGTGAGATGTTGGATAAAGAGAGAAGGAAAGTTTATTTGAATGTGGTGGTCAAGGCAAAACATGTAACACATATCTAAGAGACCCACCTCATTCCTCTTCTCAGTTAGAGGAATGAGTGCTCTCTAAACAAGATTAAACTGAATTTTGTGGACGGGAGAAAGAAGATTGTGATTTATTTTGTTTTGGCCAGCAGTTCCCTCAAAAGATTCAACAATTTCGTATTGGGAGAAATTGGGAAAGGCAACAGTTCCTTTCCTCTTAAAATACAGATCAGTTCCTTTGCAAGGAACTTCCCATATTTTTGCTAAAGTTTCTTGGGAAAATTTTATTTTCTTCCCCCTAACTTCAGTAGTACATACTCCATCAGTGTTGATGAAGTTTGCACAAAAGTCATCCATAGCTAAAGGAACTAAGGCATTGTTAAATGCTGTTTCAAACACGTATTCCATACCCTGTTCCTATAGTATGTCGATTAATTCATTGAATCTTACTTTCTTGGCCCACTCCAAATCAACACAAAATCCTAAGACATACCTTGAATCACTTCTTTCCACTCACTTATTGGAGGAAGAAGCAACAGTTCCTTTGGAAGGAACAGATGTAGCTTCTTCTTCCCCCTTAACTTGTTCCGGGGATTCTTCTTCATCATCTTCCCCAATTAGTTTTCTTCTTCTCACACTTCTCCTAGGTGACTCCAATTTTTGCTCTTCTACCGCCATTGTTGTTTATTGAGTTTTTTCGATTTCTAGGGTTTTGGATGGAGAAGAGGGGTTTTCCATTTGAGAGGTTTTGGGAGTTTTTGTTTTTGGAAAAGGTGAATTGAGTGAGGTTTTTGCCATTTGGTGAAAAGAATTTGAGGTTTTATTGTGTGCGAAGAGGTGTGAAGGAGATGAATAATGGTGAAGGTGAAGCGATTAAGGAACACGGTTTGGGATGGAAGAAAGAAGAAGATGCATGTAATAGTAAATGAAGAGTTACACGCGTGAAAATTAAAGGATAAAAACAAAAATAAAAGAAAAGATAAAAAGAGAATCATGACTTGATTAAATCTGATTCCTATATTTTTGAGATTTTCGGATTTTTGGTTTTTATGGACTTTTTTAATTTATGGAAAGAAAATAAACTCTAAGGAACTTGTGCTATAGGAACAACTTATGCTAAAAGTCAACATTCTTCATATCATGCATGTTTCTTTTACTTAGGAACAATAAGGGGAGTATTTTGTGACATTTGTGAGTTGCTTTATTCCTTTGAATCCATATACATGTTTTTAACATCTTAATTTGCAATGGTCTTAGGCAATTAATCACAGTCACTTAATATCACATAGAGTAAGACAAATCAATTCAGACATGGGGAATTGGAATAGGAACAATTATTTTAGTTTTATTAAACCTAACTCAAGCCTTAATTTTTCATATCTATCTCTTTGTAGAGGCTTAGTTAGTATATAAGCAATCTGATTTTTAGTTTGACAAAACTCAAGTTTAATCAAACCTTTTTCCACATTTTCTTTTAGAAAGTGATGTCTGATATGTATATGCTTAACTCTGGAATGATGCACTGGATCTTTTGAAATACTATTGGCACTAGTATTATTACATTAAATAGGAACAAAATTAAAGATTATTCCATAGTCACAAAGTTGTTGTTTTATCCAAAGCATTTGAGAGCAACATGCAGCAGCAGCTACATATTCTGCTTCTGCAGTGGATAAAGCAACTGTGTTTTGTTTCTTGGTGCTCCAAGAAACTAAACTATGACTAAGAAATTGAACCATACATGAGGTGCTTTTCCTATTTACAAAATCCCCAGTATAATCAGCATCAACATATTCTCTTAACTCAAATGTATCACTTCTTGGATAGAAAAGTCCAAGATCATCTGTTACTTTAAGATATCTAAGAATTCTCTTCACGACAGTTAGATGAGACTCCTTGGGATTAGCTTGAAATCTAGCACACAAACCAACACTAAAAGCTATGTCTGGACGACTAGCAGTCAGATACAAAAGTGAACCAATCATGCCTCTATATATTGTTTGATCAACACTTGTTCCTATGGAATCTTCATATAATCTGGTTGAAGTTCCCAAAGGAGTGTGATTTATCTTTGAGTTTTCAAGGCCATATTTCTTTAGCAGTTCCTTTATGTATTTTTGTTGGTGAATAATTATTCCTTTTTCAGTTTGCTTAATTTGTAATCCAAGAAAGAAATTTAACTCACCCATCATACTTATCTCAAATTCATTACTCATGAGATTTGAGAATTCTTTGCACAATTATTCATTTGTTGCTCCAAAAATGATGTCATCAACATATATTTGAACAAGTAGTATGTCAGTTCCTTTCGATTTTAGAAATAAGGTTTTATCCACTTTTTCTCTTTTAAAGTTGTTTTCTAAAAGGAACTTTGATAATCTCTCATACCATGACCTAGGTGCTTGCTTTAGCCCATAAAGAGCATTGTCAAGCTTGTAGACATGGTTTGGGAAATTTCTGCTTTCAAATCCATGGGGTTGTTCAACATATACATCTTCATTTAAATAGCCATTTAGAAATGCACACTTAATATCCATTTGATATAGTTTAAATCCCATATAAGCAGCAAATGCAATTAGTATTCTAATGGCCTGCTTCAAGTCTAGCAACAGGAGCAAAGGTTTCTTCATAGTCAATTCCTTCTTGTTGATTATAACCTTTTACTACAAGTCTAGCTTTGTTCCTTACAATTGTTCCATACTCATCTAGCTTATTTCTAAACACCCATTTTAAGCCAATTACTTTTTGTTGTTTAGAAGAAGGAACTAGATGCCATACCTTGTTTCTTTCGAACTCATTTAATTCAGCTTGCATAGCAATGATCCAATCGGAATCAGTTAGGGCTTCTTCATGATTTCGTGGTTCTATCATTGATAAGAACGCATGAAATGCACAAAAAATCCTTAACTGAGATCTAGTTTGCATACCTTTGGATATGTCACTTATTATGAGTTCCACTGGATGTGATTTTTGATGTCTCCAAGGTTTTGGTTGAAACTCCCTTATAGGAACAGGTTGTTCCTCTTGAGTTCCATGAGTGGATGAGGAGCTTTGATTAGTTGTTCCTCTTTCAGCAATGGTTGAATCAGTTCCTCCAACATTTTCGTCCTTAGTAGGAACAGAAACAACTCCATCATCTTGAGGAACAGGAACATCATTGTTATGAATGTTTTCATTTACTTCGTTCCTTTCCTCTTTTATTTCTTCTTCCTCAATTGAATCTGCATCTTTCTCATTTGGTTGTACCAAGCCAATCTCAATGTTATCAACCTGTTTGCTTGGATTAAAATTGTCAGATTCATCAAAGATTATGTGGACACTTTCTTCAACACACATAGTTCTTTTATTGTAAACTCTATAAGCCTTACTGTATGATGAATATCCTAAGAATATTGCTTCATCACTCCTAGCATCAAATTTTCCAGGATTATCTTTCTCATTGTTATGAACAAAACATTTGCAACCAAATGTTCTGAAATGAGTAATATTGGGTTTCTTTCCAAAATAAAGCTCATAAGGAGTTTTGTTAATGATAGGTCTCATCATGGCACGATTTATTATGTGACAAGCAAGATAATTAACGACTTCACCCAAAAGTTCCTTGGAAGTTCACTAGCAATTAGCATGGTCCTAGCCATTTCTTCCAAAGTTCTATTTTTCCTTTCTACAACCCCATTTTGTTGTGGTGTCCTAGGGGCAGAAAAATTATGATCTAGGCCACGGTCTCTGCTTAAGTCATCAAATTTATAATTTTCAAATTCTTTACCATGATCGGATCTAATATGCGTTAATTTGTGACCACTCAAATGTTGAACTCTTTTAGCAAAGACAAGGAACTCATCATAAGTCTCATCCTTACTAGAGAGAAAAATAACCCAAGTATACCTAGAGTAGTCATCAACAATAACTAACACATACCTCTTTCCACTTCTACTTTGAATTCTCATAGGGCCACACAAATCCATAGAAATTAATTCTAAAGGTTTTGTGGTGCTCACAACAGTTTTAGATTTGAAAGAGGATCTAATATGCTTTCCTTTGGCACATGCATCACAAACTTGATTAATATGAAATTTTATAGATGGTAATCCCAAAACAAGATCTTTTGATCGAAGTTTGTCAAGTAATGAAAAGCTAGCATGTCCTAGAAGCTTATGCCATAGGAGTGGATCATCTTCAATAACTCTAAGACATGCCAGATTGTTTTTAGGAACAAGATCAAGATCCACAATATATGTGTTCCCTTTCCTTGTTCCTTCCAAGATGACATTCTTAGAGTTAATGTTAATGATCAAGCATTTTTCACTATTAAATCTAACAACATTTCCCTTATCACAGAATTGGGAAATACTTAACAGATTATGTTTTAAACCTTCAACTAAAAATACATTATCAATGGAATGTGATGGTGACTTACCAACCTTACCCCTGGCAACTATGTTACCTTTCTTATTGTCACCAAAAGTCACACTTCCACCTTCATAGGTTGAGAGTGAGAGAAACTTAGATTTGTCTCCTGTCATATGCTTAGAACAACCACTATCAAGACACCAAGTGTTGTTCCCCCTCACTCCAACCTGCAAAAATCAACTAGTTTTTAGTTGTAGGAACCCCTTGTTTCGTGGGTTCCTGTTCTTGACTAGGATTTGATTTGTCAACCCATTTCATGATACTCATCTTCACATTTTTGCCAATCATTTCAGTTCTTAGTTAACATTGATTTATGTAATGACCTTTCTTACCACATTACATGCAAATTTTATCACTAGGTAGGTCAACATATTTCTTGTTCTTGTTCCTTTTCTTGTAGTTTTCAAAACCAAGACCTTCTTTTCTTTTTGTCTGTGGTCTCTCAATCCATTTAGGAACAACCATCACTTTGCCTCTGTTCCTTGCAACAACCAGTTCCTTCTTGAGATTACAGATCTGTTCCTTTAAAACATTTTTCTCTTTATTCAAATTTTCGATCTCAGATCTGTAACCTTTCAAAGGGGTTGATCTAATATCAAAAGAACTTAGAACAGAGATAAATTCCTTTAAGTGTGAAATTTCTAAATTGATTAAATAATTTTCATTTTTCACACTCTCATATGATTCCTTGATTTTTAATTTTTTATCAAATAAATCAAAGAACCTAGTTTCAACATCCGTTCTCATTTTCTTAAGCCATTCTATATGTTCTTTACACACTTTAAGAGCTTATTCAGTTTGCTCACATTTTTCACGTTCATCTCTACATTCAAGAATTGCATCATACAGAAGATCATAAATTTCAGGCCTAGTTTTGCCATCTAAGTCTGATTCAAGTCCATGTTGTCTTACCTCAACATTTTTTTCATCTTCTTTTTCGTTAGTGTTTGCCATGAGGCAAAGATTTGCAGTTTCTTCAGTTTGTTGTTCTTCTTCCTCTTCTGTCTTTGAATCTCCCCAAGCAGCTATCATTTCCTTTCGAACGTCCGCCTTAGAGAAAGGTGCTTTACTTTCCTTGTTCCTGTCAACGAAGCGTTCCTTGTTTTCTTTGGTTTTATCATTTTCCCAAAGTGGACATTCCTTGATGAAGTGATTTGTACTACCACATTTATGACAAGCAGCTTTGTTAGAAAAAAATTTTGTTTTACCTTTGAAGTTCCCGTTCCTCATGTTCCTATACATCTTTCGAAATTTTTGGACCATGAGTGCTGCTTCCTCTTCTTCTGAGTCAGAGTCATCTTCATCACCTGCTTTCAGGGCAATGGATTTTGACTTAGAGCTTTCACCATACTCAGTATCAAGGTGAAGCTCATGAGTCATAAGTGATCCAGCAAGCTGTTCCAAGTTGAACTTAGTGGAGTCTTTTGTTTCTTGTAAAGCAGTGACCTTAGCAATCCATCTATCCTTAGAAAGACTCCTAAGAACTTTTCAAACTTGTTCCTCTGATGAAATAAACTTACCAAGAGAAGCTAACTCATTAATAATGTTAGTAAAACGAGTAAATATCTCTTGTATGCTTTCCTTAGTCTTCATGGAGAACAGTTCATATTGATTCATTAGTAAATCAATTTTAGATCTCTTGACTTCATTAGTTCCTTCATGGGTTACTTCTAGTAAATCCCATATTTGCTTTGCGGATTTGCATCCCATGATCCTATTGTGTTCATGGGGTCCAAGTCCACAATGCAACAATTTAACAGCCATTGCATTTACTTCCATTTTTTCGAAATCAGCTTTGTCATATTCAAATAAGGGTTTTGGAATTACCTCATTTTTGTCATTAGTAGTTGTGACCTCGAAATCACCAACTTCAATGACTCTCCATACTTGGTAGTCTTCAGCCTTGATGAAGATCTCCATTATGTTCTTCCAGTAGGAATAGAACTTCCCATTGAACATGGGAGGCCTTTGCGTAGAGTAACCTTCCTCAAGTTTCTCGGTGGTATTCATTGTTCCTTGGATCTTTTTCTCAATAGGGTTTCCTATCTTTTGTGAGTTCTGGCTCTGATTCCAATTGTTATTTCCCTAGGAACAATACAAGAGGGGGGGTGAATTGTATGTGTAGAAATAAACGTAACTTTTTGCGGAATTTTAAACTTGAACAAAGAAACAAGCTAAAGGAACACAAGGGATTTTTACGAGGAAAAACTTCTTGGGCCCAACAAGAAGAAACAACATCGACCACTAGGGATTTTTAACTCAACTCTTTCACTAATTAGGCCAAACAACTTTGTTACAACCTAATTCTACTCACGGACCACACCTTGAGTTCCCAAACTCAAGTTCCTGAACAATTGTTCCCTTAACAGTTGTTCCTCACAACTTCACTTGAAGTTTTCTCACTTTAACTTGCTTTACTCAAAGCTTCTCTCTTACAGAACTTCACTCAAAGTCCCCTTACCCCAAAAACCAAAATACAATAGATCAATTAAACTTAGTGAAATTTAGAGTAAGAAGGCAAAGAACAAATGGCTTTTATGAGAGAATGAAGGCACTGACACTTTACTTAGTTAAACTCACTAAATCACTTGGTCAGACACAAATTGGAACTTAATTAGACATTAGTATTTATAGTGGTAATAACTTAGAACGTAGGATTAAAGCATGTATTAGTGGTAGAACCATTATCCCATGATGTTCCTTACCCGGAGGAACACGTTCCTCAATCATCCCACGATCTCCATGATCACTGTTAAACGTGGGAGAGAATTAAGTTACCGCTCCTTAATTTTAGCAACCACTTTAAGCATTAATTCGAAAATATGATTTAATTAAAACATTTTAATTATTAATACCAAAATAAAATCCTTTTACCAAAAATATTATCTTTAATATTTCCATAAAAACCGAAAAGAATTTTTATTATCTTTAGAAAAATAAAATCTTTCCTTAAAAAGATTTTCCTTAAAATTAGATTTTTCCTTAAATAAAAACGGTTACCTAGAATCTAGGCATAATTTACTCAACTGACATGAATGAACCGTTGTAATGCTTCATCCTAAGTCTAGTTCCTTTTAATAGTTAGTTCCTTTAACTTATTAGTTCAGCGCCAGTTCGTCTGTTCCTTACAAAGGAACAAACGCTCATTCTCATTGTAAATTGCCATAGTTCCTTACCATTCTTACTCGTTCCTTTACAATGGAATTAGAAAGAAAAAGCCTCGCTTTAGTCTTCTTGCTTCAATGCTGCTCCAGTACCAAATCTTGAAACATCATTACTTAGTCTTTAAAATCCAAACTTGATTTCTTCCTTGACTTAGTATTCTCTTTGTTCCTTTCATTGATACCTTGAAATTCACTCACTTAAATAACTTTTTAGTCCAATACTTAGTTTGCATCTTTGTTCCTTTGTCATCATCAAAACTAGAGTTCAACAAATGATTTTCGCAACTGCTATGATTTAACTCCTAACGCACTTGTCTACATTTGTCGCCGTCAAGACATCTCAAGTACGGCCCTGTATTTGACTTTCATAACAAAACGTTATCAATTAGAGTATACATAGAAGATTTGAAGCATACCTTCCAGGCTTCGATTTTATCTTTTGGGAGAATTTCATCCTTTAAGTAAGAGATGATTGATGTTGACCATCTGACGCAAGCTGGATCTTTAGTGACGTTGTTGTCTTCGACTTCAAAAATATGACGTGAGATTGTCGGCATCGCCATGTGTGTTGTAGGGATGCTTTTAAATTTTGACTTATTAAGGCAAATCCTATATTTGCCGGGGAGTCTTCTTGTGTATTATGTTCTGAACAGAAAATAGTAAAAAGTTTTACCTTTACTCGTGCGACCTCCAAATATGCCGTCATTTTGGAATCTTTGGTGGCGAAATCACCCTTAATTAAGATAACTATCAATAAAGAATCACTGTATACGTCGACGTCTATTGCCCCTAAGTCTTCGGCCAATGTGAGTCCTACTATTAACGCCTCTACTGTGCTTCGTTGTTTGTTGCTCTAAAAGTGTAGCTAATTGCTTGGACAATGGTGTCCCCTTGTGGTGGCTTCAGAATTATTCCAAGGTGGGCTCCACAGATGTTCGAGGATCGATCTACAGATAACATCGACTTAGTGACAACAACGTTGACGTCAAGCATAGTTACCTCAATCTGCGGGGACGCTTCGAAATGTGGGCTAAAGTCTGCCACAAAATCGGCTAAATCCTTTAATTTTATAGTCGTCCGGGGTTGGTACCTGATGTAATAGCTCTAAGGGTATTGGTCCATTTTCCTATCCTTCCTATTAGTTCTAGGCGTCTTAAAATTGCCTTAATAGGGTAGTTAGTCTTGACATAAAAAACATGAGTTTCGAAATAATATTTTGACTTTTTAGCAGCGGTAACTAGTGCTAATACGAGTTTTTTGAGAGATAAGTACCTTGATTTAGTGTCAATAAGTTACTTACATACTAGATGGGAACCTGAAAGTCGTTATTCACTGACGGCGACATGCAGTAGTGATGAGTCATTTTCGTATATAGTTTTTTGGCATTTTTTAAGTTGCATTATTAAATCAATTTAGTTCATATAGTGGCATTTTAGGTGTCTTTTGCATAATTTATCAATTTTGTGCTATATTACGCTTCGTTTATGGGTTTCTTAATGTTTCAGGTAGTTCATAGCTATTTGGATGCATTCGAAGTAAATTCAGGCAAATTGGAAAATAGTTGAAGTGGAAGTCAATGAATCGAGGTTGTTGACCGAGGAGCTATGCTTGTGGATTTTTTTTTGTGAGAGCTTTATTGTTGAATGAAGTGTTCTTAGCTCCCATGAGGACCGTGTCACATCTTTAAAGTGCTGAACAGAGTTGTTATCGAAGAAATTCAATAGACGCGAAATGACGAAGGTCGACACATGTTCACTGTTTTGATAGTATCTTGATATAATATGTACATCGCATTGATGCGATTTCAATTGGGTTGGAAAGTAGAACAAAGAGCTTCGGAATGATAGGTCAGACGCACCGCAGTTCATTCTAGAGTAAAAGTTACGGCCTTGCGATCCGACCCTGCGAATCTGGATGCAGGTTTATTGTTCCGCAAATTCCCAAGCGTGCAGCTTCGATGACGATTTCCTCCACCTCGGTACTACCCACCCGCAAGATTTCACGACCTCTAGACCTGTGGGCGCAGGTTGGGCTGAGTGTGGCTAAGGGTTGCACGCCACCCTCTCGTTGTTTTCCTTTGGGACTTTGTTCTTTAATTCTTAATTGGAGGAGTCTAGTTCTATTTTCCTACATTAGGTATTATAAACAAAAGGAGGGATTGACTTTTATTCTCTCTCACACTTTTATTTCCTAGTTTTGAGTATTACGTTGTTCCTCTCTTTCTTCTCCATCGTTAAACCTTGTTCCACTTTTCTATTAATCCAAGCTTTGAGGTATTCTTAATTTCTTTCTTCTTGAATTACTTTTTCTTGCTTTTGTTTATCGTTGCTTCAATTTTGTAATTGCTCATTTATTAATTCCAATCATGAATTCTAGGTTTATTATTGAATTTGCTTTAGTTATTTCAATTATGAGTGAGTAGTCTATTTTCTAAGGCAAAGTGAGGGAAGCCATGTTTATACCATGATATTTATGCTTTGAAATTATTTGATTCATAAATTAGGGTTTTGAGTAATTCCAATTGACAAGTTTAAATAGTTTGATTCTTGTAATTGGCCAATATCAAGAGTTAATTAATTTGCTAATAAGAGTTAGAATTGAAAGATCATATTCTTAGAGGCTTCAGTACAATTGCCAATTATGAATATGTTAGCGATCATACTGCATAGGTTGAATTGAAAGTGTTAATGCCCGACTGAAGGATCAACCATTTCTTTAATTACTCACCCTCTAGTTTATTTGTCATTGAATTGATTTGTATTCTTAGATTGGTATAAGCATGGTGGATCGAACGTATGCCCTAGACTTTTAATTTATTGATTAGACCATAATCTTGCTATTATTTGTTTTTAGTTCAGTAATTAATCAAATCAAACATTCATTTTCCTGAGATAGTTTAATATAATTAAGCGAAAATCGATAGAAATCCCCTACCTGTGGGATCTACTCGTATTTGCTAAGTCTCTACTAACAACAAACACCATGCACTTACGGTAATCATTTTAAAATTCATCAAGTTTTTGAAGTGAAAAAGAGTTGTGAATAAAGTTAAAATTCGATAGGCTGTCATATACCTGTCAAAATTAATTCATGCAAAACCTTCTAACAATGTAGTAGGGTAAGTACGGTCGAATCCACAGAGAGATGGTTGTTTAATCTAAATTCTAAGGTATTGGAAAACTAAACAAGATAAGAAATATGAAAATTAAGTTTCTAAACTAATAAATAAGAAAATCAAACTAAAAAGATCTAGGTAATCTATCACTATGTTCATAACTATAATTTATCAATATTATCAATACTTCAATTAATCATCTATCTAGAGCACAGGTTAATCCTACGGTTGGGTCTTAACGCTCTAAAATCAACATATGCAGTACGGTCGCTAACATAATCAGATTTGCTAATTGTATGTAAGCCTCTAAAAAGTACTATCTCTCAATCTATGACTCTTTATTAGCAAGGTTAATCCAACAAATGATCAGGTTACAAGATTAACAATAAAAACACTAATCAATTAGAAATATCAACGACTAATCAAACCATCAATAATAAACATCAATCAAGATTCATAGCATATAAATACGGATTCCCAAACCCTAGAAATAAAAACTACTCTATCATCAAATAAAGATTAAAAACTAAATCTATAAAGGAAAATATAATTAAAGAAATCAATGAAACAAAACTAATAGATTTCATGAATTAATGAACATGAAGAGAAACTAGGGTTCACTACTAAAAACTAGAGAGAAAAAGATTAAGAAAACTAAACTAAACCTAAGAATAAAAAAATAACGTGAGTGAGAGAGGAGAGAAGAGAGTTAGGGTTACTCATCTAATTATTACTAGGTAATCTCCTATGACTATGAAAGTAAGTTACAAAGATAAGGAAAATCGAAATATCATTAAATGGGTGAAATAGTGATCCGCACGTACACGTGGCAGATTCTAACAAAAACAATCACAACTTGCGAAAGGTATAACTCCTTGATTAGAAGTCTCCTTGGGCGTGCCACCTATCGTTGGAAAGATCTTCAAGTCTAGTTTCCAAATATGCTGGAATTAATCAATTGTCAGAAGCACATCAAAAGTTATGCGTAGAAGAGTAGACGTGACTCATTTTCCACATTTCTTCTAATGATTTGCCGCTTTGTTTTCGCTCAAACTCGTACTATGCGATATCCATGATGATCCTTATGCAATGCATCTTCTTCCAAATGCTTCTAATCCTCAAGTTTAGATAATCATACTCCAAATACGTTCTCAATACCTGAAATTCATCAAAAACAAGAAAACATACAAAATAGGAGTAGAATAACACAACTTAAAAATATGATGCAATAATGAACCTAAATATGAATCTAAATGCGATAAAATGCAACCTAAATGCACCTAAAACTATATATAAATATGACATATCAAGTAGCAAAGGTTCATCTGTCGTCGGTTTAGACAATAGTGGCGTCATCGTTAAGTAACATTTGAGTTCCTCTAATGTCTTCTCGTGTTGCTCTGTCCATTCAAAGCCTTTGTTCTTTTGCAAGACGTCGTAGAACAGCCAACACCTGTATTTGAATTTTTTAACTTCTTTGATGTTTCCGGGAGATTGGATGTTGATGATATGCCCTATTTGATCCGGACTTGCTTCTATGCCATGTTGAGTGACTATGTACCCTAGGAATTTTCTAGCGAGCTGACACTCAAAAGGAACATTTAGTAGGATTTAATTTCATTCTATACCCGCGTATATCGTCAAAGGCTTGTTGTAGATGGGATACATGGTCATGTGCTGATGTGGACTTTACCAACATGTCGTCGGATATATACTTCCATGGTGTCGCCGAATTGATCTTTGAACATTGCGTTGACTAGACGTTGTTAAGTGGTTCATTTGTTCTTCAGTGCAAAGGGTATGACTTTGTAATGGTAAATGCCTTTGTCAGTTACAAACGACATCTTCTCTTGACCATTTCGGTGCATAAGCATTTGGTTATAATAGAAGAAGGCGTCCATGCATGAACATCAATTGTTCGTGTTTGGCTGTGGCGTGATAAGCGTATCTATCAATATGTGGCAAAGGGAAGGAGTCTTTCGGGCATGCTTTTTTGAGGTATGTGAAGTCGATGCAAACTCTCCATTTCCCGTTTTTTCCCTACAACAACTTCTGACTATTTAACTTCTCTTACTTCACAGTGTCAATCAATTTTTGGACTTCGTCTTTGATTATTTGATTTCTCTCTGGAGCAAACTTGCGTCTTTTTTGTTTCACTGGTTTGTGTCGTTTGTCTCCGCTGAGTTTGTGTGAGTTTTCTTCAAATAAGATTATTTTCCTTCCATCCAAAAGCCTTCAATTAGGAAGCAAATTTCTTTTTTCTATGACTTCTTTATAAATCCTAAATTTATTCACTAATTTAAAGTGATTATTCAATTTTCATTTAATTACTAATTGAGGTGATTACTCTCATCCTATTCAATCACTAATTAGGGTGATTATCTTAAACTCTGGTTAATCACTAATTAGGGTGATTTACCTTAACTTTTTTTTTAATAGCTAATTAGAGTGATTATCTTATTCCTAATTTGGTATTACTAATTAAGGTGATTACCATAATCCTAAATTTAATTAGTAATTTAGGTGATTATCGTAACCTTCAAGTTTAATCACTAATTAAGGTGATTACCTTAGCTTTTAGTTTAATTACTAATTAAGGTGATTATTTTAACCTCATTTCAATTATTGATTGGAGTGATTATCTCATTCCTAATAGATTTATCTAATTCTAATGATGAGTTATTCATAATCTATTGTCCCTTTTTCCTTTTCATCACCAACGGAATTGACCATTTAGGGTGAGACATAAGATCGAACTACGATGATTTTGATCCATGACTAGATTTCAATCGTGTAATGATTGGTACGTAATGCAACTTCAGTGCTCAAACCTATCATGTATAAATGATATATTAGTCCTCTTAAATAAAATGGCTGATGTGTATATATGCAAATTATATGATTTTCTTTCTTTTGGACAGCTATGATTACTTACAGATGGAAATTAACGCATTTAGTAAGAGTCCATTTCTTAGAACAGAAGAGGAGACGAGTTATATATGTTCGTACCTCTTAACCTAAACCCCGAACCTATCTCATGGTATGAAAGACCAATTTAAAAAAAAAGACTTATCCATATGAAGTCATCATCATTTTAAATGATATTTCTTGAAATTGATTTTAAACTGATTTATTAAATAAATATGTCCCTATTCGGATATTATTAGGGCAGCGGCTTCAAAGTTTTCAGTAAAAATCATAGTCCAATGAGAGACTTTTGTGGCATTTCATTATCATCGTTGATGCTTAGTGATGTTCAAAATATTGTGGTTGGAGATATTTGTTGTAAGTTTGTAAGTTACAACTTTGAGGATTTTTGAAGAATTACTTTTAATGAATTATGGGTATAAGGCCGGGTGGCATCCCTTTTAACGAATATTTTTGAGCTGAATGATACTTTGATGATATTTATGAATTATGATTTTATTTTTGAGATAAGAACATCCGGTGGGATAGATGTAGTCCCCGGTGAAGAACATGCCAACCACCTGGTTCGCGAACTAGGGGTAAACCCGGGTTAATTGTTGTCGTCCGAGAGGTCAGGGAGTTCTGCGTGTTCTACCCTGCATCGGGAGTTTGGCCATTCTTAGACACATGCAGTGGGGAACGTAAACACATAGACTAACCTGGGGATTGCGAGCTGACAAACCTTAGGAAGTGAATTGCGATTCACTGGCGTTCGGTTTCTGACTCAATCACTTGTTTTACCTATACTTTTATTTTTATTAAAGTACTCTTGAGATGATTTATTTATTTTTATCCAATTCACTTGCTATTTATTATTCATTTGCGTTACTTGTGAGTTACATGGAAGTGGATGCATCTTGTAGTTGACTTGACTTTATTCTTTCCTTTCTTACTAATCTATGTCTGGAATAGACTTTGATTTCTTTTGTTATGGGAGAACTGCTAGTTACTCCCCACTGATTGTGGATGTTGTTGTATATTTTGCAGGTTTTGTTGATGTGAATCTTCTTTGGTTTTCGGCTCGGGTTGAGATGCGAGAATGAAATGATAGTTGTTTTAGGCCTAGACTGCTAGTTAGACTTTTCTCATTTGGAATACTCTGAATTAGTTATTTATTGATATTATTTATTTAAGTTGGTCCCTTAACATAGTTATTTAAATACCTTTGTATTAGAAGTGGCATTCCCAGAAGACGATGTTTCCGCCATCATCCTATTAATACTATTATTATTTCTTTCTTTTCCGCTTTGAAATTCTGGGGTGTTACAGTTGGTATCAGAGCAAAACGCTCCTAAACTCAGAAAAAGAGTTGCTAATGATTCTTTAGAATTATTAGTTAGCCATAGGAGATAAAATTTGTTTAGAATTAAGTTTAGTAGTGTCACTATAATGAGAGTGTTATGGGTAGAGTAAGTAAAGGGAAGCCTTATGGAAATGTGGTGTGCTCTCATGCTTATGGAGCATATGTTATATGTATAGTTACTTGTATTATTGGTGGAAGTTAGTCTACCAAGTTTGTTAATCTTATTTGCAGGGCCTCTTACATGTATTTTATTTTATCTTTTATCAGAGTGCGCAGCGAAAGCGAAGTAATTTATAGCCTTCTCGGTTTAGTTGTGTGTTTAATTTGTTTTGTGTTTTGCCATTTAAAAATAAACTTTTATTTTAATTTTAATATAGTCATGTGTGTTGCGTTGCATTTATATTATTTACTAGTCGTTTGATAGTATATGTTATTATGTGAGACAGTATATACTTTCTGTTCTTTGTCAATTAAATGTTGTTTTTTATGTGAGTACAACGAATCTGGTTTATTATTTACAAAACTTTCTAGTTTGAATTTATATTCCAGATTATATTTTAGATCTTTTGATCTTAATAAATTTCATACTTATATAAGAGTTATATTGTGGTATTCAAATTTTGTGATTGTTAATATTTTGACATACTCGTTTGAAAAACGTTTAATTTCAATTGTTTTATAATGGTTTGGAAAAAGAAAGGGGTTATGAAATTGTCTTTCAAGATATTCTTCAAATTTCTCTTACCGTCTTTGACCATCTATATTTATAAATATTTTTCTTTTTCATGCTAATCCTTGTTTAGCTTTTAATTATGGTAATATGTTTTGTAGTCTTTGAAAATAAAAGTACTTTAATGAGTTGTCTTGGTGCTAGATTGAAATGTAGACACAAATTATTTTGTTTTAACTTTTATTTTACTTACTTTTCTTATTAGCATTATTTTTTTTTCAAACTCAAATGCGTGAAAGGATCTCATTTACTATTTGTTGTTTCTTGTGTAAATATTTAGTGCTTTCTCATTTCATAGCAAAATTTTGGTTGTTTTAAATACTTCTTATTTAATTCTTTGGTTTTGACTGATCTGTTTTATATTCTTTGAAAACGAAATTTATATTTTAAACTTGTTTGAGTTGATATTAAGTTATAATGGGTGATTCCTTTGACTTGTATGTCAATTTGATAAGTCTAAATTTTAAACTTGTCTGAGTTGATATTAAGTCATAATGGGTGATTCCTTTGACTTGTATGTCAATTTGATAAGTTGACACATTTTATCTATTTGATTTAATTTCCTTTTTGAGTTGACATTAAGTTTATATTGGGTGATTCCGTTAAACTTTAATGTTGATTTGATAAGTTCGCTTTCAAATATTGTTTTGTTGATAATAGATTGCAATGGGTGGTTCCATGCACATCTGTGTTGACTTAGCAAATTTTATAATTGTTGTTTATAAATTATTACTTTATCACCTATTTATTATTAGTGTTTCGTCGTTGTGAAATTTATTTTAAAGTTTTAAATTTCTTTTGCGAACTTTAATTTTCATATATATGTTTAGGAGGCATACGCTCTTATAACATATGTCAGGACTTGTGTTCGTAAGTGCTATTTTAATAAAGCAGCTAGCTACTCTTTATTAAAGTGTTCTTATCTCTTTAAGTGGAGTATAAGCCCGTGTGGTTGCCTCTATTTAAATTGGTTTGGCTATCTATTTACGAACTTTTTCTTCTTCGTTTCTTTTCTAAAAATATTTATGTATGGTCGGATTTATACTTTTATAATTTTACGTAAATATTTATTCCTGCTTCTTTTACAAAATTACCTATAGTTTATTGTGCAAACGTTTTTACCTCAAACTTTCTACTTGTCTTTGGTTCTTTCACATTGTATAAATGATGGTTGTTACCGTGCTTCTTTACTATACAACTCTTTTGGTCTTCCAAAATAAAATATATATTATTTGAGTTATCAAATTTTATACCTGCAAAGTTGTTTAGTTAACTAAAATCCATCGATTTCTGTTTTCTTAATGTTCTTTATCTAGAGTATTTTCTTTTGTCTCTTGGTTGTTTTGAAGTTTCGAGGACGAAACTCTTTTAAGGGGGAGTGATTGTAACACCCCGTAATTTTCACCCTTTACTTTTTGTGTTTGTTTATATTAAAATGATTTTTTCTTTCATAAAAATAAATAACTTATTATTTAAATTATTTTGGAAAGTGATATGAAGATGTGTATATATTTTTATATGTTGTGATATATTTATTTATATTCATTTTAAGTTGTAGTTATTTATTTTAAAGTTTATATTAGTTTCGTTATTTATTTAGGCGTTTAGGATGCAGTTTTGTCGCGTAGCGTTTTTGTAACGTTGTTGGACCGACTTGGGTGATGAAATGTTGCATCGCATGTGGCGTGTCATGCTGGCCAAAAATCAGCAATTATGGTGTGGAGGTTGAAGAGTTTTGGTGCTCATTAAGTTAACCTTTGGATCTCTTGTAACCCCCTATTTAATTCCCCATTAACCCACCTTAATGCACCCTTAAACCTTTGCTTAATGAGGTTAATAATCTCATTCTTTTACTGCACTTTAACCCCCTTCATAATGCTGAAAACAAGTAAGAAAATTCGTGCATAACTCCACTTCTTCTCTCTTCCGTATTTTAGGCTATTTCTGCACCCTTATATTTGCATCATATCTCCTTCGTTTCTTATCCGCATTGGACTTGTGAGTAGTCGAAATCGATCTACTCGGAAAGATCTTGCTCTTGATACAATTTGTTTTTGAAGAAAGGGAAAGACGCGACTGCAGTTTTCGTTTCAATCCGACGAGTCATCCGGTTTTTGTTCCCTGTCACAGCTTCACGAAAATAACCGTAGCCAGAGATCTAACCGTTGGATCGTCCTAAACTTTGGATAGCACGTTTATAACATCTTGTTCTTCACTTTAACCAGAGGGATTTAAATTCCGAGATTTTGATCGCCAGGAATCTTGGTTGGAACAGAGCCTACAAAATGAGATATTTTCAATGTTAAAGAAGAAAACGCCTAGTGACTTGTTACTACAATTATCGTTCATGGAGCAATTGGATTGCACGCTTATTTTTCAAATACCTTTAGACTCAGCTCTCCTTCCGACGTTCCAGGTAACTAGTAGTTATATTAGGAAGCTAGAGAATGTATTTTTGGGTATTAGATTATTACGCTAGGAAATTGTTTAAAATACTTTTTGTATGAAATTATTGATGAAATTGTGCGTGAATGTTCTTGATGTATGCTGTGTGAATATTATGTGCAGCAAAATAATTTTTGTCTGGGTTTTAATATTTATTCGATTTATTTGGTAATTTATGCGTGTATGGCTTATTTGCAAAATAATTATTGAACGAATGTTATAATTGCTGAAATTATTTTTTGAAAAGCATGTTCTGTGTGTAGTATGTATTTCGTGCCTTGGAATAATTTTTGCCTACTGTTTACAGATTTATTTAATTGATTTATCTGTTTTTGCATTTTCGTGTTTGTTGGTATTTAAATCATGAATGTTATTTTTGGAGGCCGAAAAATCTATTTCTTTGCATATTATGTATTACCGTGGGTTTTTGCATGTTATGTGAATTTTTGGTAATTTTTGGGAGTTTATTTCTATTTCTAATTATTATATTGGCTTTCTTGAGTATTCAGTAAATTAACGCTTAAAATTACTTTTAGAGACCGAAAATTAGAAATAAATTTTGTACCATGTCAGTAGAGTCATAATGGTTGTATGATAATTTTTGTGATCAGTTTAATAATTTTTATTGTGTTTTGTTATGAGTTTGAGGATATTCTTTTAAATTATATAAGAGTTTAATAATCAGAAATAAATTGAGACCTTTTATGTTCTTGGAAGTTGATGATTTGTAGGTTACTGTGGTTATTATTAAGTATCATTATGTTTACGTTTGGTTTATTTAAAAATGATTAGTCGTGTACGTTTCATTGATTTAATAAGCCTTGGAGTTAATTGGCGGTTTAGACGTCGTTTGGTTAGTGCGCCAGTCGCACAGTGTGGTGCTGAGCGCACAATTTTGTGTAGTCTAATTTTTCATATGATCTTGTACGTATGTTCTACTTCTGGTTGGTGATCTTATTTGATATGATGCATTTCTGATTGATACTATTAGTGCTGTAAAAACTAATTCATTATCATTGTTGATGCTTAGTGATGTTCAAAATATTGTGGTTGGAGATATTTGTTGTAAGTTTGTAAGTTACTACTTTGAGGATTTTTGAAGAATTACTTTTGATGAATTATGGGTATAAGGCCGGGTGGCATCCCTTTTAACGAATATTTTTGAGCTGAATGATAATTTGATGATATTTATGAATTATGATTTTATTTTTGAGATAATAACATCCGGTGGGATAGATGTAGTCCCCGGTGATGAACATGCCAACCACCTGGTTTGCGAACTAAGGGTAAACCTGGGTTAATTGTTGTCGTCCGAGAGGTCAGGGAGTTCTGCGTGTTCTACCCTGCATCGGGAGTTTGGCCATTCTTAGACACAGGCAGTGGGGAACGTAAGCCCATAGACTAACCTGGAGATTGCGATCTGCCAAACCTTAGGAAGTGAATTGCGATTCACTGGCGTTCGGTTTCTGACTCAGTCACTTGTTTTACCTATGCTTTTATTTTATAAAAGTACTCTTGAGATGATTTATTTTTTTTATCCAATTCACTTGCTATTTATTATTCATTTGCGTTACTTGTGAGTTATATGGAAGTGGATGCATATTGTAGTTGACTTGACTTTATTCTTTCCTTTCTTACTAATCTATGTCTGGAATAGACTTTGATTTCTTTTGTTATGGGAGAACTGCTAGTTACTCCCCACTGATTGTGGATGTTGTTGTATATTTTGCAGGTTTTGTTGATGTGAATCTTCTTTGGTTTTGGGCTCGGGTTGAGATGCGAGAATGAAATGATAGTTGTTTTAGGCCTAGAATGCTAGTTAGACTTTTCTCATTTGGAATACTCTGAATTAGTTATTTATTGATATTATTTATTTAAGTTGGTTTCTTAACATAGTTATTTTAATACCTTTGTATTAGAAGTGGCATTCCTAGAAGACGATGTTTCCGCCATCATCCTATTAATACTATTATTATTTCTTTCTTTTCCGCTTTGAAATTCTGGGGTGTTACATTCCAGGTTCGTCATTTTGGGAACCTTTTCGACGTCGCGAGAGCAAGGGACCTTTGATCGCTGGGGCATTTTTCTTCAATCTCTGGTTCTCCATGCAAGACGTTACATTACTTTGCTACAATTTCACCATGGCAGCTTTGACTCGATTGAGCTCACCAATCACTTCTTGAGTTATTAGTCAGTTTCCTGCCATTGTAACCACAAAAAGAGAAAAAAAAGATAACAGGAAAATACGATTGTAATCACATGAATCTTGTTGTTGGCCCCACGGCGGGGGCCAAATTATTTATGTTTTTTCAAATATAACATCAAAAGGTTGGGACGTCAACAACGAGATTTCTATGATTCAAATAAGAAATGAATAAGTTAATAAATGTGACTAAATAAATGAAAATATAAATAAATTGGTGACACGGAAACCCAAATCGAGGAGAAAAACCGCGGGTGGTTTATGTTACCACCAATCCACTATATGACAAAGAGCTTCGACATTTGTTGGTTACAACTGGAGTTATGTAAATGAATGAGAATATGGATGTCAGAGAGAGAAACAAATGACCAGGCGGAGGATTACAAGTATGAGCAGCTTAAGAGTCTCCCATGGGTTATAACAATGACTGTCAAACTGAAAAATAAAGAGAAACCCTATCCTTCTCCCTTTGGAAAATTCGGCCACCCCTCCTAAAAAGCAAGAGAGTGAAATATGTTCATCCTTTTCCGTTCTTGCAAATGTGGGAATTCAATTGGTGCTCATGGATTAAGTATAGGGACAACGATTGTTGTTCTTTGATCTCTAAAGCTTGCAATCCGATGAAAAACACGCTACAAAGGTTGTACATTCTCTTCTTTATAATATGATTTGTATTTATGTTATGCATATGCGATCCTGTAGACACCAAATTTTGAACCCCTTTTTCGGATGAATAAAGATTTTGAAAAGAAATAAAAATAATAAAAATTGTCATGCATCGTGGAACGTGCGCCCAGTCAAATGCATGTTTCGTGCCGAAGCACGAGTTTCATTCCGTCGTGCGGTTTTCCATTTTTGGCATATTAGTCATGCGGTTTCGGCTTAGAAATATAATTTCCGTGTGTCGTAGTCAATAACTACAACCATCGTTTTAATAAAATGATTCATAGTATAATCATGCCCGTCTTTATTAATTTGACGAGTTTTCATTGTAAGTCTTTCGGAAAAAACAAAAAAACGAGTCGCGATTAGGCGTCGGAATTTTAGTCATATCCCAAAACCGGTAATAATCAGTTTTCTTGATGGTCAAATCATTTTTCATTGGAATATATTCTTTATCCACTAAACCCATCGCTTATCCATTAATTAGAGAATAAAAATCATGAAAATGAATAAGAATAAGAATCAAATCCAAAGTGTAAGAGCCAAGGATCCGATTTTTTTTAGGAAGATTCGAGCTGTGCGCCAGGAACATGACCATGCGCCAGACGCATGATCATGCGCCCAACGGACAACAAGCTCCTGCGCTAGACGCAGGCCTGAGCGCCTAGCGCCTAGCTCACGGTGCTGTGTCTAGCGTAGGACGTTGCGTTTTATTTGCACGTTTTTCAATGCATTTTTTTACGTATTAGGATGTTTATGGATGAATATTTTCTGAAAATATGATTTTACCTCATTTATGAGAAAATCCAAAAATAATAAGCATATTTGTGTTTCCAAAGAGATTTGTTGATGTCATTTGGGTGAGGTCATTAGAGTGATGTCATTAGGGTGATTAAGGATAAAGAAAATCAGATTTTTTAGGTGAAAAATCAGATTTTCTACTTCTTTGAAACCCTAGCTCACCTCCTTCATTTCTCTATAAATAGTTAAATACCCTCTTTTTTTCACTTCAAACCAAGTTGAAAAATACACAATTCAACTTCACTCTCATCTTCTCTACTACTCTTCTCCTCCTTAATCTTTCCGTCTAAGTAAAAGTCTTAATTAGTAAGTAAGGAAGTTGAAAAGAGTTCAACTTAATTTCACTAATTCTCTCATACTCTCTACTCCTCTCTAAAAATCTCACTTAAGCAAAAGAAAGGGAAAGCTAGTAAGATAATTAGTAAGTAAAGAAGTTCAATACAAAAAAGAGTTTAAGTTAGTAATTAAGAGGATCTAGAAACTCACTTAGAAATTAAGAAAATCACAAAAAAAAGTGAAAATATTTGCACAAGGAAGTGCATCATTAAGCTAGCAAGGTAAAATTGAAGTTTTTATTATTTTTTGATTATCTCCTCAATCATCTAATAACTTTCTTCTTGTTTCTTCTTACTATTTTTTTTTTATTTTGGACTGATTTGGGTATGAGGAAGTCCTAATAGGTTCCCAACTTTAAATCATCCCACCTACAATAAATCACCTCTAATGGGGTGACTCTTAGGAAACAATGTGATTATGTGATTTTCCTTAATCAAGTTTGTTATTCATCACAAAAAATGTTTTCATAAAAACATTCAAGAAAAGTTGTGTATAAAACATCTCCATAAAAAAAGATGTGATGCTGTAATTATAGTCAGTTTTATTTTCCTACTTTATTTCATTTTTTCGTCTGCATTAATTACATAGTTTGTAGGATTTAATATTTTTCCTATGAAGTGAAAGATGTTTCCAGAAACTGGGCTTTGGAATTTCTAAAGAACGAATTTTGTGTAAATAATTAAAAACCATACAACTTTGTTGTGCAAAATTAATTTTATCCAGTACCACTTAAGATTGTTCTATCAATTAAGTTCAAAATAAAATCATTTAGACAAAACTAAAAACATCAAGTTTAAAGAAGACATCAGTAGATTTCCAAAAACATAAAAATCATGTTCATATTAATTTTATACAATTTTATATCATTTTTACAACTGCGTTCATGTAAATCACTAAATTCCACAAAACTGATTTTCTTTTCAGTTAAAGAAACAAACAAAAAAATGGTCTTAAAAGTCTGGAAAAACCTCGGAAATATCGCTGGGAAAATACTCTACTTTTCAGGATTCCACCGTCAGTTTTTTCGGCAACAGGTAGATTTTGCTTCCTCATCTTCTTGTTTTTATCTACTCCAAGGCTCCAAAAGATCTTCCAAAGATTATGAAATATAAAAGGTCCTTTGAAGTCTCTAATGATAAAGTGGTCATTGTTGTCGACCTAAGTGTAATGGGAGGGGGGGTTGTAAATGTAGATAGTGAATTTTTGGAGGAACAACTAGATGATTTTATGGAAAATGTGGGTTTACCTAATTTAACTAAAGTTAGGGTTCCGACGGAGGAAGAAAGAACCAATGATTGCCACAAATTTTCCCTAGATCCCTTAATGACTGAATTAATTGAATCCTGAAAAGTAAGCCATGGTCAAATTATGCCCCTAGAATGGTGGATAGTTCAGGTGGTAAATATTTTGGCTAGGGGTATGAACATGTCTTTTGGTCTAGAGGATTTGTTGTATGTTTATGCAGTAAAGAAGATGGAGAATACGAGGTATACATTGTTTGTGAAGCCTGGGCGTTAGGCATTGGTTGAGAATTCAGGAGCTAATGATAGAGGATGGAAGAAGAGGTATGTGTTTGTTGAAAAGGCATCTCTAGGGAGTACTTACAGTTTCCTCTATGACAGTTGGAATGTTGAAGGTACTTTTTCTTCTTTGGTCACTAATTTTGACACCTTCGTAATTACCTTTTCCTTTCCAGATGTTTTGCCGTTGTCTATTGTTGAAAGTGAATACCCCAGCGGCAAAGTGACACATGTTTGAAAGGTGATATCATGACCACTTCAAGTTGGCAGGGGACAACGTCTTGTTCGTATTGTAACGACGGCATTGTAACGACGTATGTATGGTGTCACGTTCGTATCACAACGACACCGATGTAACGCATGTCGTTTATGACGTATGATGCCAACATGATGTCGGTGTATGTGTGGCGAACCAAGTCGTTGCCATTGTTTGACGTTGACATCTCGAGAAACCTGACGTCTGCCATCATGAACAAAGGGACAACAACCCTCCGACACTCAAGTCTAGAAAATCTCTATTCTATATGTGAAGAGGGGTAGGACACCAAAATTTTAAAACCCCTTTTGACCCTCACTAAATTAACCAAATTACAATAAAAACTTTCCAAGAAAAAAAATAAAAAGAAAATACATCACATATAACTGATTCCTTAGTATCACAAAAAAAAACAAACGTGTAAATTGAAAAATATAACCACCCAATACAATCCCTAATTAAAGGGGAAATAACTGCAACTAAATACTGCCAAAAAAAACTGCAACTAAAACATCTTCTCTCAATACTACCCTTCAATCCTCTGAAAAACACAACATAAACAAACCATATATCATAATACAACTTAAAATGGAAGCAAAGTCGGATGTGAAATTTTGGAGGACCTTGCTCTCAACTTGCAGAATACATAAGAATTTTGGCCTTGCAGAGAGGGTGATTGAACATATAATGGAACTTAAGGTGCAAGAGGCAGGAAATTATGTGTTTTTGTTGAATGGTTGAATTGTGGGATAAAGTGAAAGATCTCAGGAAATTCATGAAAGAAAAAGGAATTTAAACAACCCGTAGCTTCAGTACAATTGAACTAAAAGGAATGGTGCATGAATTTGTTGCCGACCAAGTCTCGCATCCAAGCAAAGGTGCGACTTATGAAATGCTCAGCGAAATCTTGCAACAACTAAAGATTGTTGGATATGTGCCTAAAGCATCATCAGAATTACATGACATATATGTGATAGAAAAGGAAACTGTACGTAAATTAATTTTTGGAGTAATATTAATCATCAATATTCCAAGGTACGCTTTCCTAAGTTCCCTCTATATACGTTGATAGGTGTACGTAAATTAATGAGTAAATATATTTAATACTACTATATTTAAGCTATTGAATGGCTAATCATCATTTTTTTTATTTTAAGTTATACCAGATTTAAAGTAGTATCTATGTATTGTCATGTGTAGATCAGTCTATATATATACCCATAAATCAATGTACACTCTTTCAGAATAGCATTAAGTCACACTTCAATAAAACACACTCTTAAACAACAAAATAACGTGTCAAACGACATTGACTGGGCAAAAGAGTGCATGCGACTATACAAAAGGATTAGATCAAATTAAGAACTTAAGTAAACCATATCTATATTCAAACAATATTTGTTATGTGCATTAGATGGGGCAATAAAAATAATTTGTATTCATATATATTTGGAGTTCATGAATTCTTATTAGTGATGCTATTTTATTATAGTTTTAAGATTATATTCACGAAACTCAGCACGCATCGCGTGCATATAAAACTAGTAAAGAATGAATTTTAAGGAATGGGATTAACGAACTAGACATGAATTACTATATTGAAAACAAAGAAGGAATATATAGGGAACAATCATATGTAATGTACTTGCTACCTGGGTGGCGTCATCTTTCTTGTGAATACAATTACTTCTAGAAATGGTATACTTTCAGATGCGTACCATTCCAACTTCTTGGAATCAGTTTACCTTCCTTGGTGCATAGTCTATAGGCTTCATTACCTATAACTTTGTCAATTTGGTATGGTCCCTCCCATGCTGCCGCAACTTACCTGCGTTGAGTTCTTTAGTGTTTTGGAAGACTTCTCTAAGTATCCAATCACCTTCTTTGGACACCTTCGCTTTGACCTGTTTTTAAAGCCCTGAGCAACTATGTGTTGTGATGCCAAACGTACAAGGGCGGTTTCCCTTAATTCTTCGATGGTGTCGAGGTAATGGCTTAGCTCGTTGTCGTTTCTCTGTGGCGTCAATAGTTCATACCATGCTGTCGGGACATGTTCCTTTGGAGGGAGTATCGCCTTGTATCCATACACCAAGGAAAATGGTGTTTGTCCTATTGCAGTCCTAGGCTTCATCTTGTTGACCCAAAGGATTGTTTGGAGCTCCTTAGCCCACTTACCTTTTGTGATATCTTGATTTTTAAAACTATTTACTAATTATGTTTATTAGTTTAATTACATCCTATATTTTTACAATATATTATCCTTATTACGGTTTTGTGACTATGTTAAAATGTTTAAGATTTACTAAAAGGTATTCTATTTTTATAAAATAAAAAGCAGAAAATGAAATAAAAATGTTGACTTTCTCCTTCTCCCGCACTTCTTCTTCCTTCACCTGGCAACCAAACACAAACATCAAATTTTTTTCTTCACTCCACAAAGAACCGACCTACTCTACCAAGTCCAGTTTTTTTCGTTAAAGTTCTAGAAGGCCATCCATGGTTTCACCATTACCATTAACCAGCTCATTGTTTTAGAGCTTTTAGAAGCCATATGAATAGCAATAAATAGCCATGTTCACCACTTGAACCATTCACTCACTCACCAGCATACCACCATCTCTAACTCACCAGCAAATTGCCTTCCAATTCGCCGGAAACCACCAGCAAAAGAAGCTCCAAAGCCCCTTGCTTTACCACTCTTTCTCTTCTCTGTGGTACTGTTTTTCGTCCAATATCTCACTCTTATAGTCCGAATTTACCAAAGTTGATGTGATTTTTATTCGCGGTTTTGAACTCTTTTTGTATTGAGATTTATAGGTGAATAGTAATGCAAAAGTAACAGGATAATACTCTTAAATCTAGGTTTAAGAGGGTCTCTTGTGAGTCTAGGCTCCAAGATCACATAGAGTCTCGGTTTGTGTAGTTGGATACTCTTTTCAATGCAAGCATAAACAAGCAAAAGAAGCTAATGAGTTTTTCCCTCATTTTAGGTTATTTTATGTGTTTCCTTGTTTCTCTATTTTCTATAAATAATCAGGTATTATGAAGATAGCTCAAGTTCAGTTATGTGCAAGATGCTCCGGAAATATAGATGTTGAATTGACTCTGTACTACTTTGGGAATATTTAGTATATTCTTTATTATGAGAAAACCTCTATTACTTTTAGACGAGCATTTGTATATTTAAGAGACCATTTTAGGCTATTATTTTATTAGAGGACCCATAACCCACAGGCTTAAGTTCAGGTTCCGCTGCTGATTAAGGTCATGTAATTTCCGGGGAGTTACACCTTTGGCTACTTTCAATCGTCTTTTGAGGATTTTGATTTTTGATTTGTTGCTAGACTCTGCTTGCCCGTTGGTTTAAGGATATCTTGGCGTCACCGTGTTTGATTGTATGTTCCATCTTGCCAAAATTTTTTTGGTTGGGTTGCTAATGAATTGTGACCCATTGTCGCAAATTATCTTTAAAGGGACTCCCAAACCTATAAATAATGTTCTTCCAAATAAAAGCAATAACTTCTTTGTTGCGTACCTGCATAAATGAGTCAGCTTCTAATTAGGGTTTTATTTGCACGTTTTTCAATGCATTTTTTAACGTATTAGGATGTTTATGGATAAATATTTTCTGAAAATATGATTTTACCTCATTTATGAGAAAATCCAAAAAGAATAAGAATATTAGTGTTTCCAAAGAGATTTGATGATGTCATGAGGGTGAGGTCATTAGAGTGATGTCATTAGGGTGATTAAGGATGAAGAAAATCAGATTTTTTAGGTGAAAAGTCTGATTTTCTACTTCTTTGAAACCCTAGTTCATCTCCTTCATTTCTCTATAAATACCCTCTTTTTTCCACTTCAAAACCAAGTTGAAAAAAACACAATTCAACTTCACTCTCATCTTCTCTACTACTCTTCTCCTCCTTAATATTTCCATCTAAGCAAAAGTCTTAATTAGTAAGTAAGGAAGTTAAAAAGAGTTCAACTTAATTTCACTAATTCTCTCATCTTCTCTACTCCTCTCTAAAAATCTCACTTAAGCAAAAGAAAGTAAAAGTTAGTAATATAATTAGTAAGTAAAGAAGTTCATCAAAAGAAGATAAAAAACACAAAAAAGAGTTTAAGTTAGTAATTAAGAGGATCTAGAAACTCAGTTAGAAATTAAGAAAATCACAAAAAAAGTCGAAAAAATTTGCACAAGGAAGTGCATCATTGAGCTAGCAAGGTAAAATTGAAGTTTTTATTATTTTTTGATTATCTCCTCAATCATCTATTAACTTTCTTCTTGTTTCTTCTTATCATTTTTTTTAATTTTGGAGTGATTTGGGTATGAGGAAGTCCTAATAGGTTCCCAACCTTAAATCACCCCACCTAGAATAAATCACCTCTAATGGGGTGACTCTTATGAAACAATGTGATTATGTGATTTTCCATAATCAAGTTGTTATTCATCACAAAAAATGTTTTCATAAAAAAAATCAAGAAAAGTTGTGTATAAAACATCTCCATAAAAACAGATGTGATGTTGTAATTATAGTCAATTTTACTTTCCTACTTTATTTTATTTTTTCGTCTGCATTAATTACATATTTTCTAGGATTTAATAATTTTTCTATGAAGAGAAAGATGTTTCCAGAAACTGGACTTTGGAATTTATAAAAAACGAATTTTGTGTAAATAATTAAAAACCATACAACTTTGTTGTGCAAAATTAATTTTGTCCAGTACCACTTAAGATTGTTCTGTCAATAAAGTTCAAAGTAAAATCATTTAAAAAAAATAAGTTAAAAGAAGACATCAGTGGCTTTCCGAAAACATAAAAATCATGTTCACATTAATTTTATACAATTTTATATCATTTTTACAAAAGCGTTCATGTAAATCACTAAATTCCAGAAAACTAGTCTAGTCTTTCAAGGTGTCTAGAATGTTCATACCAAAATTCACTTAAAAATAAGTTTAATAAGTTAGGTTTCAAAGAACAAATTGGATTAAGGTCCTGTTTTGACCAGTTTGAGTATAAAATTCATCATAATTCAAGATTTCACTAAAAGCTTGTGAAATTTTGACATGACATAAATAACTCACTGATCACTTGTGAAATTTTGACACGACATCAAGAACTCACTAACACGACAAATTGGATAAAGGTCCTGTTTTGACCAGTTTGAGTTTAGACTTCATCATAAATCAAGATTTCACAAAAAGCTTGTGAAATTTTGTCACGACATAAAGAAATTTCTACATAACGTTATGATTTTTGCAATTCAATACAAGAACAAAAGTGCAATCTGGAAAATGGAATAAAGTGATTAACTCAAATTTCATTAATAAAATTGTTTTCTTTTCACACGAAAATGTTAACTGAAAATCATGAAATTTTTAAGTTTCTCTTGAAATGATTCATTTTATCATGTAAATAAAAATCAATAAAATTGTCATAAAAAAATCAAAAATCAAAGAGGCTAATTAATCTCTAATTGTAATCCCCCGTAATTTTATGAATTTTATAAAAATATTTTAATATATAGTTAATTTATATTTAAATATATTTTAGCAGTTTAATGATTTATTTCTTCAAAGGTTGACTATTTGAAAATCAAAGAAATTATTTTAATGATTTATTCAAGTCAAATATATTTTTTTAAAGTCATGCTTTGAAAGTATTTTAAATGTTTGAAATACTTATTGGATTTGGAAAAGGATTTTTAAGTGGGTGTGAGGAGCCCAAACACCTCTAGATTTGGAAAAGGATTTATAATCCTAGCCCATTTACCTTTTTCCTAAGCCCACAAAGGGGAAATTATAAAAACCCCATAAACCCCAAAATTTCCCCACACAACTTTATTTTCTCTCTCCTCCTTCCTCCCACATTTTTTTGGCTTTCTCTTTCCTTTCGTTTTTCTTTTTTTTTCGTTCGGCTTTTCCGTCCACCGTCGGACGTCGCCGGCCTCTGCTTCCGACCACCGCTGAAGTGAAATCAGTTAGCTTTTTGATGCTCTCATTTTTGTAATAATTAATTAGGCTTAATTAGCAAGGTTAGTGTTAGTTGAGTTCTAAACATGCTTTACTTTTCACTAATTATGTTTATTAGTTAAGTAGAAGTAGAACAGAAGTGAAGACGTTCACGTTCAACCGGAGATTCTGGCGCAGCGAAATCGTTTTGGTTGTTGTGAGCAATCAACAAATTATTTTCCAGTGATTCTTTTCTTGTTGGATTGCTAGCATCGTGAAGTTTCATCCTACAAAATTTGGTGAGATTTCATGAAGAAACGAAGTTGCAGTAGCCTTTCAATTGAGACGTCAATTCTGGATCAGTTTTACGGTTTTGCATAATCGGTTTTATTTTACTTAGTTTAAGTTGTATTTGGACGTGTGAGGCATGGGGCAGCACTAATGTGGACTCTTGGAGATCAGTTGAAGCTTTCCTTGCAAGCTAAGAGAAGCCTCCCACTTGCTTGAAGAAAATCGGTCACCAAATTCAACAATACACACAAGAAGACTATGCAGCACTATTCACCCTTACATCTTTGTTGGATTAAGAGATATTTGTTGTTTAATTACTTTGTTTAATTACCTTAGTGTATTCGATATTTATGGTTGATTTGTTAAGCCATTTTAGCTCATTGCTATATATATGTAATATGGTTCATCAATGGAAAATCAGATTTGGTTGTTAAACTTGAGCATTGTGCTTATTCGAACTTTTGGAGTGCAAACCCGAAATTTCCTCTTGTGATTAAGAAGTGATCTTAATCTTGAAATCCTTGAGTTAAGTGAGTTAAACTTAATTTAAGAGAGAGTTAATATAATTAGTGAGTTTAAACTAATTAAATCCACTCTCAAAAACCCTCCTAAATCAGTTTCTAAGTGAGATAAACTTCAAAACCGATTTAGAATCCTTAAGTAGAAATAAGTGAGTGAAGCTTATCAAGCTTAAGTAAACCCAATTCTTTTAGTTTTAAGAGTGATTCTTTCGACTAAAAGTCTATATCCATTGTTCGATTGTTTCCGCTGGTATTGGGTCTCCTAAACACACGTGAGAGGAGTCTCATTTCGCATCAACCGCCGTGCTGCCGCCGGTCTTCTTCCTTGCTTCTTGCTTTGGTTTGGTTTCTTTTCTTCCTCCTCAAGTTTTATTGAAAGTTTATATTTTTAAGTTTTGTTTTAATTTGTTTATGATTAAAAGTTATAGTTTGATGATTTAATATTGAATCTAAGTTATATAATTTATGTATTGAAGAAATAAAATTCAGATTTGCATATTTGAGTTGAAATTAGATTTTTATTATCAAAGCATGAATTTTTAGAAAATCATAGTAGTTTATTATAAGTTATGAAATTTATTATCTTTATGATTTTAAGTATGTTTGAATATGTTTTGAGGAAGTTTTAACTTATGTTATATTGCTGGAAATTTAAAGAGAGTTTTATAATGGAGTTTTATGATGGATTTTAACCACTAGTGTAGTAAGTATTATGCTAGGGGGTTTATTAATCAAGTTTTATTATTTGGAAAGGTTTTAAACATGTTTTAGAAGGATTTAAAGTATTTTATTATTCATGAATTTACAGCAATAATAAAATACTTTAAATCCTTCTAAAACATGTTTAAAACCTTTCCCAATAATAACACTTGATTAATAAACCTCCTAGCATAATACTTACTACACTAGTGGTTAAAATCCATCATAAAACTCCATAATAAAACTCTCTTTAAATTTCCAGCAATATAACATAAGTTAAAGCTTCCACAAAACATATTCAAACATACTTAAAATCATAAAGCTAATAAATTTCATAACTTATAATAAACTACTATGATTTTCTAACTTTCAAAACCCTAAAAATTCATGCTCTGATAATAAAAATCTAATTTAAACTCAAATATGCAAATCTGAATTTTATTTCTTCAGTACATAGATTATATAACTTAGATTCAATATTAAATCATCAAACTATAACTTTTAATCATAAACAAATTAAAACAAAACTTAAAAATATAAACTTTCAATAAAACTTGAGGAGGAAGAAAAGAAACCAAACCAAAGCAAGAAGGAAGGAAGAAGATCGGCGGCAGCACGACGGCGGTGGTCGGAAGTAGCGGCCGGCGACGTCCGACGGTGGATGGAAAAGCCGAACGAAAAAAAAGAAAAACGAAAGGTGAGAGAAAGCCGGAAAAAATGTGGGAGGAAGGATGAGAGAGAAAATAAAGTTGTGTGGGGAAAATTTGGGGTTTATGGGGTTTTTATAGTTTCCCTTTGTGGGCTTAGGAAAAAGGTAAATGGGCTAGGATTATAAATCATTTTCCAAATCTAGGAGTGTTTGGGCTCCTCACACCCACTTAAAAATCATTTTCCAAATCCAATAAGTATTTCAAACATTTCAAATACTTTCAAAGCATGACTTTAAAAAAAAAATTGATTTGAATAAATCATTAAAATAATTCCTTTGACTTTCAAATAGTCAACCTTTGAAAAAATAAATCATTAAACTGCTAAAATATATTTAAATATAAATAATTATATATTAAAATATATTTATAAAATTCATAAAATTACGGGGGATTACAGTCTACCCCTCTTAAAAGAAGTTTCGTCTCGAAACTGGACACGAAAACTCGCACATTTTCAAAAGTTTTCAACTCAACTCCCATTGGAGAAATACTTGTGCCGCTCATGTGCACTCTTTTGCCAACTTAAAACACTTATGTTACTCATGAACACATTTTCTTATGCAGAGAATCTATTTATTTTGCACCAACATGTGCAAATCGCCAAAGTAAGCATAAATATGCATTAAAATACCATAAAAATAGGTAAAAAGCGCGAAATTCTATCGCATTCTACCCCGCTTAAAGAAAACGAGTTACGCCCTCGCAACTCACCTCAGGGAATAAATCTGGATACTTCTTCTTCATTTTATCTTCAGCTTCCAGTGTTGCCTATCCAGACTCATGGTTAGACCAAAGTACTTTCACGATACTGACATCCTTATTGCGTGTACTACGCACCTTCTTATCAAGAATTTTCACAGGCCTTTCCTCATATGTGAGGCTACTATCAATTTGGATCCTCTCAGGCTCCAAAACATGATGCTCATCAAGGATATAACGCTTGAGTTGGGAAATATGAAACACATTGTGCATCTTCTCGAACTCCATTGGCAAAGCCAACCTATAAGCTACCTTCCCAATTCTTTGCAGAATCTCATATGGACCTACATATTTGGCACTTAATTTGCCCTTTTTCCCAAATCTCATCACGCCCTTAGTTGGTGATACTTTCATAAACACTTTATCACCTATTTCGAACTCATATTCTCTTCCCTTTAAATCGGCATAACTCTTTTGCCTATCTTGAGCAGCTTGAATTCCACCTTGAATCAACTTCACATTCTTGACGGTCTCCTCAATAAATTTTGTCCCCAATACTATATTCTCACTAAAATCATTCCAGCAAATGGGACTTCTACACTTTCTTCCATACAACGCCTCAAAATGAGCCATTTTAATACTCGCATGATAACTATTGTTATACTACGTTTCAGGATTGAACTTTCCCCATTGGTCTCTTATGATCTATCTTCACTTTCTGAAAAGCTATACATTTTGACACGAATTCAGCGACCTCACGCTTCATATTCGACCACCAATATGTCTCCTTAAGATCCTTATACAACCTGTCACCCCCAGGGTGCACAGAATATGGAGTATTATGCCCCTCATCCATAAGTCGCCTCTTAAGCTCATCACATTTTTGTGGTACACACTACCTTCCCTTGAACCTTAGACTACCATCATCATGGATCTTAAAATCAACTTGCTTACCTTGCCTCATCTTTTCATTAATCTTACCTAGGTGCTCATCTCCAATTTAACCCTCTTTGATCTCGTCAAAAACTAACAACCCCAATGACAAAGCACTCAATTTTGCCTCGATCTGCCCAGGATTTAATATTTCTAGGCTAAGTCTTTGCATATCTCGACACAACTGCTCAGGAACTACCAAGGCATTCATGCTATGGCTCGATAACCTACTCAACGCCAACTACATTCACTTTCCCTTCATGATATTGGATGTCTAGGTCATAATCCTTTACCAATTCTAACCATCTCCTCTGCCTCATATTGAGGTATTTCTAGGTGAAAATGTACTTCAAACTTTTATGGTCAGTAAAGATCGTACAGGTTGCCCCATAAAGGTAATGTCTCCAAATTTTCAAGACAAACACAATAACAGCTAACTCTAGATCATGGGTAGGGTAATTAGCCTCATAAGGTTTCAACTGACGCGACGTATACGCGATGACCTTCCCATTTAGCTGCAACACACATCCCAAACCATTCTTTGAAGCATCACTATAGACCTTAAATCCCTCATTCCAATCAGGTAGGGTCAAAACAGGTGCGGAGGTCAAACGCTCTTTTAAAATCTAAAAAGCTTCCTTACACTTCTCACTCCACTCGAATTTTGACTCCTTCTTCATCAAATTGGTCATTAGCCTTGCTATCTTTCGAGAATTCTCTCACAAATCTCCTATTTTAGCCAACTATAACCAAAAACTCTTGATATCTGACACATTCTTTGGAGTAGGCCACTCACTCACAAGTTAAATCTTAGCAGGATCTACCGAGACTCCTTCCTTAGACACATAGTGACCCAAAAATGCTACTTTCTCCAAACGAAACTCACACTTACAAAACTTGACATACAATTGATTATTCCTAAGCGTCTCTAATATAATCCTCAAGTGTTCATCATGCTCTTGTTCACTCTTTGAATAGATTAGGCTATCATCAATGAATACCACAACAAACTTATCTAAGAACTCATGGAAAATCATATTCATTAAGTCCATAAATATGGCAGGTGCATTGGTTAACCCAAACGGCATTACAGTAAACTCATAATGACCATAACGAGTCCTAAACGCAGTCTTAGGTATATCCTTATCAGTTACCCTCAACTGGTGATACCCCGAACGCAAATCAATCTTCGAGAACACGCTCGCTCCATTCAATTGGCCGAATTGGTCATCTATCCTAGGCAAATGATACTTGTTCTTGATGGTTACATTATTCAACTCCCTATAATCAATACACAACCTTATACTCCCATCTTTCTTCTTAACAAACAACATAGGAGCTCCCCAAGGTGATGCACTAGGCCTAATATAACCCTTAGCGAACAGCTCTCGCAACTGCGTCTTCAATTCACTCATCTCAGGAGGTGTCATTCTATAGGGTGCCTTAAATATAGGTGTAGTTCCAGGAACTAAGTCTATGGTGAACTCAACGACTCTTTCAGGCGGCATACCAGAAATCTCACTTGGAAACACATCCATGAACTCATTCACAATTTGTACATCCTCAATCTTCAATCCAACCTCTTCACTTTCGAGCTACTAGCTAATCACACTTAACATTCATAAACCTCACTTTACACTTAATAATCCTCGAATTATATTATCTTGCACACTACAGAGAAAGAACTCACGTCCCTTCTTCACCAACTTCTTCACTTGCATTGCAAAAAATGACCCCAAAGTTCTTATGCTTCCCAAAACGTCAATACGAAGTTAACTTCCCCAAAGGGCTTCTTAATACTACTTTATGAGCTTCACGGTCTATTTTGGCCTTATAGAGGCCTAACCAATTCATCCCAAGAATATCTAGCTCTCCCAGATTAAACTCTATCAAATTAGAAGGAAATACACAGTCTCCTATCTTCAGAGGCAAATCTTTAAACAACTTGGTACACCTTATGACTTCTCCATTAGGTATACTAATAGGCAGGTCGATCCGTTCAAAGTCTACTAACACCAAACTTTTAATAACGGATGACGAAATAAACAAATAGGTCGCTAGATCCCCTTTACAGACTCTACCAGGGTGGTTCGTACTACGTACACTTCTTACAGTTGTAACTCCTCTCAGACTGGCCATTATTATTCAAGTCTTGACTATTTCTTCCTTGGAAATTTCCATTCTCATTTCTATTCCTCTTAAAGTTCTCCTGATTTCTTCCAACATTAAAATCCTTTCTCTTTTCACCCACTACAACATTCTTCTTGTCACGCCTCGACTGAAGACCATAAATATTGGCGGCTCTTCCATGCACTAAATCTAAGGACACAAAGGTCTCATCACCTAACCCCAATTGGATTTCCTCAGTTAAACCTTGCCCAAATCTTTGAGCCTTTAGCTCTTCAGTAGCTACTACCTCAGGTGCAAACCTCAACAGTGCTATGAACTTACGGTAATACTCAGAGATAGTCATACTCCCCATCCTAAGGTTTATGAACTTCCGAGCCTTTTGTTTTATCATAAAAGAAGGGTAAAATTTTCCTCTTAAAGCAGCAATAAAGGAATCCCAATTAAACCCTTCCACAACACTAAGTCTATTTCCATTTTCTTTCCACCAAAAGTCAGCCTCATCTTTCAAATACAATATAGTTTGACCTACTTTACAGCTCTAAAAATCTTTTCAAACTCCCTAATCCAACTTTCTAAGAAGGTAGGGTTAGCTTGCCCCTTAAAGTATGGTGGCTTAATCTTAGCTAGTCTTTCAAACATGTGCCCTACAGGCTCGGGACGCTCAGCTTTTTCTTGAGTTAATTTCTCCGCCAATAGGCGAATAGCAAAAGCTAAAACATTACCGTTGTTGGCTATTCTATTTTGCGACCTTAAATTTAACGTAACTCTAATTTAGGTTTCGATACACAACTACTTGCCATTTACTATGAAGGCAACATTTGATTTGACCATACAAGATCACATCAACATACAATTCTCATGAGGTTACTATAACACTAAGTTCATGCACTATGAACCAAAACAATCATATATTCACGCATGAATAAATATTCACATTAATAATCACATAAGGTTCAAATGCAACCAATCACAATAATTAAAGAAAATATTCCCCTTTTCGCGTACGAATATATACTCACTCAACTCAAATAACGGAATAATAACTTTTATTCCTCGAATGATAATAAGAATATTTTTCCAATCCAAAATAACCAACTTATTCCTCGACAATATAAAGATACTAAAGAAGGAAATTTAACCCATTGTAGCTTAGCTACTTATTCAACTACTAACCTTAGAACATAAATAAATACTCTATGGAGTTACATTATCATTCCTATCCTTATTCTTTATACTTTTATGGAGTAAACATTTCATCCTCAAAGTCTCCAGAGTCTCCACTATATAAATAATAATAACATGAATTCCTAGGTCTAGTAGATCTTCTAATCCTTTTGGGTTGATGTCCCTTTTAATCCATCTCTGAAGCACTCACATCGCTCAGATAAGGTCTTCAAGTAGCACTGTAGATGTCCTTTCGGGTTTGCCTTCTAGTACAATCAAACTCTTGAATTACATCATATATCGCTAACAGGATGCCTACTTTTAACACATAATGCATAATGATCTCTAGGCTAGTGTAGCTATCACTGTCAGACTCATAACCTCCATCACTCTCATCATCACTCAACACAATATGGTTGTAGTAGCTCCCTACTCTAGTATCTTCTCTATCAGACATGGATAGAGATCCATAACAAATAAATATATATTCTATAAGCAATTGGTACTCTCACTTAACGTATAATCCCAACAATAAACAATAAGCAAGAATAAAAACAATATTATGAGGCATAGGAATAACAAAAATAGTTAGCAGGGAAGAAGAATATAATCATGTTGAACTAACTATTTAATGTAGACATATAATATTTCTATCCTATATGCCCTTCCTATACTACCCATCTCTCAAAAAATAATAAAATAAACTAGAGCATTGAAAAATAACTTAAATAAATAATTTTTCGAATTTGTAAGGAACCGAAAAAAAACGAACATAATAAAAATATAGTTCGAAAATCTCGAACATAATAACGAAAATAAAAAAATAATTCGGACACCATAAAAAAAAATTTCGGACCCTTAAAAAACATAAATTCAAATCCAAATAATATGGAATCTTGAAAAAGAATTTTCGAAGGTAATTTGAATACCGTGAATAATTAGGAGCTCAATTCTAAGAAATTCATTTTTAGCAACTAGCTAGTTAGGCGCCTAAAAACATAAAGATGGCACGAAAGGCCAATAAAAACCTAAAGCTCTAATGTAACACCCCGTCCTTCTACTACTAAGATACCAAACAATATCTAATCAAGAAATACTAAAGAGACGTTAGCGGAAATAACGTCGGGAAGGTTATGCCACTCTAAAACAATAATTAAAGATAATTCTTCAAACCAAGTTTCATAGCTTCAAAAGAAAATTAATATCCAAGAAAACATAATAGTTCAAAAATAAAAGATATATCCCAATTACTTCATATCATCAATCCAAAACTATGAGACATGCAAGTCTCCCGATAAAAACTGAGATAAAAACTAAATGTTCTTGAAAGCTATCCAAAAGTAAGTCTTTCTATGGTCTACATAGAATTCATCCACCAAAAACAAAACCAGGAGCTTCTTCTTACTACCAACCCACACTCTGCTAGCCCAAGCAGTCACAAGTCTAGCAGTCATTTCCATCTGCAAGGATATATATTAAATAATTCCACAGCCAGTGGGGAGTAACTAGCAGTTCTCCCAGAACAATAGCAATCAAAGCACGATTCAGAAATAGATTATTAAGAAAGGAAAATCATGCAATCATTACATCAATAGCATGCACCTAAAAACCATAAAGCTCATGGGTAAAACAAGTGATCATCAACAATAAGTAAACAAGATATAGTGAGTGAAACAATTCTAGAATATATAAATAATAATAAATCAAAACTACAACAAGTTATTGAGTCAGAAACCGAACGCCAGTGAATCGCAATTCACTTCATTAGGTTTGTCAGATCGCAATCTCCAGGTCAGTCTATGGGCTTACGTTCCCCACTGCCTGTGTCTAAGAATGGCCAAACTCCCGATGCAGGGTAGAACACGCAGAACTCCTTGACCTCTCGGATGACAACAATTAACCCAGGTGTACCCCTAGTTCGCAAACCAGGTGGTTGGCATGTTCTTCACCGGGGACTACATCTATCCCACCGGATATTCTTATCTCAAAATAAAATCATGCATATCATCCAAGTATCATTCATTTAAAATATTAATCAAAAAGGGATGCCACCCGGCCTTATACCCAAAATTCATCAAAACAACTCTTCATAATTCCCCAAAATTAATAACTTACAGATTTCCAACAAATGTCTCCCACAATAAACACTTGAACATCTCTAAACGTCAACAATGATATTAAACTAATTTTTACAGCACCAACAATTCAATCAAACATACATCACCAATTAACTCCAAAACTTATTCATTAAAAGAGTAGTAACAATTAATCATTTTCTTTCCCAAATCACACATAAACATATGGATGCTCAATAATACTTACTGCAACCTACTGAACATCAGCAACCCAGAACATAATAAATTACAAATTATTTCTGATTAACAAGTTCTCAAATAATTTAAAAGAGTATCCTCAATTTCACAACAAAAAACCAATAATAATTATTAAACTATTAAGTTCGAGCAGTAAAATCACATAAAAATTATCATACGACCCTAATGGCTCTACTAACATGGTACAATTTTTATTTATAATTTTAGGACTCTAAAAGTATTTTTAACAGTTAATATACAGATTACTCAATAAAGCCAAAATAATAACTAAAAATATAAATCAACGCCCAAAAATTACCAAAAATTTACATAACATGCATAAACTCACGTAAATACATACTATACAAAGAAATAAATTTTTCGGCCTCTAGAAGTAATTTCCATGATTTATATACTGACAGAAATGAAATTGCAAAAACAGATATATCAATTAAATAAACCAGTACACAGTAGACAAAAATTATTCTAAGGTATGGAATACATAATACGCATATAACTTGATCTAATAAAAATAATTTCAGCAAATTTAATCATTCGTTTAATAATTATTATGCAATTTAGCCAAAAACGCATAAAACACCAATTAAATCAAATAAATACCAAAAATCATACAAAAATTATTTTTCTCTTTACGTACTCACACGGAATTCATCAAGTATATTCATGTCAAATTTCATCAATAATTTCATTCAAAAAGTAATTTAAATAATTCCTAGCGTAATAATCTAATACCGAATAATACCCTAATCACTATGGTTCTAAGATAACCACTAGTTACCTGGATCGTCGGAGGTGAGCTGAATACTTCTAGAAAATCCCAATATAGGCGTGTACTCCTCTCCTTCTTCAATTCTCAAGCACCAAGTATAAGAAAAAGGCAAGAAGAACAAGTCACGAACGATTAACAAGGAGTATAAAATGAAATATTTTGAGAGATTGAGGAAGATGATGATGGCCGAAATTCATAGAGTATGGCAGAAAAGGAGTTCTGATTTTTAATCAGAATTTGAAGTGCTAAAGGTTGGATTAAAGGGGTTTAATTAAGAAGAATGATTAGGGGGTTATGGGAGTTACAAAACCACAAAGAGTCACAAGGAAAATAAAAAGAAAAGAAAGAAGAGGAGCTCTTCTTCTCCTTCTCCTTGGCCGGCTGTCAAGCCCAACACACCAAAAAAAAATTCGGTCCAAATCAACAAGGGTCCATGCTTCAAAAGTCCGCCACTCGATAAATCGATTACTTCCTAAAACGCGAATAAACTTTGAAAATACTTAATAATGAAAATAACTCTAATAAATTATATTATAAATATAAAAATAATAAACACATTAGCACGCCATAAAAATAAAAATAATAATTCGGCTCCCAAAATTATAAAATAAAAATCATTAATTTAGAGAAAATAATAGTTTTAGAGAAAATTTTTGCGAAAAACTAGGAGCAAAATTAAGGGTTGTTACATCTAAGATACCACTTTGTAACACCCCGACAATTCTCTCTTTTCTAAAATACCTTTTTTATATAAAACATAGAGAATCATCAAAGCATTATCGCCCGTGTGAAAATGTATCGGCTTATTCAGAATTTTGCAGCAGAAAACATAATAAATAACTTTATAGATAAAAACTTAGTCAACTACAAAGTCAACTCCATAACCAACCAACAAAAGTCAAAGTCAAACTTAAAACCAAAGTCAACTATGAAAAGTATAAACTCAAAATTATTATAAATAAACTACACAAGCTCTCCAATCCCGAACCCAATGATGCATCATCTTCAAACCTGTAGATGTATAATGCACTATTGATCCCTACAGACTGCTCACCGAAATGGGTTATCACAGGATCAATAAGGCATAGCCATGATTAACATACACAAACAAAAGCATGTAATCAGCAAAGCTGAGTACTACATACTAACAAATAAACAATCCTAACATGATACTAATAAATAGTAAGTAGGAATAAATAATAATATAATAATTAACTTCCAGATAACTTTTACTGAACTAAACTTTAACAACATTCCTATTACTTTAAATGGAATAGTCAATGGACCGAGTTGTCTAACTAAAACCAGCCTTTCCTTTGGAAGACGAAATACGGGCGCGACTCCGTATTCCCATGACCTACGATATCGAGGAACCTTTCTAAATAAAACAGGACACGATGATGTTTATAGTTATTGCATCACTTAATTATTGAAAAACATGGAGATGTTTATGCATAATTTTCATAAATAATTCCACAACTCTTTTTAATAGAATGAGCAACCAATGTTACAAATATTGCATGTTGGACCAATATGTCATAGTATATGAATCAAATGACCCAATCTTAATTAAGAGGAAACATTGCAAATCTAACTAAGTTAAATTGTATGATGATCCATCTTACATTTTAAAATGTGCTCTCCATATTCAAATGGATTAATCATATAATTTGACATAATTAGATTGGTAATTATGATCTCCGAATTGATTTTAGGTCGTTTCACGTGTCTCGCTTTAAATGGCCAAATTCCAATTAGCCAAACACAAATCTCCAAATTCGATCTTAAATTGATCATTTCTCTCCAAATGACTTAATAATCTTCAATTAAGATTATTTCTCAAAAGCCTTCAATTAGGAAGCAAACCTTCTAAGACCTCTCGAAAATCATAAACGTGGTCACTAATTAAGGTGGTTATTTCAATATTCGATTAATCGCTAATTAGAGCAGTTAATTTAACACTTTTAATTTAATCACTAATTAGGGTGATTAGCTTAACCTTTCATCATGTTTAATCACTAATTAAGGTGATTATCCTAACCGTCCCTTTAATCGCTAATCAAGGTAATTAACTTAATCCTTTTCATATTTAATAACTAATTAGAGTGATTATCTTAAACCTTAATAATCGTTAATTAGGGAGATTATCTTTTCATTTAATCACTAATTAAGGTGATTATCTTAAACCTTAATGATCGTTAATTAGGACGATTATTTTTTCATTTAATCACTAAATAAGGTGATTATCTTAAATCTTAATAATCGTTAATTAGGGCGATTATTTTTTCACTTAATCACTAATTAAGGTGATTATCTTAAACCTTAATAATCGTTAATTAGGGTGATTATGTTCTCATTTAATCACTAATTAAGGTGATTATCTTAAACCTTAATGATCGTTAATTAGGACGATTATTTTCCTCATTTAATCACTAATTAGAGTGATTATCTTAAGCCTTGAATAATATCTAATTAAGGTGACTATCTTAACATCCATTTTTAATCTATAATTAAGGTGATTATCTTGATCCTCCTTCATATTTAGTCACTAATTAAAGTGATTATCTCACCCTATTTTAATTACTAATTGGAGTGATTACCTCATTTTCTAATAGATTTATTTAATTCTAAAGGTGAGTTATTCATAATATGTTTTCTTTTCTTCCCTGATAGATTGTCGTACACCTATCAAAAAATAATTCCTGCAAAACCTTCTAACAATGTAGTAGGGTAAGTAGGGTTGAATCCACAGAGAGATGGTTGTTTTAATCTAGTTTCTGAGGTATGGAAAAACTAAACAAGATCATAGTTATGAGAATTAAGGTTCTAAACTAATAAAATATGAAAATTTAACTAAAAGAAACTAGGGCAATGGTTCACCATGTTCATATTTATAATCCATCAAAATATCATCACTAGTTCAACTAATCAGAAATCTAGAGCACAGGTTAATCCTACGGTCGGGTCTTAACGCTCTCAAATCAACATATGCTAGGACGGTCGCTCAACATAATCAGATTTGCTAATTGTAGGTAAGCATCTAAAGAGTACTATCTCTCGATCTATGACTCGATATTAGCAACATTTAATCAGACAATTGATCAGATTGCAAGATTAACAATAAAAACACTAATCAATTAAAGAAATCAAAAACTAATCAAAGCATTAATAAATATCAATCAATAATCATATCATATAAACATGGATTCCCAAACCCTAGAAAATAAGACTACTCAATCATGAAGCAAAGAATTAAAACTACATCTACCAAGGAAAACATAATTAAATAAATCAATGAAAGAGAGATAATGAAATAATAAAACTATTGAATTAATCAAGAACATGAAAAACTAGGGTTTAAACTAAAAAGAGAGAAAAGAAGAAAACTAAAACTAAACCTAAAACTATGAAATAACGTGATAAGGGAGGAGAGAGAGAAAAGAGATATCTCTAATCCAAAAAATAGTCAATAACCTAATAAGACTAGGAAAGTAAGTTACAAACATAAGGAAGGTCTAAATATCATTAAATGGGCGGAATTAGTGATCCGCGCGTACAAAAACAGATTCCAGCAGAAACAGTCCCAAATTCGGAAAGGCATAACTCCTTGACTAAAAGTCTCCTCGGAGCGTGCCACCTATCGTTGGAAAGCTCTTCAAGTCTAGTTTCCAAATATGCTGGAATTAATCGATTCTAAGAATCACATCAAGAGTTATGATCAGAAGAGTATACATGACTCCTTTTTCACATTTCTTCTAATGATTTTCCACTTCGTTTTCGCTCAAACTCGTACTATGACATATCCATACGATCCTTATGCATAGTAGCTTCTTTCCAAGTGCTCCTAATCCTTAAGCTTAGCTAATTATATTCCAAATACGTCCTCGATGCCTGAAATTCATCAAAAACACGAAAATATACCAAATAGGAGTAGAATAACATAACTTAAGAATATAATGCAATAATGAACCTAAATACGAATCTAAATGCTCTAAAATGCAGCCTAAATGCACCTAAAAACTATATATAAATATGAATTATCATTCCCCCAATGGAATTGGCCATTTAGGGTGAGACATAAGCTCAAAGTACGTTGATTTTGATCCATGAGTGGATTCCAATCCCGCAATGATTGGTACTTTGTGCAACTTCAGTTGATACAAGTCAAGGTCAAGGTCAAGCTCCAAATGATCCTATTTGTCTAGTCCTTGAAGTGCTCGGTTTCAAGTTAAATTCAAACTCCTCATTTGTGTCATTTCTTAAGTGGGACGATGATTCCATTGATGAAGCATGAAGGTGACACCATTTCTAGAGTCTTAGTTATTTTAATTAAGTCTTTAAAATTCAGCAAATAAAGGTCCGAAATTAAGTTGCCTTATTTCGTTCCCTTAGGCGTGTCTTAGGCGTGTGTTTAGGCTCCTTGTGTTCCAAGGTTGCAAGTTGTCATTGAGTTGTAATATTCCTTGCCTTATTTCTTGGTTTCCTTAAGTGTGTTAGGCGTGTGAGGAGGATTTGGGGGCTGATTTGGTGTTTCCTTATTTACTCCTTTATTTACTCCTAGAATCAAGGGATTAGGATGTAAGGAGTTTAGGAATGTTTCCTTATTTCTTTGTGCTGATTTTCGGCCCTTGTTAGTCCTTGGAGGACAAGTTTAGTTTGCTATAAATAATAGTTCCATGCTATCATTCAAGGCATGTGAGATTTACATAAAAACTTTGTAATTGAACTTAATTGTGTGATCAATTATTTTCGGCCATTGAGTAATTTTCAGGAGTGATTATTTACTTAGTGTTTAATCTACTTTATTCCAGGAGTGGTGTAAGTGAGATTAAGAGTTAATTAAAATAATCAGGAGTGTTTATTTTAATTATCATATCCGGTGACTTAAGACACAATTTTCGGACTTCTTTACTTCATCAAGTTCGAACCTTTGCTCGAGATTCTTGATTGCTCATTCACTTTGGACGTGTAATCATATCATCAGTGCTCAAACCTGCCATGTACAAATAATATATTGGTCCTAAATAAAAATGGTTGATGTGTGTATGTGCAAATTATGTGATTTTATTTCTTTTGAATAGCCATGATTACTTTAAAATGGAAAATAATGCATTTAGTAAGAGCCCGTTCTTTAGAATGGAAGAGGAGACGAGTTCCAGATGTTTGCACCTCTTAACCTAAACCCCGAACCCTATCTGTATGAAAGACAAATTTTCAAAAAGCCTTATCCATATGAAGTCATCATCGTTTTAAATGATATTTCTTGAAATTGATTTTATAATGATTTATTAAATAAATTTGTCCATATTCAGTTATTAATAGGGTGGCGACTTTCAAGTTTTCTAAAACTCATAATCCAATGAGAGACTTTCGTGGGATTCAGAATGTTAATTAAGACAGTAAAAAATCGGATACCATAGGCTGGTGACTTCACTGAGGACTATACTTCCACTTGAAGTATATGAGGTTTAAACCTGAACAATGCATTCTCTTCCATATGTATATATAAGAAAAAAAGTTAATCATGGCTATTCACAATTTAATTTTTGTATATAGCATGCTTATGTGAAAATTATGTGTGCATGGTAGTTTATCGATCCATACACATGCACTCTTTTTAACCATTTTCTTATAAGGTCTGATACCTCTGTCTATTGGCAAGGGTTAGAATTTTAGAATGACAAATTAATGAATTAAGGGTGTAAAACCTACATCCGCGAGCTATTGCGACCGACTCTGTTAGGAGCATCCACCCTCGATGAACACAATGGAAGTGACTCGAGGCCACTTTAACATAATCTCTCATAAATGAATCACCTTTTAGTTGACTTTTAGGACACAAGGATCAATGCACAAATGTCCTTTATCTATTTCAGTTATTGAATAACGTGAAAAATTTTCAAAAATTCCTCAGTCTGTTTTCAGTCGGTCAATATTTTAGTAATCATTAAGTGTAGCTGAATTGCTGCTGAAATGATTATTGAAATATTAAGAGAATTCTTGTTTATTTATCACAAGTTTCATAAAAAAATGTGTGCTCACCCATTTTTAAAACAAAAAAAAAAAAAAAAAAAACTCAGATTTACTTCATAATTCTTTCTCAAAAGCAAAATTGATTTTTTTTTTTTTTGAAAAAAAGAAAAGTCCTGTTTTGAAAATATAATACTAAACACTAAAAATGAAAAATGAAAAAGAGTCGTAATCGCGAGTCCAAAACATGTCATGTTTAGGAATTAGAATGTAATTAAAACATATAGTTTAAAACACGAGAAGTCTAGTCTAAAAAAATAATAAAAAAAAATTGTGTTAAATGGGATAATCATTTTCGAAGAAAAAGGAAAATTCTTCCATTTCCTGCGAAAAACACATATAAAGAAAATTCATTTGTCATTGACTAACATTGTTAGTGTATACATTTCACGTACTTCAAATTAGTCTAATCCTAAAAGGTGGAACAGACGTCTTCAAACAGGAGACTACATGGTCTGGCGCCTAACAGACTGAACTCAGAAAAAGGTTGAGAAGAACCCGAGTACTTCACGTTAGTCTAATCCTAAGAGGTGGAACAGACGTATTCAAACAGGAGAATAGATGGCACGGCGCCCGGCAAACTGAAGTCTGAAAAAGTTTGAGAAGTACCTGAATCAATTAATTGCTTTTATATATTGTACTTTGTAGGGTGCGGCTTGATCCCCTTAAAAAACATGATGAAAAAATCTAATGTTGTATGCATCTATCTTAGTTTCTCTTCTATATAATGTACTAAAAAGGGTACGTAGGCAACTCATTTTCTGAGTGCAGTTGCAAAAAAAAAAAAAAAAAATCATATATCAGAACTACGTTGGGCCTGATTCTCCATTTAAAAAAAAAAAAATCATCACAAGAAAGATTTCTTCACCAAATCCAAACCCATTTATGTAGATACGTAGGCAACCTTTGGGTGCGGCGCCTTTTACATTTAATATTTTCTTTTGTGGTTTCAGCACTTAGAAGCAATCAATACATGCAGATCACTACAACGAAGAACAATATATGAGACATTATAATTTGCCAAAATAAGGACACAGGCCTCGTTATCCCTCTTTTCTTTTATTTTTTGTAACAGCAGGAACTGGAAGGATATCACCAAACTGATTTTGAAAAATGTTTGTGTATTATCCCGAAAAAAAAATGAGTCTAAAAAGTGAAAGTTAAAAATGTAAATAAAAGGTCCAAGTCTAAAAAAAAAGAGAATAACAAGTCAAAGAAATCTAATGAAAAATCCAAAACAAATGATAGAGTCAAGGTTTCGCACCTTTTACTAAATGATAACTGAAATTAGGGTTAAAAGGAAAAGAATAATTTTCAAAGCTATCATTTCTTTCATTCCCTGCACCAAAAAAAAATAAAAATAAAAAAGAAACAAAGTCAGGACAAACTTATGTGCTAACTCTTCATCTCATTTCACAGGAACTCTGCATGGGCCCGATCGGGATCTAGGCTAATTCGCCGAAGTTCTGACCATAGTGAACATTCTCTATCCGTAATATTGTCATCCTTGTCTACACCAGCAGTATTCTCTGCTACACGTCTCAGCAACATGTCTGAAATTCCGAACAACGAGCACCAACAAAACTCTACCCCTCCACCTGACCCAATGACTGATCTCCGAGAACTTGTCCAAGCCATGCTTGACCGACAGGATAACAGTGAGCAAACTATGCTTGGCATAATGCGCCAAAGCGCCCAGATGCCTCCTCCTCCTCCTCCTCCTGAGTCGGAAGTAGCTTCACCTTTTCACCTTGAGCCTCTGAACAATGAGAGAGGAATTCCCACTAAGCTCGAGGAAGAAGTAGTTATGCTCAAAAAAGTCTTAAAAGCCATGACTAAGGCTGAACCATGGATGGACATTCATGGGTTAAGTCTTTTCCCAAAGGCACGATTACCCCATGGTTTCAAGATGCCTAATCTGACAAAGTTTGATGGGACCGGTAGCCCTACCAATTTCCTGAAAATGTATGTAGGGGCAATGAGTCCTTGGGGAGCGGAAGAGTCTCTGATGGCTCAACTCTTTCAACAGTATTTAGATGGTGCGGCATCACATTGGTTGCTCAACCTTGAAAATACAAAGAAATCCACTTGGGCTGACATAGTCAGAGAGTTCTCAAACCAATACAAATAGAATGAAGAAATTGATGTTACTAGAAGGGATCTGGAGACCACTTCTCAAAACCTTAATGAGACATTTTCTTCATTCATCACTCGATGGAGAAATAAAGCCTCCAAAATGATGACTAGGCCTAATGAGGAGGTACAGCTGCAAATGGTTGTGAAGAACCTTCTTCCTGTCTATTAGAAGCATATGGCGTACCAATATTTCCCGACATTCAAAGCCTTGATTGCTACGGGAACTCTAGTTGAGGATGTTGTGAAAAGGGGAGACATCAAGAAAGATGAACCAACTAGCGGCACTACTTATAATGCAAAGTTTGGAAATAACAAAAGAACTCCGAACAATGATTCAGCAGCTCCTAAGACAACTAATGCGATCCATGCCATTGGCGCATCTTCTGCATTCCAGTTACGACCACAAAGGAACTTTACTCCTTTGAACATGAGTTATTCCCAGGCTCTCTCTAAGCCAAAAAAGGCCAATCTCATTCAACCTTTGAATCCACGTCCACCTCCTAAAAATCCTTACCCTGGTTATGACCCAAGCCAAAACTGTGAATATCATCAAAGCCCCGGGGCATAATACTGAAAACTGCACGGCTCTAAAGCATCAAATTCAAAACCTTGTGGATGATGGAAAACTCTTTTTTAGATCCATTTCCACTAAACCAAACGACTCTCAGCCTAACATCACAAAAAAAACCCTTCCTAATCATAAGCCCTCATTTGCTATTAATGCCATCTCTGCTGCTTCAGACTGATGCGATCCGATCTAATTAATCCGCAAGACAGTTCCTCAAATGTATGAAATGCCAATAGTTGCAGGTTACAAGTGTCTGGTCTATGACTATTCCACTTAAGAAAAAGTCAAGATGATGCCCTGTAAAGGCCCCAGCTTCACTCTCAACAAGGATCCATTCTCTAACATGTGTGTAACTTTGGATTATGATGGTGCCTTCTTCATTTTGGACTCTGATGCTCATGAAGATGCCTCTTCGATCTTGATAATTGTGGAGAAAAACACTAGAGGACATTCCACCACTCTAAATACATATTGGCGCCCCATCTGCCTCGATGATCTTAGTGATAAGGAGTACGTGGATATATCTCATTTGACTAGAGCAGGTCGCCATTTTAAACCATCCCATTTGGAGGATGAAAATCCTTTGGAGGTATTGAGAAGGAAGGCGAAGGGCAAAGAGCCAATGACAGAGGATAGTAACAAGGAAGATGATGCTATCAAGCGCATGAATGAAGTAAATGCTAACGTTTCCATCTAGAAATTGTTAATGTATTCCCAGCCTCATAGGGCAGTTATTCTAAAGCATTACAATGAAGCCTTTGTAAGCTCTTCCACAACACCTGACCAGATGGTGGGGCTCATTCATGGTGTAGATCGAACTCTCATGATCACAGACAATGATCTCCCTGACAATATCAACCACAACAATTCGTTGCACATCACTATACACTGTAATGGATGGGAGATACCTAGGGTGTTGATCGACAATGGTTCTGCAATCAATGTTTGCCCTCTGCGTGTGCTAACAAGACTTGGGTATTCAAAAGAAGATCTGGTACCATCTAACCAGGTGGTCAGAGCATATGATAATGCTAAGAGAGAAGTATTGGGGTTAATCATCCTCCACATTGAATGTGGCCCCGTGGCAAGGAAGGTGGAATTCATGGTCATTGACATTCAAGCCTGTTTTAACTTCTTATTAGGAAGACCATGGCTGCATGAGAATAGAGCAGTGGTTTCTACTTTACACCAAAATGTAAAGTTTCTCACCGATCAGGGCGCTGTGACTATTTTCGGTGATCCAGAAATTATGACCATCTCCAACACCGGAAAATCGGTATTGTATTTGAATGAAGTAGAGGGCACTAGGTTGGATTGTTACACAATCCACTGTATTCTAGCAGCACCTGGAAATTCATGGATGAATGAGGTTCCAGCAGCCACACCATATGAAAGTGATGAAGAAACAGAACCAGAATATAGTGAGGATGATGAGGAAGAAATAGGAGTTCCGAGCATCAGCACTCATAATACGTCAGTTGAAGCACCGAAGGAATCTTGTGTCGGAAATCCTCAACTTGATGATAATGACTCAAAGAAGAGATCTAGGACAGATGATTTTGACCTGGACTTTAATGTAGTGGGTCCTATCCGAGAAGTTCACACTGAATCACTGTTTCTCTTTCCAGGATATCAACATGAAGACCAATATCGCGAATTGCCACAATTCCACAATTTAACGGGAACGGTGATCTTTTTGTCCATTTAGTGGGTTTTGTGAATGCATTACACCCCTAGGGCATACCAGAGGAAGATTACCCCATGCTCTTTGACAAGAGTTTAGAAGGACCAGCTCTGGATTGGTACGATTCTTTAGATTGTGTAGATAGAGCTAGTTGGAAAATGCTAGCCAAGCCTTTGTAAATTGGGCTCTTGAACATAAACAAACTGATGTCAAGAAGTTGATGCTAGTCACTTTGTGTCAGAGTGCCTTAGAAACTTTCCCGCACTTTTGTTCAAGATGCACTCATATCCGCACACAGCTTCGTTTCCCTATTACTGATCGGGAATTCATGCTCATATTGCTGCGAAACCTGAACGATTTCTACTATCGTCACATGGTTACTATCAAATACACCTCCCTCAGCCATATGAAACAACATGGCTCGATGCTTTGGAATTGCAAGAAAAATGACATCGGGAAGATCTTGAAACTCCCAACACAAATCCAAGGGTATATGCTAAGCTAGATGAACCATTGAGCATGGTGTATGATCGTCTTCGGAGCCAAGGTTTAATCCAAGCCTCAGCATATGTGCACTGTTTACCCCTTCCTGGAACAGACATGAGCAAACTCTGCGCTTATTGTCGCCAATTTGGGCACTAAACTAACCGATGCCATGATCTTTACTACAAAGTTCAAAATCTGGTTGATCAAGGCATCATTAGTCCAACCCATAAGGAAATGTCCGCAAGGAAAGTGTCGGCGCGCCCTCAACCGCAATCCCAAGTTGATATCTTCCGCAAATTAGTTGAGCAAGGTCGGATACATCCACTTCCTAGACGCCCAGGGGCAAGTCCCGTAGGGTCAGATCTCCACAAGTATTGCTAATATCATTAGTTGCATGGTCACGGAACAAACCAATGTCATGCTCTCAGCTATCGCATCAAGCAGATCACCAACTTAGCTCTTGACTACCGCAAAGCTACTTGATCATCTCACATAAAGGAAAAAAATCTTCTGTAAAAGTCCTGTAAGGGGTTAGCCCATAAAAAAAACACTCTTTGAGCTCGTTAGTATCAGAGAACTACGTGCAGCTTGAATCCCCATTATCACATACACTTGCACTGTGAGATCACTCCACCTATGTAACACCTGGGGTACGTAGGTAGCTCAATATGAGTGCAGCTGCTTTATTAAATAAAAATTTTAGTTCCTTAAAATGAACTACGCTGAGTCTGATTCCCCATAAAATGCACCAGGAGCAATGGGGATATGTAGGCAGCCTTCGGGTTCGACTCAAATATATTAATCATTGTATTTTTAGCAATGTGATCAGAACTCGAGATGCCAGTCATCATAGGAGCAATTGCAGAATGTTGAATTGACGCATCAATGGGGATAAAGGCCCTAATCTTTATATTTTCTGTCTTTGTTCAAATATTAAGTAGGGAATGGAAGAATGAAAAATCTGTTTTAAACCCTAATGACAGTAAAATCATTCAAGAGAATCAAAATATACAAAAAAAAAAAAAATCAAAATTGTAAAGGTGGACCATTCTAGTCAAAATATGGAAAAATCATTTTCGAAAATTTTCTTTATTCTGCAATGCACTGCAATATGTAGTTTTCCACTCTCTTCTTTTAATTCTTTTTCTCTACCTTTAGGTCCAAAAAGAAGAAATTTGTCCCTTCTCTAAGGATGACCGTTTACCATCAGAAAACAAACACCTCAGTCGTATCCACAAATGCGGTCAAAGGGCCTGTAGGGTTTGCCATTCAACCTCTATCCAAAGGATTTTAAATCATGATGAAGATGGGTTATACTCAAGGAACCGAATTAGGGCGTGATGGTAGGGGAATAAAGCAGCCAATCCCCATAGTAGACAAGCAAAACCGAAAAGGGGTAGGATATGATCCGGGCAGCTCTTCTCACAACATCAAAAAACATTCTATTACCCTCAACGGCCAGTTCATCCTGCAAGGAGATACTGAGTTGTACTATGAATTTCCAGAACCTTGGCTTAGTAGGAAGGAACATAAGATTTTACCGGGATTGGAGATATTCTTCAATGAGGCTAGCAATTTAGACTTAATCAAATGTTGGTTTGTCCAAAAACAAAAAATGAAAAAAGAAAATGACTGGGTGGATAATCTAGAACATGGAGTCCTTAAGAAACTTTTCACTTCTGAGTCTGGTGCCTTTGATGATACCTTTTAGCGAAAGCATTGAATATAAGTGGAGTATTAAGTGTCAGTCAAAAGATGGATATCATACTGATAGCTCATCTTCCAGCCAATCTACATTGCACACCCAGTCAGAAGACTCTGATAATGAGGAAATTGAATGTGAACCTTTATCTAAATACATTTTTATGCAAGATGTTATTTCTGACAGTGAATTTAATAATGATGAATCGCTTGATGCAACGAAAACATATATAAAATCCATGGAAGAATCCATTGTAGTTAATATTGGTACAGAAAATGCTGTAAAAGAAGTCAAAATAGGTTCATCCCTATCCCCAACTGAACAGTTTATTACATTGTTAAAAGAATATGTAGATTTGTTTGCATGGTCTTATGCTAATATGCCTGGTGTCAATAGAGAAATTGAGGAACATCGCATTCCGTTACATCCTGAAAGCAAGACTTAGCAGCAAAAGCTCCGTCGAATGAAACCAGAGATTAGTCTAAAAGTGAAAGAAGAAATCCAAAAACAGATTGATGCCAAATTCATCCAAGCTGTAAAACACCTGAGTTGGCTCGCCAATATAGTGGTTGTACCTAAAAAGGATCGAAGAGTTCGGGTATGCATTGATTTTCGAGATTTGAATGCTGCATCACCAAAAGATTGCTTTCCTCTACCCCACATCGATGTTCTCGTGGATAATACGACGGTCATGCAATGTTTTCCTTCATGGATGGATTTTCAGGGTATAATCAAATACTCATGGCTCAAGAAGATATGACAAAGACATCTTTCATCACTCCGAGTTATGCCTTTTGGTCTCAAAAATGCCGGAGCCACATATCAAAGGGCTGCAACCACTATCCTTCATGACTTCATCCACGACATTGTGGAGGTCTATGTAGATGACATGATTGTGAAAAGTGAAGACCGTGAGGAGCATATTCCCGCATTGAAGTCCTTCTTCGAAAGAATCAGGAAGTACAATCTAAGGCTAAACCTCAAAAGTGTGTGTTTGGCGTCACTTCGGGGAAGTTGTTGGGATTCATTGTCAGTCAAGACAGCATCAAAGTGGACTCTGAAAAGGTAAAAGCTATTCAAGGGCTACCCCCTCCTTAAACAGAAAAAGAAGTAAGAGGATTTCTCGGCGAAATTCAATATATCAGCAGGTTCATCTCACAACTCACTATGAGATGTGAACTTATATTTAAGCTGCTTAGAAAAGGGGCATCCCATGAGTGGAACGGGGATTGTCAGGAAGCTTTTGATTCCATGAAAGAGTATATTTCAAATCCACCTGTTCTAATGCCACCTAGACCAGGAGAACCTCTGATTTTGTATCTCACCATCACATAAACAGCTATAGGAGCTCTCTTAACCTAATATTAAGAGGGAACAGTAAGAAATTCCTGGAGTATAAGACAAGATATACCCCATTGGAAAAAGCATGTGTTTCCTTGGTCTATGTCACGAAGAAGTTGAGGCATCACCTCCAAGCTAATACAACCTATCTGATCTCAAGACTTGATCCAATCAAGTATCTGTTTGAGAAACCCATTCTTAGTGAAAGATTGGCGAGATGACATGTTATGCTTTCTGAGTTTGATATTCAATGTGTCAGCCAGAAATATATTAAGGGAAGAGCCATATCTGAAGCCCTAGCAGAGGGACCAGTGTCAGGAGATGAATATGATGATGTGTTCCCTTATGAGTACTTATTATCCGTTGACAATCCACTATGTGCATGTATTTTGATGGAGCTTCTAATATGAGAGGTAATGGAGTAGGAGTTTTGTTAGTAGATCCTAATGGAGTCCATATTCCATTTGCTGTCAAGCTGGATTTCCCAACAACAAACAATACAGCTGAGTATGAAGCAATGTATATATGGAGTAAAGGCCGCTTTGGTAGCAGGAGCAAGACATCTCACTGTGTATGGAGATTCTAATCTCATCATATCTCAGGCAATCGGAATTTGGATGGTTAGAGATGAGAGATTGCAGCTATACATAGAGTACCTTAAAGAATTGATCCTTTTTTTTGATGATATCAGCTTCAAACATCTCCCCCGGGAACAAAATAGCTTCACTGATGCTTTAGCCAATCTCGCTGTTAATTTAACATGGAAAAATGGTACAAAGATCCATTCAGTTTTAATTGAAGAAAGGAAGGGACCAACAGTGACGGTAGCACAAATTGTCTTCGCACTGGCTTAACAAGAGGATGATGATGTCTGGTACAAGGATATCAAGACTTTCTTGGAAACTATGCAATATCCAGAGGGAAGTGGCAAGAAGGACCACATAGCTATCAAAAGGCTTGCTGCTCATTTTCTCATACTAAAAGGCAGACTATATCACAAAGGGTTTGATGGTACTCTGCAACTCTGCGTGAATGATAGCGAAAAGCAATCCATCATGGAAGAAGTTCATTGAAGAGAATGTGGACCCCATAAGAATGGAAGAATGCTGGCTCGTAAAATTTTGGGAGTAGGTTTCTATTGGAGCAATCTAGAAGGTGATTGCATCAGCTTGGTCCGCGCCTGCAAGCAATGTCAGATATTTGCTAACCTCAATCATACGCCACTTGTGTCACTACATAATATGACCTCTCCTTGGCTATTTTCGAGTTGGGGCATAGACATAATTGGACAAGTTCATCCAAAGGCTTCAAATGGGCATCAGTTTGTTCTTGTAGCAATTGATTATTTTTCAAAGTGGGTTGAAGCTGCATCATTTTCAAAGATAGGGGAAAAGCAAGTCTTAAAATTTGTGATTAACAACATTATCTGTCGGTATGGCATACCTTTGAAATCGTCTCTGATAATAGATCACAATTTGAGGGTCATCTGAAGACCACTCTCGCAAATATATGCAATCAAGCATCATCAGTCCTCACCTTATCGTCCCCAAACAAATGTAGCGGTGGAAGCGGCCAATAAGACACTATTGTTGCCAAGATGACTCAAAAGACTAGGGGAATGGCATGACAAATATTCTTTGGTTTATGGGATGGAGCCAGTCCTACCGGTTGAAGTGGAGATACAATCAATAAGGGTCATAGCAGAAAGTGAAATCTCAGAAGACCAATGGTATAAAACTCGTTATGATGAGCTTGCATTTGCAGATGAGCGCCGACTACAAGCATTGCATAACATTCAACTCTATCAATAGAGAATTGCTCGTGCATTTAATAAAAGGGTTCGAGATAGAGACATTCAAGAAGGTGATCTAGTCTTAAAGGAAAATAGGGCTCTATTGCATGATCCTCGGGGAAAATTCAAGCCTAACTGCTCTGGACCATTCCTAGTCAAGCATGTCACCACGGCTGGAGCAGTAAAGCTAATGGATTTTGATGGGAATGAATTCACTCATTTCACTAATCTTGATCAATTGAAGAAATATTACGCTTAGGCATCAAAGTAATTGTAATTGTCATGGTCAAGTAACCAAGCAGTTTGTGGGTTTTGTATCCTATCTGGTTATTCTTAATAAACATGCCATGAGTTTCTAGATATTCATATGATGTATGCAAAAACAAAAGGGACCAAAAAAAGAGAAAGAAAAAAGAAGCAAAAAAAGGGAAAAAAAGAAAAAAAAGGGAAAAAAAAAACTAAAAAAGAGAAGAAAAAAGGAGAAAAAAAAGAGGATGAAACATGCAAGGATTTTTTTTTAAGGTTTATTTGTAATGCTTTTATGTGTCATATGATTGATTAATTGTGATTTGCATGTCATATTTAATGTTAAAGTGTGCACGTGTTTAGAATTGTGTTCACATTGAATTTCTCACAAGCAGATAATTCTCACAAATAGATCTTTTTATTCATCCCAACTGGGGTACTTCATTTCATAAATAAAAAGACATAAAGCCTTCATTTCCTACAAAGTCAAAAAAAAGGGAAGGAAAAAATAAGCTAAAAAACAACAACATAGAAAATAAACATGATATTTCTCTCAAACCCTTCTCCTCTTCATGGTAGGCTCGTCTGAATCATTGTCTTGACCAATATCTGCCAGAAGCCATTGAAGGTAATCTTCATCAATCAGTGGTATGTGAGGTTCAGGTAGCGCTAATATAATTTTAGCTCCTTGCCATATAGTAGGCATTCTTTGAATACCACTCATATCAATCTCATAAGTGGTACAAGGTGGAAGAACTTGGAGGGCAGGAATGTAATGTTGCCTCAAACTAATTTGCCTTAGATACCTCCATGGAAGGTAGAAAGTGACCTGGCAAAGCCCCGGTAATTATACACCCCTACGACCAGAATTGCAATAAACAATTGCACTAATGCCAAGGTGGCTTATAACCCACTTTATGTCTCGATAAAGAAAAAATCCTCCCACCCACCATTTTTGCTAAGATGATAAAAGAAAGGAATAAGACCTCTCTCCCGGACATGATTAGTTTTGTAAGTAAGACTCTTGTGGGGTTTCATTAGAGAAAATTTTTCCAATAACCATAAATGAAGGGCTAATGGATATCCCTTCACAAACTTCGGGGTTTCCTTTTGAGTTCATCTAAACCAAGAAACATTTCCCCCAAAATAAGCGGTCCAAGACGACCCCCACTAACAATTTGAGAAAAAAAGTGAAAGACACCGAACATGGCATGCATTTAAAGACTATTTAATGACGGTACTTCCCAAAATCTTAAGAATGCAAGCATTTTCTCTAGCAATCCTATAGTTGGCATTATTAGAGAATTGCCAAGTGCCAAATTGAAAAGCCAACTATAAGTTGAGAAGAAATACCTCACCATATTGTAGGTAGTTGCCATGAAGATTTTTGGGATGAAATAAAATTGTTGAGAAATCTCCCGAGATCCTTGTAGGAGATCTATGTGTAATAATTGGACCATTGGACGATAAGCCTAGCAAACCCTCAACCTCTTCAACAAGAGGCACAATCTCCCGGTCTCCAAAGCGGAAGACATGACGAGTTTCATCCCCAAATTGGGAAGCAGCATGAATCATGTCATAACAGATGGAAAGAGAAAGCAAAGGCATGAGAGCCTTAGTAAAGTAGGAAGAAGAAAAAGATTGTCTTGGTTGCTCCAAATTCTTTGTGACCCCTCGAGAGTTGTTTTTTCTCCCGACTCCGCATTTCATTAGCTTCTTCATAAGTAAGAACCATTTGAGGAAAAATTAGAGAAAAGATTGGACTAGTGGAAGTGGTGCACTTGGAAATGAAAAATCATGCCCATTTTATAGATGGAAAAGATGATCATCCATATTTCATGTCATGGATAATAAGTTTGAGTATTGTCCATAGGATAATAAGGAGCATCCTTCACCATGGTTAATGACCAAGCATTTGTGGTAGGACAAATTTTGCTAAAGTCGAAAATAAAAAAAAATGTGTCGATGATGAATGAAGAACGTTGATGCAATCCTTTTCTTAATGATCATCCAAAATAATGACTTTGATCAATCTATTTTATATAGTGATCATCATTTTTCGATAAAGCAAAAAAGCATTATGCATGATAAAATTTCTGAAAGATTTCGTAAAAACAGATAAAAAAATTTGCCCTATGATGATATGGTCAACCATAGTTTATCTAGAGGGTAATAACCTTTGGTCAACCCTTTAGGTGATATGACCTGACAATGTCCTAATTTAAGGTGATATGACCTGACAATGTCCTAACTTAAGGTGACATGATAATACGTGAAGTCATAAAAAGTGAATGATGTGATTTGACAATTTGTGCGTCATCAAGGCCATGAAAAACTGTAAAAAAAAACCGAAGTCAACCTGTTAATTGTCGGAATCTCCCACATTAACAAAAGACAAGACGACGATAAAGTTGCATTTTCAAATTTTAGAAATTTAATTGGAATTTTCTATTTAATACGACGTTAAAGTCGTATTTTCAAATTTTAGTAAATTAATTGGGATTTTCTATCTAAGACGGCAATAATGTTGCATTTAAATTGTAGAATATTAATTGGGATTTTTTGTCTAAAGACGTCAATATTGTCGCATTTTCAAATTTTAGAAAATTAATCGGAATTTTCTAGTTAAGACGACAATAAGGTTGCATTTAAATTGAAGAAAATTAATTGGGATTTTTTGTCTAAAGACGACAATATTGTCGCATTTTCAAATTTTAGAAAATTAATCGGAATTTTCTAGTTAAGACGACGATAAAGTCGCATTTTCAAAGGTTTAGAAAATTAATTGGGGTTTTTTATCTAAGACGACAATAAAGTCGCATTTCCAGTTTTAGAAAATTAATTGGGATTTTCTACATACAGCAACGCGAATTATGGCACTGATGATAACTATTTTCTGTGGAGAATATGTTATCTCAAAAGAAATTATCTGTCAAAATTTGTGTCTTTTTAAACATTGGCCATCATTTCCTCCAAAATTCGACTAATGTGGGGCATTCTGTAGACACCAAATTTTGAACCCCTTTTTCGGATGAATAAAGATTTTGAAAAGAAATAAAAATAACAAAAATCATCATGCATCGAGGAATGTGCGCCCTGTCAAATGCATGTTTCGTCCCGAAGCACGAGTTTCATTCCGTCGTGCGGTTTTCCATTTTTTTGCCTATTAGTCATGCGGTTTCAGCTTAGAAATATAATTTCCATGTCTCGTAGTCAATAGCTACAACCATCATTAATAAAATGATTCATAGTATAATCATGCTCGTCTTTATTAATATGACGAGTTTTCGCTGATTATTTAAGTAAGTCTTTCGGAAAAAAAAAATGAACGAGTCGCGATTAGGCGTCGGAATTTTAGTCGTATCCAAAAACCGGTAATAATCAGTTTTCTTGATGGTCAAGTCATTGTTCATTAAATAAAGAGTAAGAATATATTCTTTGTCCACTAAACCCATCCTTTATCCAATAGTTAGAGAATAAAAATCATGAAAAAGAATAAGAATAAGAATCAAATCCAAAGTGTAAGAGCCAAAGATCCGATTTTTTTCGGAAGATTCGAACTATGCGCCAGGCACATGACCATGCGCCAGACGTATGAGTTTGCGCCCAGCGCACAACAGGCTCCTGCACTAGACGCAAGCCTGAGCGCCTAGCGCATGGTGTTGTGTCTAGTGCAGGACGTTGCGTTAGGCGCATTGTGCTAATCATTTCTATTTGCACGTTTTTCGATGCATTTTTTTTTTACGTATTAGGATGTTTAGGGAAGAATATTTTCTGAAAAATCTGATTTTGCCTCATTTATGAGAAAATCTAAAAAGAATAAAAATATTTGTGTTTCCAAAGAGATTTGATGATGTCATTAGGGTGAGGTCATTAGAGTGATGTCATTAGGGTGATTAAGGATGAAGAAAATCGGATTTTTTAGGTTAAAAATCTGATTTTCTACTTCTTTGAAACCCTAGTTCATCTCCTTCATTTCTCTATAAATACCCTCTTTTTTCCACTTTAAAACCAATTTGAAAAAAACACAATTCAACTTCACTCTCATCTTCTCTACTACTCTTCTCCTCCTTGATTTTTCCATCTAAGAAAAAGTCTTAATTAGTAAGTAAGGAAGTTGAAAAGAGTTCAACTTAATTTCACTAATTCTCTCATCTTCTCTACTCCTTCTCTCTAAAAATCTCACTTAAGCAAAAGAAAGTAAAAGTTAGTAAGATAATTAGTAAGTAAAGAAGTTCATCAAAAGAATAAAACAACACAAAACTGATGGTAACGGGTCAACCTTTTAAAAATCTCAAAATAATCCCACCTTATCACCCAATCTTCTTATAACGGGTCATAAACTGATGGTAACTTGTATAAAAGATATTAGTAGGGAAGTGTCTAATTCTAATTGGTCTAGAATTTTTTCTTTTTTTATTTCATTAAATCACTCTTGCTCTCCTCTCTCTCCTCCTCTTTATCAGTATCCCTAACTAAAAATCCATCATCTCTACTTCTCATGAGTCATCACCACCACCACTTCGATCCCCGCTCCACCACACCTCCCCTGAACAATAATATTCATCACCAACAGTTGCCACCCATCACCACCACCATCACCCTAACACCGACAATACAATATCCACACCTAGCTGATTATTCTTTCTCTTCCTGGCTTCATATGCAAATGCCTAAACATTGCTAAAATTGGTTTATCATATAGGTTCCACAAATTCCCTTGCTGATTTTCAGATTCATCACTCAAAATCGAAGAAACCAAACCCAAAAATCCTCTCTTTCGTTCGCACGACCTTTCTCTCTCACCTCGACTCGCCATTCCGGCCAACACAGTTGGGTCTGCCGCAGCCGCCACAAACCATTGCAGGGTGTATCGATTAGTGTTGCACCACCCAGTGTTGTCGTGGTCGACAACCTCGAACTTCGACTATGTTGTGTTTCTTTCTCTCTCCCCTCTTCGAATTTCTGTTGGGTTGGTGTTTTGGTGTTTTCGAGTTGATGTTGCTGAGCTACTTGATTTAGACGGTGTTGTTGGTGGGTGAGTGGTTTATGTGGGTTCTAGTGAGACTTCAAGGCTATGGTGGGTGGTTCCTGTAAAGAGGTTGGGTGGTAGTGTTGGTGCAGGAGGATGAAATAGGTTGTTGAGAAGGTAGAGTAGCAGATTCTTGAAAAAAAAAGAATTAAGTAAATATAACCTATTCAACAGGTTCCAAGTATAAAGACTCATTTAAAGAAGATTAGATGCAAAGATGGGATTGTTTTGGGATTATTAAAAGGAAGGACCATTTTTAGAAGACCATGCAAAGGTGGGATTATTCCTGTCAATTAATCCCACAAAAAAAGAGTTTAAGTTAGTAATAAAGAGAATCTAGAAACTCACTTAGAAATTAAGAAAATCACAAAAAAGTAGAAAAATTTGCAAAAGGAATTGCATCATTGAGGTAGCAAGGTAAAATTGAAGTTTTTATTATTTTTTGATTATCTCCTCAATCATCTACTAACATTCTTCTTGTTTCTTCTTACCATTTTTTTAATTTTGGAGTGATTTGGGTATGAGGAAGTCTTAATAGGTTCCCAACCTTAAATCACCCCACCTAGAATAAATCACCTCTAATGGGGGTAACTCTTAGGAAACAATGTGATTATTTGATTTTCCTTAATCAAGTTTTTATTCATCACAAAAAATGTTTTCATAAAAAACATCAAGAAAAGTTGTGTATAAAACATCTCCATAAAAAAAGATGTGATGCTGTAATTATAGTCAGCTTTACTTCCCTACTTTATTTCATTTTTTCGTCTGCATTGATTACATAGTTTGTAGGATTTATATTTTTCCTATGTAGTGAAAGATTTTTCCAGCAACTGGGCTTTGGAATTTCTAAAAATAGAATTTTGTGTAAATAATTAAAAACCATAAAACTTTGTTGTGAAAAATTAATTTTGTCCGGTACCACTTAAGATTGTTCTGTTAATAAAGTTCAAAATAAAATCATTTAGACAAAACTAAAAACATCAAGTTTAAATAAGACATAAGTGGCTTTCCAAAAACATAAAAATCATGTTCATATGAATTTTATACAATTTTATATCATTTTTACAAAAGCGTTTACGTAAATCACTAAATTCCAGAAAACTGATTTTCTTTTCAGTTAAAGAAACAAAATAAAATGGTCTTAAAGTGTCCAATTCAGTGAAAACTACCAGTCTAGTCTTTCAAGGTGTCTATAATGTTCATACCAAAATTCACTTAAAAATAAGTTCAATAAGCTAGGTTTCAAACAACAAATTGGATAAAGGTCCTGTTTTGACCAGTTTGAGTATAAAATTCATCATAATTCAAGATGTCATTAAAAACTTGTGAAATTTTGACACAACATAAACAACTCACTGATCTATCCATATATGTATCACATTCTCAATTTAAAGCTTTCTATAGAATGTTATGATTTTTGCAATTCAGTACAAGAACAAAAGTGCAATCTGGAAAATGGAATAAAGTGATTAACTCAAATTTCATAAAAAAAAAATTTTTTATTTTCACACAAAAATATTAATTGAAAATCATGAAATTTTTATGTTTCTCTTAAAATGATTCATTTTATCATGTAAATAAAAATTAAGAAAATTGTCATAAAAAAATAAAAATCAAAGAGGCTAATTAATCTCTAATTTTCACAAGTTTACAAATAAACGTGATTTTCAAAGCCCATTCAAGGAGATGAAGATCAAGGAGCCTCATGGTGAAGATCCAGATTGAAGATTTAATATAGATCATAGATTTTGTAAATTTTGTTGTAATAATAATTCTTAGTAAATAGTTATTGCATCACTTAATTATTGAAAAACATGGAGATTATCTTAAACCTTAATAATCGTTAATTAGGGCGATTATCTTTTTCATTTAATCACTAATTGAGGTGATTATCTTAAACCTTAATAATTGTTAATTAAGGCGATTATTTTCTCATTTAATCACTAATTAAGGTGATTATCTAAAACCTTAATGATCGTTAATTAGGACGATTATTTTCCTCATTTAATCACTAATTAGAGTGATTATCTTAAGCCTTGAATAATCACTAATTAGGGTGATTATCTTAACCTCCATTTTTAATATGTAATTAAGGTGATTATCTTAAACCTTAATAATCGTTAATTAAGGCGATTATTTTTTCATTTAATCACTAATTAAGGTGATTATCTTAAACCTTAATAATCGTTAATTAGCGCGATTATTTTTTCAATTATTCACTAATTAAGGTGATTATCTTAAACCATAATAATCGTTAATTAGGGCAATTATTTTATTACTTAATTACTAATTAAGGTGATTATCTTAAACCTTAATGATCGTTAATTAGGACGATTATTTTCCTCATTTAATCACTAATTAGAGTGATTATCTTAAGCCTTGAATAATCACTAATTAGGGTGATTATCTTAACCTCTATTTTTAATCTCTAATTAAGGTGATTATCTTAAACGTTAATAATCGTTAATTAGGGCGATTATTTTTTCATTTAATCACTAATTAAGGTGATTATTTTAAACCTTAATAATCGTTAATTAGGGCGATTATTTTCTCATTTAATCACTAATTAAGGTGATTATCTTAAACCTTAATGATCGTTAATTAGGACGATTATTTTCCTCATTTAATCACTAATTAGAGTGATTATCTTAAGAGATGAATAATCACTAATTAGGGTGATTATCTTAACCTCCATTTTAATCTCTAATTAAGGTGATTATCTTGATCCTCCTTCATATTTAGTCACTAATTAAAGTGATTATCTCACCCTATTTTAATCACTAATTGGAGTGATTACCTCATTTTCTAATAGGTTTGTTTAATTCTAAAGGTGAGTTATTCATAATCTGGTTCCTTTTCTTTCCCAAATGGAATTGGCCATTTAGGGTGAGACATAAGCTCGAACTACGACGGTTTTGATCCATGAGTGGATTCCAATCCCGCAATGATTGGTACATAGTGCAACTTCAGTGCTCAAACCTACCATGTACAAATGATATATTGGTCCTTAATAATTATGGTTGATGTGTATATGTGCAAATTATGTGATTTTATTTCTTTTGAATAGCCATGATTACTTTAAAATGGAAAATAACGCATTTAGTAAGAGCCCGTTCTTTAGAACAAAAGAGGAGACAAGTTCCACATGTTCGCACCTCTTAATCTAAACCCCGAACCCTATCTCATGGTATGAAAGACCAAATTTCAAAAAGTCTTATCTATATGAAGTCATCATAGTTTTAAATGATATTTCTTGAAACTGATTTTAAAATGATTTATTAAATAAATTTGTCCCTATTCAGATATTAATAGGGTGGCGACTTCCAAGTTTTCTAAAACTCATAGTCCAATGAGAGACTTTCGTGGGATTCAGACCACTAATTAAGACAGTCAAAAATCGAATACCACATATCCTATAATTGATGTTAAGAAATTGTTTCCTGAAATTCCGCTATAAGTGCATCTATATTCCTACAGTGGCATCAGTTTTAGTCTCTTGCATAATGTTTATATGATCATATTCATAACTATTTTGATTATTTTTGTTCAATTAAGGGAGGGACTTATTTATGGATTAATTTGCATAATTAATATAGTGATATTAATTGATTAGAATTGTTTGAAAATTTTTTAAATTGTAATCATGCTCGTTTTTTCCCCATAAAATTCTGAATCTATATTAGTTTTGAAGGTCATAATCTGATTATTTCCTTCACGTTATAGGGCATTTTGAACTGAAATATTTTGATTTTAGCTGAAAATCCTGGAAAGCCGTTTCATTGAATCAGTTCATGGTTTTGACGAAAGTTGATGGCATCAACATATACCAATTTCTCTGCCTTCTCTCTAAAACACAAAGAGTAACTCACCCTAACCCTAGGAACTCGCCGGAGTTCCGGCGCCGCGCAAGATTCTGGCGGGTTCTCCGACGAGTTCCACTATATTTCTCGGTGTTTACTTTCCTTTTTCGTAGCCTTCTCCTAGTTTTTGTTTCTCCTCCCGGTTGTCATCCCCTCCCCTGTTGTGTCTGGTAGGTTTCACTTCCTTTTCCGGCGTTAATCACCTCCTTCCCTGTGTTGCAGCTTTTCAATCTCCGTCGTCGGCGGTATCCCCCTTCCCAGTCGTCGGTGGCGGCGGCTTACCAGTAGTGAGTCGGTCTTGGTTTGGGCTTCCCCTTCCCTCTCCCCTTTTTTTTCGTCTAGTGGTTTATCTTGGGCCTCCCCTCCCCCTCCCCTATTTCGTAGTCCAGGTGGTCACTTTGGGCTTCCCCTCCCCCTTCCCCCTAAGATTAGTTTGGACTGCACGTCCCCCCTCCCCTGTTTAGTCTTACGTCGGCCTAGTTGGGCTTCCCTTCCCCTTCCCCCTCCCCCGTTCCGTGGTGTGTTGGCATTGCTTTGGGCTTCCCCTTTCCCTTCCCCCTCCATAGGTTAGTATAGCGTCCCCCTTCCCTTTCCCCGGTAGTTGTTCGTCCCTTTTTCCCCCTCTCCTAGTGTTTAGCTGGAAGTGTGACTGCCGTCTCCCAGACCCGTAAGCTTTTGTTTTAGTGTTCTGTTGTGGTTGTGTCATTATGCGTTTAGCTTTTGTTCACTCCATCTGCTTGATAATTTTGACAGTTGCTGGAGGTAGTTCGTGTTTTCAAGATGTTGGGGCTGATTTGTGTAGTTGGTTAGGGTTTGCGTGGAAAGACATTTCATGGTTGGGGTATGGTTTCTCCGATTTCGGAAATCGGATGGTTGTTCGAGATCTAACTATGGTTAGATTTCAGTCTCGCTTGGTAACGATTTTAACAATCATTGCCTTGACAAAACGATATCTGAAGACGGCTCCCCAATTTATCAATTGGGTTTATAGCGCGTCAACTCATTTGAGCTTCTCCTTCTCGAAGAAGTCTGAAATACCCCTTCAAGAGGGTATTCAATCACAAAGGATTGTGACTCGTTCAAGACTTTGGATCCAAGAATCCTATGCGACAGAAGGTCACTGGGATTGGTCCTGTTGGTTACGTTTTTGCCCCGATTGTGCAATCAGTTCACTCCTCCCGCTCCTTTCATTAAGTTTCTGGGATCATCATCCACCAGTAGCAGTACTTTAATACAACTATCTTGCAACACAACTCTCCAGATCGAGCAGCTTTATCTAAGTCTTTTAGGTTATTGTACTTGTTATGTAAGAGCGAGTAAAGCTCAGTTTGTTTTTCTTTGCTTTTGTTTGGTTGTATTAGCGTTAGGCTGTACTTCCGTTGTCTAATTAATGCAAATTTTCCCCGTTGTAAAAAAAAAAAAAAAAAATTCAGTTCATGGTAATGCCCAAAATCTAATTTCAGTTAAAGGGATTCAAACTTTAATTGCCCCAAAATTTCGAGACCATAAATTTTTCCCACAAAACGGCACAATTCGTCTGATATCAGTGTAATTGTTACATAAATTGCAACGAAATTTGGAGCCCCAACCATGGCTGGGTGGCACGGTGAGGCCACGGTGGTTGTCGCGGCATTACGTGCGGTGCAAAACAGATGCTCGAACCTATAGAACCTCACGCGGAGGGTGTTGCGGTGGCTCGCTTCGGCTGCTGTTGCGGTGGTTCATTGATGCTTAATATAATATTTTTTTAGTATTTATTTCATTATGATATTATAAATGCATTGATGCTTAATATAATATGTATGATATTATGTTTAGCATGTGACGAGTATGGCCTAAAACTTGAATAAAAAATGCGATTTGCGCATCGTTAATTTTTATGTAAATTAAATACGATCTGTGTATCGTTTGTTTTTTTGTAATTTAAATTTCAGTTATTTAAATTATAAATTATTTATGCAATCAAGAATGAATTTAAATTATAAATTATTTATGCAATCAAGAATGAAGTTCCATGGAGAATCAAGGATGAAGATCCATGAAGATTCAAAGAGGAATTCATGAAGATTAATTTTCCTAGGTTTAGGGGCCATACTAGGATCAATTTCTATTATGCTTATATTTATTTATGCATTTATCATGTTTAAAATATGTGTTCACTTTTAATTAGCGAACATAGTAAACTTAGGTCCCCAACATGTAATATTGAGTTTAAATGCTTTTCCAAACAACACCAATAACGCCTTAGATAGTGAGTAATAGGTTACGCGAAAACAGGGTGTTGCTCATTTTATCCAAGGACAGTAGAGTAGGTTTTTGAAACTTACATGTTAATATTTGGTTTAACTTAACAAAATCATCAAAAGACAAAATTTTAGGTTTTGAAACTAAGAGATAGGAGTAACAAGGAGTTGTCAACCTATCTACCAAGAATTATAATTAGTTATAATTAATAAAGTGTTCACTTACCTCAACTAATATACATTGAAGGTAGGGCCAAAGTCCGTTTGATTGTAGTGGGGAAGGATCTTGGTTATGTCTTTATTCAATAAGGGACTTTCATTTTGAATAAAGGGTAGTAGTTAATTAAAAAAATTTAAATTGTTGCTTTTGATAAACATTGATGTGGGTTACTCAAAAGATACTAAGGGATACTACTTTGACAACCAAAGCGAAAACAAAGTGTTTGTTGCTCGTAATGGTGTTTTCTGGAAAAGAAGTTTACTTCCAGAAAAACAAGTGGGAGTAATGTGTATCTCGAAGAAATTCGAGATGAGCAACAAATGGGTGAGGTTAACACCTCGTTATAGGAGGCCCAACGTAAAAATGCTCAGGACTCAGGAGGCGGCATTCAATTCACGCACCTCCTATCGTTCCACTTGGAGATACTCCATTCGAAGTCCCTCAACCTAATGAGGTAGAAACTTCTTCTGTTGTTTCCCAACGTAGGTCTAGTAGGACCATCATTCCGTCAAAGAGATATATTGACTTCCTTTTGATTGAAAGTTCTGAAATAACGATTTTAGAATCAGAAGAACCTACTAGCTACAAAGATGCTTTGGAGAGTCAAGACTCCGAAAGTTGGCTTGAGGTCATGAAATCTGAAATGGATTCCATGTCCGAAAATCAAGTATGGGACTTGGTTGATTTGCTTGATCGGGTAAAACCCATTGGGTGCAAATGGATTTTCAAGTTGAAAACAGACAAGGATGGAAACATTAGTATTTTCAAAGCAAGGTTAGTGGCGAAAGGTTTCAAGAAAATTCATATTATAGACTGTGATAAGACCTTCTCACTAGTAGCCATGCTGAAGTACATTAGGATAATCCTTGCGATTGCTGCCTTTCATGACTATGAAATATGGCATATGGATGTCAAAATCGCTTTCTTGAATGGTTTCTAAAAAGAGGATGAGTACATGACACAACCTCAAGGTTTTGAAGATCCAGAAAATTCAGGGAGGGTATGCAAGCTTAAGAAGTCCATTTATGGACTAAAGCAAGCATCAACGAGTTAGAACCTCAGATTTGATGAGGCAGTCAAGAAATTTGGCTTTCTCAGAAATAAAGAGGAATCTTTTATATACAAGAATTTAAGTGGGAGTAGTATTACTTTTTTGGTCTTGTATGTGGATGACATACTTCTCATAGAAAAGGATAAAACCATGCTTGAGTCAGTCAAGGAATGACTTAAAAATCATTTCTCTATGAAAAACCTAGGAGAGGCAGAGTAAATATTGGAATAAATATCTATGGAGATAGATTAAAAAGGCTGATTGGACTTAGTCAAGAGACTTATGTTGATACGTTCTTGCAAGGTTTAAGCTGAAAAACTCCAAAAGAGGTTTCATTCCCTTGGAACATGGCATAACACTTGGCAAGACTTAGTGTCCTTCGAATCCTGATGAGGTCAAGCGTATGATTAACAGTAGGATCCATTATGTATGCCATTATATGCACCTGGCCATATGTCGCATATGCTTTGAGTATATGCAGCATATACCAATCAAATCCAGGGGATGCGCACTGGATGGCAGCGAAGAATAACCTTAAGTACTTGGGAAGAACTAAGGATAACTTCTTGGTATATGGTGAAGACAATGAGTTAGTTGCTACTGGATACACCGATGCAAGCTTACAGAGTGACAAAAATGACTTCTGATCTCAATATGGTTTCATTTTTTGTCTCAATCGAGGAGCAGTGAGCTGGAAGAGTTCAATGGAGAGTACCATCGCAATTATACAATAGAGGCTGAGTACATTGTAGCAGCTGATGCGGCAAAGGAAGCTGTTTGGATAAATGAGTTCATCAGTGAGTGTAGACACATAATCGTGTTCCCATTTAAGAGCCCAATGATGAAACATACCGTGATCTTAATTGGTCCTACTCCTGAGCAGAGCAATCCGAAGAGCCAAAACTATTTTAAAAGTGTTAAAGCGTATTTTAATGATCCAAAATCGTATTTTAAAGCCCACTTAATTATTCATGATAATTAATTATATTTTGAGCCCAACTCTTTGAAAAAGCCCAATTAATTGTTTAATAATAATTAATTATTTTATTTAAATAAAGTAAATATTTTCAAATATATTTTTATAATTAAAATCGGATTTTATCACGTAAAATCAGATCTCCGGAGTTAAAAGATAAAAGCAAATCTTTAAAACGCGTTTTATAAAAATGCTGTCAAAATGTGTCAAAAGCAAGGTGGCGCGCCAAGCGCACTGGCGTGCGCCAAACGCACAAGCCAAGCATGTGTCAGGCGCACCAATGTGCGACTGATAAGTGGCCCTACATGTCACATAGAGTTGTGCGCCTGGTACACTCCTCTGTGCGATGCACAGGTTAGCAATTCTATATTTTTAAAGCGTGTGCCACGTGTACGCAGCTGATTGGGCATGTTGCGTCTGGTGCACCAATGTGCACCTGACACGTGTAATTGTGTGTCACACAGAGACATGCGCCTGGTACACTCTTTGCATGACGTGCAGATTTTGTTTTCCTATAAATAGGTCTCGATTTTCCGAATTAACGGAGGGGGTTTTTCATATAATTTTCATACGACTTTACACTTTGAACTATACGAATTCTCTCTACAAAACTTATACTTTCATACTTTTCACACAAAAACACATAAAAACACATACTTTCAGACATTCATATTTTCAGGCTTCACGATTGCTCGTCCCGAATATTGTCAATCTCTCAGACCCAAGCCACGGTATAATCCTGAGGGTCCTTGAATAAATCTATTATTTTTATTGAAGTTACTAACAATTTCTTTCATGATGTAGATCTTTAATATAAAAATCGTCACTTTGTACACTCTAATCTCTACTCTATGTTTTTATTATTATATACATTGCCTGATTGTCCTTCTTGCCTTTTTATAACCACCCACATATATTATTATTGCTAATCAAGACCTAAAGAACTGTTCTAACACCTAATAAGATAATTTGGACAACCTGTGTAGGAACCTTGTAATTTTGATTGCTTAATAACATACCACTGAGAATGGTCTTTTATGTGTTTCCTAAACCAACCTAGACTGATTTTTTTTAGGGTGCATGAAAATATTATTTGGTTATTCTATTGCATAAAAATTGACATGAATCGATATTTAGTATAGGCCAGCAATGGGCGAATTTGGTTCATTATGACCATGTTCGTACCCTCACTCCGAACTCAATCTATGGTTTATTGACCATTTATGGAGTCACGACGAGGAAAATTAAATTGGATAAGTTCCTAATTTGTCCCCACGGTTTCCCAATATCTAATTAGGTTTATGAGTCTTCCTTTAAAGACTTAGCTTGTTGGCGACTTCAAAACATTTTTCAAAAAAACCTTAACAATGGGGTAGTCAAATACGCGCTCACACACGTAGGCGAAATAAAAACACGCCTACAATTTGGCGACTTCACTGGGAGGATTTTAAAAAATTAATTTTTTTTAATCAGTGGGTGGAACTCGAAAACCACGATTCATACACTTTTTATGCATTAGAATGACAAACAGTTTGCATATGCATGGCTATTGTTTAAGCCACCAAAAGCACAATCTACCATGCCTCATTAGCGCATGTTCTATGCGTGAGGCCACCCCTGGGGGGTTTGCTCTTTGTCCTTCCAAAAAGTTTCTTGAGCAATAGTGTTTAATCTTAGTCATAACCAAACCTACCTAACCATGGCATTGCTCTCTTGCTCCTGACTTGAGAACTAGAGTGCGTCTTACACGTGGCCACCTTTTTAAGCAAAGGTACGAAGCGTGGGATCAATATCTTAGTCATGGACCCTTTTCATCCTTAACCTAAACCTGACCATAGTTGAATGTAGATCTGGACTTTAGGATGAAAACTTTTGCTTCCATGTTCTATGACATTTGACTGTGATTGCGATTTTGCCTGTTATTAACTTGTCAAATTGTCGTTGTTATGCATTGCACCTAAAATCGCGTCTAAAAAAAAAAAAAAAAGATCGTCAATTGGCCAAAACCTCGCCCAAATTCCCTAAAAACATGTCGGGAGCAGTTGCGCTTGGCGCACCGCTCCCGCGTCAGATGCATGGATGTGTGCCGCGCTTAGCAATGCTGCGTAGCACGCAGTCTGTGCATCGCATGGTTTTTGTCGATTTAGTCGTGGTGGTGGTCGATCCTATGTTTTTTCGGTATGCATTCGCGTAGAATCATGGTCATTCAAGGAGCCCTTTTGTCTAAAAATGAAACTCACCTATTTCAAACATAAAAAAACCAGCCTTTTCATGCAAGGTCGAGTCTGTCCTAAAAAAGTACATCTACAAAAGTGGTGATGGTAGAGTTAGAATTGTCATGCATGTCTACCTTCTCCCTGCTGTCCAACTAATCTTCCCTATTAGTCTTACCTTATCATATTCAACCAATTTCAAAAAACTTACATATTTCAAAATCAATCCTACACCCATGTCTATTCTACCTTTTTCAAAAAGCATTTACTAATCATCGTCATACAAGACATTTACAAAAATATTTTCAAAATTAATCCATCATCTTTTCCTAACAAAAGATTAAAAAAACAAGGGGTTCCTGATCCAAGTGCAACCCTCACTTTCTCACTTAATTTAGGTTGAATTGGTTTTAACAATTTTGCTCCTTTTAATGAATTAGAACGGATAGGGAAAACTGAAAATTTAACTATAGTTCTCAAGACACACTCAAAGAACTATAGGATCTTGATACAACTAAACAAGACACACTCAATTTAGTCTATTAATCCTAAACAACCAAGACACACTCAAGTTGTAATAGGGGTTTTTGAGACACACTCAAAAGAAAGTTTCACAAAGAAACAACTTTTTTTCATTCAACTTCAAATCTGATCTTAACCTATCATATGCTCTCCTTATATAGAGGGAGGAGCAGCAATAAGACACTTAAAAAAACCTACAAAAACGTCCAAAGAGGAGCAGCAAAGAGGAGTTACAAAGCTCCTTGATTTAAGCCTCTTGTTAAGCTCCATTAAATGAGCTGTTACAAGAGTTAAACCAGCACAATAAAAACCCTAAGCTGATGCATCACATGCCTATTATCAGCCCTAAAACCCTCTCCTAATCATGGATTACTTTAAGAGTAATCTCATGGTTTATTACAAACTTAAATTAACAACAAAAGCAAATAAAACCCAAACATAACTTGGGCCTTCAATTCACACGTCCAACTCATGTCCCACTTCTTGTTGTTGCTGCAAAATTTGATTGGGCTTCATTCATGACATGCAACACTTGATTTCAGCCTAAAACTTATCCAAATTAAGTGTTTGACCACTTTTTTCGTAAGTTCAGAATGTGAACTTGTTGATAGACCTATCAAAGTCCACGAAATGAGCCAAATTGACCGAATTATGGCTGTTAGGAATATATATATCAACATTGATAGTTCTAATTCGTCATATAATGCATGGGCTTTTCTTTTGGACCTTGGACTTGCATCATTCTCCCTTTCTTCAAAAAAGTTTGCCCTCAAACTTGGTTGTTGAAAGTATGAAAAGTGATCTCTTATAGTGAAGATTGGACCAGGTTTGAAGAGTTTCCTTTTGTTGTTTACCCTCTCAAGATTCCTTTGGTTCACCTTTTCAATTTCTTCTCTCATTTTCTCCCATGAATTTTGAAATACTCTCACTCTTTTATTTTCATATTGGTATTCTCCTAATAACTCATTTAGAGATGAGATATCACAAGAAGTACCCCTAGCTTGTTTTTCATTCACAACCAAACCCTCTCCATTTGATTCCACTAGATTTTCTTATGAATTACAAATTACAAGAGATGTGCTTTGCTTCTTTTCTTTTGTACCTACCTTTACAAACAATGATAAAGAAAAAGTAAGTTCACTTTCCACATCACTTGGATACATTGAAGGAACCATGATTGAACTTGTGATACTTTCATCATCACCATCACTAGAACCTTGCTCGGCAAAATCTTCTTCAAAAGGATCAAAATTTGTGACATCATATGAGCTGATAAGAGATCTATTTTGAAACAAAGTTCCTTTAAAAGCAAGTTCATGAAAACAATTTTCTTTCCCTTCTTCTTTAAAGTCTTGAATTATTTCTTTCTTTTCAAGAGTAACTTCAAAATTGTTTTCCATGACTTCAATTTCAAGTGTTCGATCCATTACCCTATCTCTTTCATCTTCTTCTTCAAAACTTAGGTAGTCATCCATGGACACATAAAACTTATTAGGACAGGAATGGTATGTATGCCCATAACCATGGCATTTTGAACATCTTGCACTATCAACCTTCCCAATTTCAAAGAAAATATCTTCCCACATTATTTCTTTTTTTCTCTCTTCTTTTTCCACTGATTTTTTCACTAAGTTCTCCAATTTTTTAGTTATAACCTGTAACATCTTAGCAATATCATCACCAGCCATGTTTTTCTTTCACTATTTTGCTAGACTATTACAGTTACAATGATCAATCTGTCCGTAACTTCAAACAACAGAATGAAAATGTAAATTGCCTTGAGACTCTCAAAGGAATACAGATTATGAAAATTCAGAAAATTTCAAGCAATTTCGAGAAAAAGAAACTCCTTAAAAGCTTTCCGGATGAAGGAGGAATCGTCGTTTGAAGTATCGTGTGCCAGATTTGCTCCGTTTTGGCGCAGTTGTGAAAAACGTGACCAGTTTAATATCTAAAAAATTCACAAAAATCTGAAAAATTATGTGAGTATTCTAGACAAAAAGTTATGCAGAATGAAAAAAAGAATCAACCAATTTGGACTCCTGAAGGTTGAGAAATCGTCCTTCAAAGTCGGATGAAAAACTGATTGAATTCTGGCAGTTTCGTCCCTTCTCCAAAACTCGATTTTTCCGATGATTCTCTCCACCAAAGCTCTGATACCAAATGATCCAAGTGCAACCCTCACTTTCTCACTTAATTTAGGTTGAATTGGTTTTAACAATTTTGCTCCTTTTAATGAATTAGAACGGATAGGGAAAACTGAAAATTTAACTATAGTTCTCAAGACACACTCAAAGAACTATAGGATCTTGATACAACTAAACAAGACACACTCAATTTAGTCTATCAATCCTAAACATCCAAGACACACTCAAGTTGTAATAGGGGTTTTTGAGACACACTCAAAAGAAAGTTTCACAAAGAAACAACTTTTTTTCATTCAACTTCAAATCTGATCTTAACCTATCATATGCTCTCCTTATATAGAGGGAGGAGCAGCAATAAGACACTTAAAAAAACCTACAAAAACGTCCAAAGAGGAGCAGCAAAGAGGAGTTACAAAGCTCCTTGATTTAAGCCTCTTGTTAAGCTCCATTAAATGAGTACGTTACAAGAGTTAAACCAAGACAATAAAAACCCTAAGCCGATGCATCACATGCCTATTATCAGCCCTAAAACCCTCTCCTAATCATGGATTACTTTAAGAGTAATCTCATGGTTTATTACAAACTTAAATTAACAACAAAAGCAAATAAAACCCAAACATAACTTGGGCCTTCAATTCACACGTCCAACTCATGTCCCACTTCTTGTTGTTGCTGCAAAATTTGATTGGGCTTCATTCATGACATGCAACACTTGATTTCAGCCTAAAACTTATCCAAATTAAGTGCTTGACCACTTTTTTCGTAAGTTCAGAATGTGAACTTGTTGATAGACCTATCAAAGTCCACGAAATGAGCCAAATTGACCGAATTATGGCTGTTAGGAATATAAGTATCAACATTGATAGTTCTAATTCGTCATATAATGCATGGGATTTTCTTTTGGACCTTGGACTTGCATCATTCTCCCTTTCTTCAAAAAAGTTTGCCCTCAAACTTGGTTGTTGAAAGTATGAAAAGTGATCACTTATAGTGAAGATTGGACCAGGTTTGAAGAGTTTTCTTTTGTTGTTTACCCTCTCAAGATTCCTTTTGTTCACCTTTTCAATTTCTTCTCTCATTTTCTCCCATGAATTTTGAAATACTCTCACTCTTTTATTTTCATATTGGTATTCTCCTAATAACTCATTTAGAGATGAGATATCACAAGAAGTACCCCTAGCTTGTTTTTCATTCACAACCAAACCCTCCTCATTTGATTCCACTAGATTTTCATATGAATTACAAATTACAAGAGATGTGCTTTGCTTCTTTTCTTTTGTACCTACCTTTTCAAACAATGATAAAGAAAAAGTAAGTTCACTTTCCACATCACTTGGATACATTGAAGGAACCATGATTGAACTTGTGATACTTTCATCATCACCATCACTAGAACCTTGCTCGGCAAAATCTTCTTCAAAAGGATCAAAATTTGTGACATCATATGAGCTGATAAGAGATCTATTTTGAAACAAAGTTCCTTTAAAAGCAAGTTCATGAAAACAATTTTCTTTCCCTTCTTCTTTAAAGTCTTGAATTATTTCTTTCTTTTCAAGAGTAACTTCAAAATTGTTTTCCATGACTTCAATTTCAAATGTTCGATCCATTACCCTATCTCTTTCATCTTCTTCTTCAAAACTTAGGTAGTCATCCATGGACACATAAAACTTATTAGGACAGGATTGGTATGTATGCCCATAACCATGGCATTTTGAACATCTTGCACTATCAACCTTCCCAATTTCAAAGAAAATATCTTCCCACATTATTTCTTTTTTTCTCTCTTCTTTTTCCACTGATTTTTTCACTAAGTTCTCCAATTTTTGAGTTATAACCTGTAACATCTAAGCAATATCATCACCAGCCATGTTTTTCTTTCACTATTTTGCTAGACTATTACAGTTACAATGATCAATCTGTCCGTAACTTCAAACAACAGAATGAAAATGTAAATTGCCTTGAGACTCTCAAAGGAATACAGATTATGAAAATTCAGAAAATTTCAAGCAATTTCAGAAAAAAGAAACTCCTTAAAAGCTTTCCGGATGAAGGAGGAATCGTCGTTTGAAGTTCCGTGTGCCAGATTTGCTCCGTTTTGGCGCAGTTGTGAAAAACGTGACCAGTTTAATATCTAAAAAATTCACAAAAATCTGAAAAATTCTGTGAGTATTCTAGACAAAAAGTTATGCAGAATGAAAAAACGAATCAACCAATTTGGACTCCTGAAGGTTGAGAAATCGTCCTTCAAATTCGGATCAAAAACTGATTGAATTCTGGCAGTTTCGTCCCTTCTCCAAAACTCGATTTTTCCGATGATTCTCTCCACCAAAGCTCTGATACCAAATGATCCAAGTGCAACCCTCACTTTCTCACTTAATTTAGGTTGAATTGGTTTTAACAATTTTGCTCCTTTTAATGAATTAGAACGGATAGGGAAAACTGAAAATTTAACTATAGTTCTCAAGACACACTCAAAGAACTATTGGATCTTGATACAACTAAACAAGACACACTCAATTTAGTCTATCAATCCTAAACAACCAAGACACACTCAAGTTGTAATAGGGGTTTTTGAGACACACTCAAAAGAAAGTTTCACAAAGAAACAACTTTTTTTCATTCAACTTCAAATCTGATCTTAACCTATCATATGCTCTCCTTATATAGAGGGAGGAGCAGCAATAAGACACTTAAAAAAACCTACAAAAACGTCCAAAGAGGAGCAAGAAAGAGGAGTTACAAAGCTCCTTGATTTAAGCCTCTTGTTAAGCTCCATTAAATGAGTCGTTACAAGAGTTAAACCAAGCACAATAAAAACCCTAAGCCGATGCATCACATGCCTATTATCAGCCCTAAAACCCTCTCCTAATCATGGATTACTTTAAGAGTAATCTCATGGTTTATTACAAACTTAAATTAACAACAAAAGCAAATAAAACCCAAACATAACTTGGGCCTTCAATTCACACGTCCAACTCATGTCCCACTTCTTGTTGTTGCTTGCAAAATTTGATTGGGCTTCATTCATGACATGCAACACTTGATTTCAGCCTAAAACTTATCCAAATTAAGTGTTTGACCACTTTTTTCGTAAGTTCAGAATGTGAACTTGTTGATAGACCTATCAAAGTCCACGAAATGAGCCAAATTGACCGAATTATGGCTGTTAGGAATATATATATCAACATTGATAGTTCTAATTCGTCATATAATGCATGGGCTTTTCTTTTGGACCTTGGACTTGCATCATTCTCCCTTTCTTCAAAAAAGTTTGCCCTCAAACTTGGTTGTTGAAAGTATGAAAAGTGATCTCTTATAGTGAAGATTGGACCAGGTTTGAAGAGTTTCCTTTTGTTGTTTACCCTCTCAAGATTCCTTTTGTTCACCTTTTCAATTTCTTCTCTCATTTTCTCCCATGAATTTTGAAATACTCTCACTCTTTTATTTTCATATTGGTATTCTCCTAATAACTCATTTAGAGATGAGATATCACAAGAAGTACCCCTAGCTTGTTTTTCATTCACAACCAAACCCTCCCCATTTGATTCCACTAGATTTTCATATGAATTACAAATTACAAGAGATGTGCTTTGCTTTTTTTCTTTTGTACCTACCATTTCAAACAATGATAAAGAAAAAGTAAGTTCACTTTCCACATCACTTGGATACATTGAAGGAACCATGATTGAACTTGTGATACTTTCATCATCACCATCACTAGAACCTTGCTCGGCAAAATCTTCTTCAAAAGGATCAAAATTTGTGACATCATATGAGCTGATAAGAGATCTATTTTGAAACAAAGTTCCTTTAAAAGCAAGTTCATGAAAACAATTTTCTTTCCCTTCTTCTTTAAAGTCTTGAATTATTTCTTTCTTTTCAAGAGTAACTTCAAAATTGTTTTCCATGACTTCAATTTCAAGTGTTCGATCCATTATCCTATCTCTTTCATCTTCTTCTTCAAAACTTAGGTAGTCATCCATGGACACATAAAACTTATTAGGACAGGAATGGTATGTATGCCCATAACCATGGCATTTTGAACATCTTGCACTATCAACCTTCCCAATTTCAAAGAAAATATCTTCCCACATTATTTCTTTTTTTCTCTCTTCTTTTTCCACTGATTTTTTCACTAAGTTCTCCAATTTTTGAGTTATAACCTGTAACATCTTAGCAATATCATCACCAGCCATGTTTTTCTTTCACTATTTTGCTAGACTATTACAGTTACAATGATCAATCTGTCCGTAACTTCAAACAACAGAATGAAAATGTAAATTGCCTTGAGACTCTCAAAGGAATACAGATTATGAAAATTCAGAAAATTTCAAGCAATTTCAGAAAAAAGAAACTCCTTAAAAGCTTTCCGGATGAAGGAGGAATCGTCGTTTGAAGTATCGTGTGCCAGATTTGCTCCGTTTTGGCGCAGTTGTGAAAAACGTGACCAGTTTAATATCTAAAAAATTCACAAAAATCTGAAAAATTATGTGAGTATTCTAGACAAAAAGTTATGCAGAATGAAAAAAAGAATCAACCAATTTGGACTCCTGAAGGTTGAGAAATCGTCCTTCAAAGTCGGATGAAAAACTGATTGAATTCTGGCAGTTTCGTCCCTTCTCCAAAACTCGATTTTTCCGATGATTCTCTCCACCAAAGCTCTGATACCAAATGATCCAAGTGCAACCCTCACTTTCTCACTTAATTTAGGTTGAATTGGTTTTAACAATTTTGCTCCTTTTAATGAATTAGAACGGATAGGGAAAACTGAAAATTTAACTATAGTTCTCAAGACACACTCAAAGAACTATAGGATCTTGATACAACTAAACAAGACACACTCAATTTAGTCTATCAATCCTAAACAACCAAGACACACTCAAGTTGTAATAGGGGTTTTTGAGACACACTCAAAAGAAAGTTTCACAAAGAAACAACTTTTTTTCATTCAACTTCAAATCTGATCTTAACCTATCATATGCTCTCCTTATATAGAGGGAGGAGCAGCAATAAGACACTTAAAAAAAACCTACAAAAACGTCCAAAGAGGAGCAGCAAAGAGGAGTTACAAAGCTCCTTGATTTAAGCCTCTTGTTAAGCTCCATTAAATGAGCTGTTACAAGAGTTAAACCAGCACAATAAAAACCCTAAGCTGATGCATCACATGCCTATTATCAGCCCTAAAACCCTCTCCTAATCATGGATTACTTTAAGAGTAATCTCATGGTTTATTACAAACTTAAATTAACAACAAAAGCAAATAAAACCCAAACATAACTTGGGCCTTCAATTCACACGTCCAACTCATGTCCCACTTCTTGTTGTTGCTGCAAAATTTGATTGGGCTTCATTCATGACATGCAACACTTGATTTCGGCCTAAAACTTATCCAAATTAAGTGTTTGACCACTTTTTTCGTAAGTTCATAATGTGAACTTGTTGATAGACCTATCAAAGTCCACGAAATGAGCCAAATTGACCGAATTATGGCCGTTAGGAATATAAGTATCAACATTGATAGTTCTAATTCGTCATATAATGCATGAGCTTTTCTTTTGGACCTTGGACTTGCATCAGTTCCAAAAAAAAATGAATTTCAAAAATTCTAAGCCCAGTCCAAACACCTTCAGTCAATACAATCCAATCAACCTAATCCAATACATTTGCATACATATTAGGCCCACTAACATTAGAGTCGATCTTAGGCCCATATAAGTCTAGTTCATGTCAAAATCTAGGCACATTTGCATCTTTATGTGATATGTCAAGCCTAGTCCAAGTTTATTCTTAGTCCAATACAATCTAAGTCTAATTGTAATCCAATTCAAAGCTTAGGTCCATTTATGCCCAATTCATTCCCTATGTCTAGTTTGAATCTCGATGGAAACCCTAGTCAAGTCTTCGGACTATAAAAGCCTAATCCTAGGTCTAGTTTGCATCTCTATGTAGACCATAGTTAAGTATTCAGACTACAAAAGTTCTTTCCCTAGGTCTAGTTTGCATCTCTATGTAAACCCTAGTTAAGTCTTCAGACTATAAAAGTTCATTCTGCATCACCATGTAAACCCAAGTTAAGTCTTAGGATTATCAAAATTCATTCCCTAGGTTTAGTTTGCATCTCTATGTAAACCATGTTTAAGTCTTCGGACTATAAAAATTCATTCCATAGGTCTAGTTTGCATCGCTATGTAAACCCTAGTTAAGTCTTAGGACTATAAAATTTCATTCCCTAGGTCTAGTTTGCATCTCTGATAGGTGGTCGTACACCTGTTAAAGATAAATCCTAGCAAACCTTCTAACAATATAGTAGGGTAAGTAGGGTCGAATCCACATGGAGATGGTTATTTAAATTCGGCTTTCAAGTTTGGAAAAAAGTAGACAAAGTCACGGATATGGGATTGAAGGAATTAACTAATGAAAACAATGAAAATCAAATAAAAAGGATCTAGGGCAATGATTCACCATGTTTATAGTTCAAAATCTATCAAAATACCATTAACAATTTAATTAGTCAAATATCTAGAGTAATGGTTAATCCTACGGTCATGTCTTAACGCTCTCAGTTCAACATATGCAGTACAGTCGCTGACATAATCAGAATTGCTAATTGTAGGCAAGCCTTTAAAAGTCAATCTTTCAGTTCTAACAATAATAACACTTATTAATTAGAGAAATTGATGACTAATCAAACCATAATAAATTATTAATAAAGATTCATAGTATAAACATGGATTCCCAAAACATTAGAAAATAAACTACTCAAACATGTAATAGAGAATAAAAACTAAATCTAAGAAAGGAAACATAATTAAAAGCAATAGATAAATAAAAGAGAATGAAAGAAAATACCTTGAAAGACTACATTAATGGAGAAAAACAAGAATTAGGGTTCATGAGAGGAGAAGAGAGAGAAAACTACATAATATTAGAATGCTAAAGGAAAATAAAGCATAAGGGAGAGAAAGATAAAATAAATCCCTCTTTATATTTTTCTCTTATCTAATCTCCAAATAAGTGAAAGAAAAGAAAATAAGAAAATAAACTAATAAAGGAAGTTTGATGATTGGTCGATGGTATCGACGACGACCACGAGCCCTTATCCACGTGAAAGACTTAGGCGAGTCGAGGCTCGACCGTTGGGCGCTGGCAGGCCAGCAGGCCAGGCAGCATTGCAGTCGCAAGATCGAAGAGGCAACCCATTGGGCGCTGGGCGACAGCTTCGCTGGGTCATCTTCCAAAGGCTGTATCTCGATATATAAGCATCTTCTATGGGCGTGTGACCTATCATTCCGATCTGTATAACTCGAGTTATGATCAAAAGAGTGAACATGTGCCGGTTCATATCACTTTGGAACTAATGTATTTCTTCGTTTTCAACTCAAATTCACTCTCGAAAGATATGTCGTTGTCCTCATGGAAGGTACTTCACTTAATTTGAATATAAGGATCAAGAAATGCGTCCAGGATCATAAATTCATCGATCAAAAGCCGCCATTCATCAACTTCTATTGCAAGATTTATCCAATCACTAGTGGAAAAAATGCAAGGGCTGCGTTTATTAGAAAACGTAGCCTATAATAGTGAAGGGTTGCGGTCAGTCCAGAAATCGTAGCCCTTCGTATACGAAGGGCTGCGGTTTTGGGACTGACCGCAGCCCTTTAAGTGAAGGGTTGCGCTTAGCCCAAAAACACAGCCCTTCATATATACGAAGGGCTGCGTTTTTGGGCTAACCGCAACCCTTCTTGTTTTATTTTTATAATTAGGTGGGCTGGGCTTTTAAAAGAAGCGCGCACAAGTAAGGAGGAGTTTCCTCTCCTCTCTCTCATTCTCATTCTCAATAGCGATTTAGGGTTTCATCTCATTCTCTCTCCTCTATTTCGTTCTCTCACTCAAGCCACTGAACCAATGCCGAAATTTCCCCCTCTGACTCATCCTCTCCTCCCCCTCCCTCTCTCTCACTCATCCTGTCTCTCTCTCTCTCTCAACGATGTCACAACCACTACCACTTATGATCCTACTGGAACAACGGCTGGTTTTGTTGTTACTGTTGTTTTTGTCATTTGGGCAACTAGGTTTCTTCTCGGCTTTTGGCGGTTGATGAATTGGGTGTTTCTGAACATCGTGGCTTAATTGCTTACCCTTGTTTCTTGATTTATTCTCTCTTTTCTATGTTTGTTATGTATTGACTTTTTTTTTTCTTATGCTTCTGGTCTTGTTGATGTTCTCGGATTTTGATATTGGAATACAAAATTGTATTATGTCTTAGTAGTTAAGGAATTGGTGGGATTGACAACAGTTTGTAGTTTATCCTTTGTGGATTTTACTTACATTTCTATCTGAATATTATACAAGTATCAGTTTAGTTTCATCTGATTGTTTCTGTTTCGGACTATCGGTTATTTAAGCATTGAGTTGTTTACTCATTTGCTTCAGTCGCATTGGATTTTGTTTCGGATTTATTTGTGATAATTTATCCAAATCTTGTTGATTTCGTTTCATGAATTTATATTTTGTACTGCTCTTTATAATTTCGTGATGTTTATCTTTTTTCTAGAATATGCTATGGTGTCGATGCTCAAATAAAAACAATATATACTCAGTAACTGCTTTTGGATACATTTAGAACTATAAAATGCAAAAACAATTTTTTTTTTTTTTGGGTGACAAGGTGATATGATTCTTGAAACAAGATTCACGAAATTTAGGCTCTTTGATGTAGTTTAGTGGCTTTTGTAGATGAAAGATTGAAACTTTAATGAAATCAGTAGCAAAAATCAAGTATATTGGCGTATTTCGTCTCAATAACTCGTTTGGTAACCAGGATATGGAGAACTTAGGCGTATTTCGTCTCAAAGTTCAACTAGGGGGTTTTGGATTCTCTCCGGATTCGTTTTGGATTCTCTCCTAAATCTGTAATTCACAAGAATTAACTTAAACATACTCTACCTTTATTAATATGACCGAATGGCCTATTTATAGTGCACCAATGATCCTAAACTGATTAGAACTATTAAAGCAAAGTAACCTAAACCTAGTAGAACTAGTTAAACATAAAAGATAAACAAAAAACTTAACAAACTAATCTATCTAATTCACACGGCTATGTCTGAATTCACGTGCCTAATGTGATTAGAACTCCTAACACCAATCAAACTCTAATTAAAATAAAGTCCTAATGCAAATGAAATACTCAACAAACTATAAATTAAAACCCTAAATTACATAGAATTCTAACAGAACTAGAACTCTACATAACTAACACTCCTATTCCATATCAAACTCCCCCTTCTTGAAAGAAACTTGTCCTCAAGTTTCGTCATCAGGAAAACATGGGACGAGATCACTAGAAGTTAGAGTGGCACATATACCATCACCAAGTAGAACTTTGAACGTTTCATACCCAATTTGCTCAATGATTTCGAAAGGGCCTTCATCCATTGGTTCGTCGTACTTGTGATTGATATGCAGTTTTTGAGCGTTTAAAGACAACCAAACACGATCACCTTTGGCCAGCGTACTACCTTGGCGCAGTTGGAGGTAATTAGCTCGACATTCCTTCTTGTTGTTGGCGGTGTCCAGCAGCTCATGGTGGCAAGAAGCAAGACAAACATGTGAACCATGCTTAGGCGATGGTTCATCCATAACGGTAGCAGCATCAAGGGGCTTGGGACGCCTAGTTTTAGGAGGCAAAGACTGCAAGATCATGCGTTTATCACCCATCAAAACCAAATAAGCATTGGTTTTGCCATTATGCATCACATGCCTATCACTTTGCCAAGGACGGCCTAGTAATAACAAGCATGCAGTCATGGGCAAGGCATGACACCATAGTTGAGCATATATTCACCCACACGGAAGCCAAGTAACGCTTGTTTACGCACCCAAACGCCATCATCATTCAACCAACTCAGTTTATATGGATGCGGATGCTTGCGAGTTTGCAAATTCAATGATTTAGCCAAAGACAAATCAAACACATTAGTACATGATCCGCTATCTATGATAAAGGGACAAACTTTACCCTTGATGACGCAATTCGAGTGAAAGAGATTGTTGCGTTGCTCATCTTCATTCTCATCATGGCTGGAAGTAAATAAAGATCGGCGGATGAGAAAAGTAGGATGCTCATGTTCTGGAGCACAAATTGGTTGTTTCGACCAACAGTCATCATCATCCATAGGAGGATCAGTCGAGGCCGAAGTAGAAGATTGATGTGCGTGCATCTCTTGAGCCAAATAGCAGACTAACTCCTCATGTGGGGTGAGAGAAGTGTTGGGACAGTTGCGAGCAATAGGACTGAGGCCTTGGCAATGAAAGCATTGAGGTTTCTTGGCCTTTAACGTGGCACTGGAGGGAGCAGCGGTAGATGTGGTGGAGGACTCGGTCTCCTTTGGCTTATCACTCGCCAAGTCAGTCGTGGTTGGAGGTGATACGAACACACTTCAAAATAAGAATTGCGTTTACGATAGTTGAATAATAAACTAAAAGCCTCCACTTCAAGTTTACAATTCGGTTTATAACTAAGGAAATGATACTCCACTCTCTTCCTCAATTATTGTTTTAATTAACAAAGAACGAGAATCTCCACTCTCGAATATGTCAATTAGTTTGACTTTCTCGTAGTTTGACCTCCCAAGAAAATCGGTTCAAAGATAGAATAAAAACCACGGTTTTTAATCTTTAACACAACGTGTTTTAATTGAAGCACAAAGCTTAAATTTCAATAATCCAATCTGACCTCCATTCATGATCAACATTACATATATATATTACAAGCAAATCAATGCCAAAAGATCTAAGTACTTAAAAGATTAAACAAAGTAATAAACAACAAATATCTCTTCATTCCAACAAAGGTGTAAGAAGGAATAGTGTTGTTGTGTGTTTTGTTGACTAAAAGGGAAGGAGGGCCGGTTTTCTCAAGCAAGTGGGGAGGCTTCCCTTAGCTTGCAACACAAGCTCCAAAATATCTTCAAGAACCCCCTTTCACACGTCCCAAGTGTAGATCGCATCCCCAAGCATGGTTCGTCCCATATTACAACTTACGCTAAACAAAATAATTCCGGTTTTACAAAAACCGAAAATTACAAAAACGTTAATTAAACTAACTAGCTTAATTAACTTCCTTTCCTATGTTGCTCAACATGATTAAATTAGTACTAATCCTTAAACCGTGAATTTCTCCCTTGTTGTGATTGAGATTAGTACTTAGTAGAATTTAGGAACTAGCAACTAGTTTCGGATCATCCTCTCCTTCTTCAAAAGGAATTGTCCTCAATTCTTGCACATCGTTATCTTCTAAATAGGGGGATAAGTCCCCTACGTTTAATGTTGCTGCCACGCCATAGTCTCCGGGGAGGTCTATTTTGTAAGCATTGTTTCCGTAGCGTTCAAGAACCTTGAAAGGTCCTTCAGCTCGGGGCATGAGTTTATGCTTTCTTTTACTTGGAAACCTCTCTTTCCTCAAGTGTATCCACACCAAATCTCCCGGAGCAAACAACCTCGGTTTTCGGCCTTTGTTTGCTTTTTTCTTGTACCTTTCATTGGCCTTTTCGATGTTGGTGCGTATTTCTTTGTGAACCTTCACCATTGTTTCAGCTTGTTGCCTAGCATCCCCGTGGACATAAGAGTCCTTAGGCAACGAAATGAGATCAATAGGTACATACGGATTTACCCCATATACCACTTCGAACGGTGAATGTTTTGTTGCAAAAGTGGGAGTCCTATTGTAAGCAAACTCCGCATGGCACAGCTTGACATCCCAATCTTTCCCGGTCTTGCTCACTAAGCCCCTTAACAAGGTGCCTAGAGTTCGATTAGTCACTTCTGTTTGACCATCAGTTTGGGGGTGATGTGAAGTACTAAACAGCAACTTAGTACCCATCATCCTCCACAGGGACCTCCAAAAATGACTCAAAAACTTGCTATCTCTATCCGAGACAATAGTTTTTGGTATTCCATGTAGACGAACAATTTCCCTGAAATATAAACAAGAAACGTTAATAGCATCTTCTGTTTTATGGCAAGGCACAAAGTGTGCCATTTTTTAGAAATGGTCCACCACCACCATGACCGAATCCTTCCCTCTTTGCGTTCTCGGAAGTGCAATGATGAAATCCATACTAACATCCTCCCAAGGCCTCTCCGGTACTGGCAAAGGAGTATACAACCCCTTATGGAATGTGCTTTTGGCTCTTTGACAAACACCGCAACGAGCCAAAACAGCGTGCACTTCCTTGATCATATGAGGCCAAGAAAAATGTTCTTGTAATAACTCCATAGTTTTGGCAACGCCAAAATGGCCAGCCAAACCGCCACCATGAGCTTCTCTTATGAGCAAATCACGAACGGGACATTTAGGAACGCAAAGTTTGTTCCCCTTGAACAAGAACCCCTCCATTTGATGATAATGGTCTCTTGGACCATCTTTGGTAGCCACGAACAGATCTCGTGTCCCCTCATCAAGAACATAAAATTCTTTAATCAGTTCAAACCCAAGCACCTTGGAATCCAGCATATTAAGCAATACGTGTCTCCGAGATAAAGCATCAGCTACCACGTTAGCTTTCCCGGCTTTGTACTTAGCAACAAAGTTGAATGATTGTAAGAACTCTACCCATTTAGCATGACGAGCACTAAGCCTATGTTGTCCATGAATACATTTCAGTGATTCATGATCGGAATGAAGAACAAAAGCTTGTGGTCGTAAATAGTGACTCCAATGATTAAGAGATCTAACCATGGCGTAAAACTCTTTATCATAAGTGGAATAATTCAACTTAGCCTGATTTAATTTCTCGCTAAAATACGCAATAGGCTTGCCACATTGAAGTAAAACAGCCCCAATACCCGTTCCACTTGCATCACACTCAACTTCAAATGGTTTTGCAAAATCAGGTAAAGCTAGGATAGGCATTTTACACATTTTCTCCTTTACAAGTTCAAACGCCATTTGAGCTGCGTCACTCCATTCAAATTTTCCATGTTTAGTGCATTCAGTTATAGGAGCTAATAAGGTGCTAAAATTGTTTATAAACCTCCTATAAAACGAAGCTAAATCATGAAAGATCTCACCTCGGTGATAGTTGTAGGAACCGGCCAAGAAGAAATTGCTTCAACTTTGGATGGATCCACCTTCACCCCTTCATCCGAAATTATGAACCCAAGGAAGCCAATCTCTCTTTGCATGAACGTGCACTTTTCAAGCTTCCCATACAGTTTTTGTTCTTTCAAAACTTCGAACACTTGTTGCAAATGATTTAAATGATCATCCTTGTTAGCACTGAAAACAAGAATATCATCCAAATATACAACTACGAACTTTCCCAAAAACGGCCTAAGTACTTCATTCATCAATCTCATGAATGTACTAGGGGCATTTGTGAGACCAAATGGCATAACCAGCCATTCATACAACCCATACTTCGTCTTGAAAGCCGTCTTCCACTCATCTCCCTCCTTCATGCATATTTGGTGGTACCCACTTCTTAAACCAATCTTCGAAAACAACTTGGATCCACTCAACTCATCTAGCATGTCATCTAATCTAGGGATGGGAAATCTATACTTTATGGTGATGTTATTCACAGCACGGCTATCAATACACATCCTCCATGAACCGTCTTTTTTTGGCACAAGCAAAGCCGGAACGACACACGGACTTTTGCTCTCTCTCACGTAACCATTGCCCATCAACTCACTGATTTGGCTTTGTAATTCCTCACTCTCTTTGGGATTACATCTATAGGAAGGCTTATTTGGAATTGGTGCTCCGGGAACGAGATCAATTTGATGTTCAATTCCACGTTTAGGGGGTAGGCCATTTGGTAGATCATTAGGGAACACATCTCCAAACTCCTCCAACAACTCCCTCAAATGCGGATCCTCAACGTCCACTCCCTCATTCACCTCCTTGGCAACCAGAATATACACCAACTGATTTTCCTCCAACTCCCTCTCGAATCGTTTTCTCCCTAAGAACACGCCACTACACATCTGGTTTTCTTTTGGTGTTGGTTTTGTGTTTCGGATTTTTGAAGGAGGTAATGGTAGTAAGGTTTTGATTTTGCCATTCTTGTTCACCTTATACACATTCGTAAAACCATCATGCATCACTTTGCGATCAAATTGCCACGGTCTACCAAGTAGGATATGGCACGCAGTCATAGGGATTACATCACATAGAATGTCATCTTCATAATTTCCAATTGAGAATGTGATTAAAACTCTATTTTTTACCCTTACTTCACTATCATCATCTAACCATTTCAGTTTGTAAGGAATTGGATGTTTAGTCATAGGTAATGCTAACTTCTCTACAAGTTTAGTTGAAGCTACATTAGTACAACTCCCACCATCTATGATCAAAGTGCATAGTTTTTTTCTCACTAGGCATTTCGAATGAAAAATGGTCTCCCTTTGTTCCTCATTTTCGGCCACCACATTTGAGTATAAGGACCTCCTAATAACTAAGGTTTCACCCTCCATTTCAGGATTGCACACGTCCTCCTCATCCTCACTTCCATTTTTATCATGTTCCATCTCTAAAAGAGATTGTCTTTCCAACTCGTCTATTTCTATTACATCTCTTATGGTCATGATTCTTTTAGTCGGACAATTAGCTTGGTAATGGCCATAGCCTTGACACTTAAAACATTTCACTTTTAAGGTTTTGTCATCTCCGACTTTCTCCTTGTCTTTCTTAGTGAAATCAGGTTTTTTGTTCTTATCAAGATTACTAGTACTAGGATTAGCTTTAAAAGTACTAAATGGCTTGGAATAAGACTTACTTGCTACTGATTTCTTCTTTTGGCTATCCATCTTTTGAGCCACTTTGCAAGCTTCATCGAAAGTAAGGTATGGAAACACCTCGACTTTCTCACGTACATCTTCATTTAGGCCTCCTAAGAATCTGCCCAATTTTTGCTCCTCCATTTCTTCAATTTCACAAACAATGGAAAGTTTCTCAAATTCCTTGATGTACTCCTCCATAGGCATGGCGCCTTGCTTGAGTGTGGACCATCTAACATACTGATTTTGTTTGTAGTTAGTTGGAACAAAACGTTTCCTCAATTGCTTCTTCAATTTTTCCCAAGTAGCGATCTTGGATTTGTTCTCCTTCACCCTTTGCCTTTTCAAGCCCTCTAACCAAATGGAAGCATATTTGGTTAATTTTAAAACCGCCACCTTGTATTTCTTCTCATCCGGAGTATCCTTGTAATCAAAAAAACGCTCTAATGAACGTTCCCATTCAATGTATAATTCCGGATCACTAGCTCCGTCAAAATCTGGAACGTCGATTTTTAAACCCCTATCATCAGCCCTAGAACTCCTTTCTTCCTCATTGGGTTTCTTCTTAAACAATTCTAAGGTTATCTTTGCCATCATGTCGTGTAATGCTTCGTTTTGCTTAGCTAAAGCTTCTAGCATCGCATCTCTTCTAGCATTATCATTCATTTCATCGTCCATTTCAGAACTCAGCTCTTGATACCACTTGATACGAACACACTTCAAAATAAGAAGTGCGTTTACGATAGTTGAATAATAAACTAAAAGCCTTCACTTCAAGTTTACAATTCGGTTTATAACTAAGGAAATGAATCTCCACTCTCTTCCTCAATTACTGTTTTAATTAACAAAGAACGAGAATCTCCACTCTCGAATATGTCAATTAGTTTGACTTTCTCGTAGTTTGACCTCCCAAGAAAATCGGTTCAAAGATAGAATAAAAACCACGGTTTTTAATCTTTAACACAACGTGTTTTAATTGAAGCACAAAGCTTAAATTTCAATAATCCAATCTGACCTCCATTCATGATCAACCTTACATATATATATTACAAGCTAATCAATCCCAAAAGATCTAAGTACTTAAAAGATTAAACAAAGCAATAAACAACAAATATCTCTTAATTCCAACAAAGGTGTAAGAAGGAATAGTGTTGTTGTGTGTTTTGTTGACTAAAAGGGAAGGAGGGCCAGTTTTCTCAAGCAAGTGGGGAGGCTTCCCTTAGCTTGCAACACAAGCTCCAAAAATATTCAAGAACCCCCTTTCACACGTCCCAAGTGTAGATCGCATCCCCAAGCATGGTTCGTCCCATATTACAACTTACGCTAATCAAAATAATTCCGGTTGTACAAAAACCGAAAATTACAAAAACGTTAATTAAACTAACTAGCTCAATTAACTTCCTTTCCTATGTTGCTCAACATGATTAAACTAGTACTAATCCTTAAACCGTGAATTTCTCCCTTGTTGTGATTGAGATTAGTACTTAGTAGAATTTCGGAACTAGCAACTAGTTTCGGATCAGGAGGAGTGCTCGACGAGACATCCGACGAGGCAGCAGGTTGTTTGAACCACGAAAGTTTCTTAAAACGAGAATCTTTTTGTTGGCGTTCAATCTTGGAAGCAAGGATGCAAACATCATCAAACGTGACATATTGCTGCAGTTCAACCAAGTTGGCGATGGTTTTGTTCAAACCGACAAGGAAACGAGCAATTTTTTGTTCGTCCACTTCTTGAATATCACACGCCATATGGAGCCGTTCAAACTTCTTAATGTACTGCTCGACACTCAAGGTGGCCTGATGCAAGGAATTAAGCCGTACAAAAAGCTCCTGTTTGTAGGTACGAGGCACAAAACGCTTGCGCATCTTAGCTTTGAGAGATGACCAGCAATCAATGGCCGGTTTTTCTTCTCGTGCACGCCTTGTACGCATAGAATCATACCAAAATGACGCGTACTTCGTGAGTTTCAGAATAGCATATGAAAAACGAGAGCCTTCACTCAAGTTCTTATGATCAAAGAACCGATCCAGTCGTCTTTCCCATTCCAAATAGGATTTGGGGTCGAGGTCACCATCAAAAGAAGGCAAATCAGCTAACTTTGCGTCATCCTCACGCCTAGGGTGATGTTGAGGCGGTTTAGCAAAGTTTGCATCACGTTCAAAGGTAGTAACTTTCGTGGTCATAGCAGCCATCTGAGCGATGAGGAGCTGCACTTATTCGTTGGTGGCCTTAATGGCGTCTTGCAAAGATTCGTGATCGTCAGGCATGATGCAACGCAACCAAGAAAACGTGAGGGGCAAGCAGCAGCAAGAAACGCAATTTGACGCAGATGTATTTGATGACTGCGACTTCGTTACTGGTTCAACTGCGCTCAAATTTTAACAAAAGATAGATCTCTTTGTTAGCTTTCCAACGAACTAAGAAAATCTGAATTCCGACTTCAAATGTGTCCAGACAAACAGTTTTACCGGACTGACTGCAGAATTGACGCAAAGCAACAGATTATGGGCAACAGTTTTGGGGGTGGAATCAGCAGCTACACCACTTGATGTGATTCTTGAAACAAGATTCACGAAATTAGGATCTTTGATGTAGTTTAGTGGCTTTTGTAGATGAAAGATTGAAACTTTAATGAAATCAGTAGCAAAAATCAAGTATATTGGCGTATTTCGTCTCAATAACTCATTTGGTAACCAGGATATGGAGAACTTAGGCGTATTTCGTCTCAAAGTTCAACTAGGGGGTTTTGGATTCTCTCCTAAATCTGTAATTCACAAGAATTAACTTAAACATACTCTACCTTTATTAATGTGACCGAATGGCCTATTTATAGTGCACCAATAATCCTAAACTGATTAGAACTATTAAAGCAAAGTAACCTAAACCTAGTAGAACTAGTTAAACATAAAAGATAAACAAAAAACTTAACAAACTAATCTATCTAATTCACACGGCTATGTCTGAATTCACATGCCTAATGTGCTTAGAACTCCTAACACCAATCAAACTCTAATTAAAATAAAGTCCTAATGCAAATGAAATACTTACCAAACTATAAATTAAAACCCTAAATTACATAGAATTCTAACAGAACTAGAACTCTACATAACTAACACTCCTATTCCATATCACAAGGGTTGCAGGGTTTAGCAAAAACCGCAGCCCTTTGTAGCCTAAACCGCAGCCCTTTGTAGTGAAGAGCTGCGGTCAAAAACCGCAACCCTTCATTTTTGCCGAAGGGCTGCTACGACAAGGATTGCGGGCCAAAAACGCAGCCCTAAGGGTTGTTTTGACCGCAGCCCTTGCGTTTTTTTCCACTAGTGAATTCACCCAAAATCGCTTCGAAAGCATCCAAATAGCTATGAAACTACCTGAAACATTATGATAACCACAAACGAAGCGTAAGAGAGCACAAAATAGATAATTCATGCTAATGACACCTAAAATGCAACTATATGAACTAATATGCTCTAATAATGCAACCTAAATATGCCTAAAAACTCTATACATATATGATTCATCAAATTCCTCCAAGCTAAATTGTTGCTTGTCCTCAAGCAACAAGATATAGACATTTGAAAAGAAAGATGACCTACAAAATGGGACTATGATAGGGCCAAACACTCAATTGAAAGCATGAAAGATATAATCACTACACAAACCAAGCATCGAAACAAACCCAAACAAAGCCGCATAACATGTCATTTAACACAATCGACTCTCCAATCATAACACGAACCATCTTCCCCAAGCCGGACTTAACCAAACTTGACATACCTCACTATAGTTATGTGCACTCTAATCTCTCATGCGTTTAAGGGGAAAACAATGATACTCAACAACCTAAATCAAGTCGACTCATATGAGGCATATATTCTTTAAGTTTGACTTTTTGACTCACTTTTATTCAACAACGCAATACACAATGATCAAGAGGACTTTTAAAGGTTGTAATGAGGCTGAGGTTAAAGGTATGGAAAATAATTTGGGAATTGTGGTGGAAAAACCAAGAAGGGAGAGCATCATATAACTGAAAACATGACCAAGAAAGGTCATAATAACTCCACTCAACAACCAACAATCTCCAGATATGATCAACATCACTTTTGCTCAAGTAATTCAAAATAAACCTTTTTTTCCACTTTATTGACAAATCTTTGTTCGCTTTTTTTTTTCAATTTCATTTTTCACTTTTGTTCCTTTTCTTTTTGTTGCTTTTTTCCGAACATTCATCAATTTCCAAGCTCACTAAACATACGTTTTCATCCAACTAAACCACAGATTTTTCTTCAATTCAATATAAATGGAACCAAACTAATACTTGCTCCCCCAAGCTAGGCTCGGGACAAGAATCAAATGAGGCCAAGGCCTTATATTGTAGGTATCAATGGGTTAGAGGAGGGATAATATGAAAACAATAATAACTCTAGAGCAAAGATCATTAAATAAAACACCTCAATCATATGAAAATGTCAGCATTATCAAATATCAAGGAGTACCAAGTCAAAATCAATATCAATGTCATAACTGAGGAACTAATCACACATGAAAGAACATAACTGACACAGATACGTCGGTTTATAGGCACAAGCTCACTTAGGTTAGGTGTCTGCACAGTAAAGTTAAATCAATCTAGAGATAGATCAATCAATCTTACCACAAATAATCACTTGCAAAATAATCATGCTATGAAGAATCATGAACAAGATGAATGACGCTTAGTAAATGTAGTAAAATATCAACAAAGATTTTAAATAGTGCTATCAATAGTCCCATAGATGCAACTAAAATAAGATGAAGTATAATATGAGATGAAATATGCTAATGCAACTAAGAAAGCAATACAATTTTTTTGGTGATACGAAAACTCCCACCCCTAATGAGCGGTACAAACCGTGGAACATCCTATAAAGCAATAAAAAACTACTCTAAATGCAACTAACATGCGCTAAGAAATGATGACAATCATCCTCCCCCAAGCTGAATGACACATTGTCCTCAATGTGAACAAAGAGGAATTAAATAAGGGAGAGGTACAACTTACAAAAGGGGTGGGTAATCAAAGGGAGTGTCAAAAGGCATCGACACCTCCACCACAATTGATAGTTGTAATGAGGCAGTGAACTTAGCCAAAAAACTTGGCTTTGCTTGTACCTAGCAAAAAACTTCATGACATATTAGCAAAGTTAGTAAACCGAAAAAATGAACAAAGTAGGATTGCCTCCTGATAAGTGTTGATATTTAAGGTCCCGCACGACCATTTAAGATTAGTAGACCACTCATAATAGTTCAATGCTCTAAAAAACTTATCACATATTCCTGCAAACATCTCATAGCATATTATTATATAAGAGTGGAAAGGAAAAATAAAATAAATTAGTTCTAAATAACCATGAAAACTATAAAAAGAAAAATCAAAGGAGAAGTTATATTTACAAGAGAAAGAAGATGAGAAAATGTTAGTATTTTTACACGACTCAAAAGGAGGAAAAGAAACTAGTTGTACATTATTTACATTATCATGAGAGTCATTCAAAAGGGGAGAAAGAAGGAACGATGGAGGATATAATATAGGTGAAGAAGGTATAAGGTCAAGTTTTTTAGAAAAAGAACATGAGACTCAAATACAGTAGTGAAACCGACAAAGACTCATGCATTATCTCACTTTCAACTTTAGACTCATATGCAGATGAAAATTTTATCAAAAAAGTGTGAGACACTTCACTCTCAACTATGGATTCGTCGACATAGAGACACTCACTACCAACTTCACCAATTACACTTTCACCTTCTACTAAATTATCATGAGTCAAATCAACGCCTTTCTCCTCCGAAGTATAATTCTCAACACCAAAATCAATATCATTAAGTATGACATGTTGGTTAGTATATTGCTGCACAACAAGTAAGTCAATAGATTTCGCCATGTTTTGGTCATCATCAGCCAATTCATTTAAATCTTCATGTTGTTTAACAATATACCCTTTTACCATGTTAAAAAGTTCCCGACGCTCTGATGTTTTGGCTTGAAAATAATTGTTCACTTTAGGTTGAAAACATTGGGTATAAACTGGCACATAAGGCTCATTAGGGTAATATGAGTATAGGAATTCATGCACAAATTTTGTGAAATTTGATAATCATATGATGCATCAAACACATAATCATTCGCATTATAATACCCACAATAGTCATACTGCCCTTGGCAATTAGAATAAACTTTCCCAAGTGAATTATGATTATACCATTCCATAATAACACACTAAAAGAAAGAAAAAAAAATATGTACAAAAAAAATATAGTACAATTCAGTTTAACCAAGAACAAAAGCCAAAAAAAACATAGTCGTCTCCCCGACAACTTAACGGCGCCAAAATTTTATAGGTTGTCGTACACCTGTCAAAGATAAATCCTAGCAAACCCTCTAACAATATAGTAGGGTAAGTAGGGTCAAATCCGCAAGGAGATGGTTATATTAATTCGGCTTTCAAGTTTTGAAAAACTAGACAAAGTCATAGATTTGGGATTGAAGGAATTAACTAATGAAAATAATGAAAATCAAATAAAAAGGATCTAGGGCAATGATTCACCATGTTTATAGTTCAAAATCTATCAAAATACCATTAACAATTTAATTAGTCAAATATCTAGAGTAATGGTTAATCCTACGGTCAGGTCTTAACGCTCTCAATTCAAAATATGTAGTACAATCGCTGACATAATCAGAATTGCTAATAATAACAGCCTCTAAAAGTCAATCTTTCAATTCTAACTCTTATTAGCAAGATTTAATCAAACAATTGATCAAGTTGTAAGATTAACAATAATAACACTAATCAATTAGAGAAATTGGTTACTAATCAAACCAAAAAGAAGTATTAATAAAGATTCATAGTATAAACATAGATTCCCAAAACCCTAGAAAATAAACTACTCAAACATGTAATAGAGAATAAAAACTAAATCTAAGAAGGAAAAAATAATTAAAAGCAATAGATAAATAAAAGAGAATGAAAGAAAATACCTTGAAAGTAAAATAATGGAGAAAAACAAGAATTAGGGTTCATGAGAGGATAAGAGAGAAAACTACGTAATATTAGAATTCTAATGGAAAATAAAGCATAAGGGAGAGAGAGATAAAATAAACGTTTTTTCACCAGGTACCCTGTGCTATTTCAAAATTCATGGGGTACCCCTATTGTTTCAAAAATTCACCAGGTAACCTTACTATTTCAATAAAATGTATGAAATGCCCTTAATGACTGACGGTGTTAAGTTTTCGTTAGTCATTAACCCTAATTAACCCCCTCTAACCCTAATTAAGCCTTCTAACCCTAACCCCAAAACCCTTACCCTAACCCCTAACACCTAACCCCTCCCTAATCCCTAACCCTAACCACCCAACCACCACAACCCCCTATGCCCTCCCCCACAAGCACCCCTACCCCCTGCAGCCCAACACCCTCCCCCCACCCCCCGTAGCCCCGCTCCCCCACCCCCCCAGCCCTCCCCCACATCCCCTGACCTTAGAGATAGATTTGGGTCGAATTGACAGCCATGCAAGTCCAGCTAAGATATTCGTAACAGTCAATCCAAGAGCCAGCAGATCTGCCCTTGATTGTGAACTGCAAATAGACACATTTCTTAATAATACAATTTGGTCACAAAACAAAGCATACAAGTTAGACAACATCCCAAATCAAAATATTCTTTCATCATCTTAGACATCACAAATAACTAGCATCTTGCTTCAGAATGCTACTCTCGTCTGACTCAAAATGTTTCAGTTATAATTGGAGATGAGGTAAATAATGAGAGAAGGTTTTTACTACAGAATTAACGCATACATTTTGACACGAATTTTCATAATAGAAAGTGAGGTCTTGCATATGGGTCAGAGCTTGGAAAATTAAAAAGTTAACTCTCTCAAACAAGCCTAATTTTGTGGCCTCTTCTAAACATTAATCAATATAGATGTGAGATGTCCAGCCTGGAATGTTTTACAAAAGGGAAAAGAGCAACGCCATCAGTCCATATCCCTTGCAAACGAACGATCTTCATCAGCATTTCAGGAAGAAACAATTGACAGTTAACAACAAACTTGTTGTAGATGGAGGGGTATAGGGGGAGGGCTGCGGGGGTTGTAGGAGAGAGGCTGCGGAGGAGGGGGAGAGGGAGGGCTACAGGGTGGGGGGAGGGGATGGACTGGGAGGGTGGGGGTGCTCGTGGGGAAGGGCAGAGGGGGGTTGTGGTAATGTGGTAAGGGTTTAGGGTAGGGGTTAGTGTCATCCCCGTAAATTTATGAATTTTATAAATATATTTTAATGTATATTTATATATATATTAGAATATTATAGTATTTAAACGATTTATTTCTTCAAAGGTTGACTATTTGAAAGTCAAATGAATTATTTTAATGATTTAAAGAAGTCAAACATTTTGTCTAGTCATGCTTTTAAAAATGTTTGAAAAGCTTAAAACACTTGTTGGGTTGTGAAAAGGATTTTTAATTGGGTATGAGGAACCCAAACACTCAATTAATCAATTATTAAATAATACCTTTAGCCCAATCACCTTTTCCTAAGCCCAAAAGGGGAACCTATATAAACCCCCAAAGAGTTTTAGTATATAATATATTGCTGAATATTTGAAAAGAGTGTTGTTGATGGAGTATTTATGATTTAAACTTTAGTTTTAAGAGTTTTTAACAACTAGTATGGTAGTACTATACTAGGAGGTTTTACTAATTAAGTTTTAATGGTGAAAAAGGTTTTTAAACACTTTAAGAAGGGGTTTAAAGTATTTTGTTATTGCTGTAAATTCATAAGGGATTGATTGTGGATTTATATTGGTTGTTTTAGGCGGAGAATTCTCTTTACGCGACTTTTAAGGTTGTGAAAGTGGCCGCTCAATTTGTCTACACAAGGTACGTACATACCTTTGTGTTGATTGGACTAGTATCATGTCCTAAGGATGAGAATTGAGTAGTATCATGTATAGGGAACTATTTGTAATTCATATGTGATTTCTATTAAGTTGGATTTGCATGTTTTATGTCGTTGTGTGAAGCATATCGGTTATGATATGTATATTGTGTTTGTATAGAAGATTGATGCAAGCATATGGGATTTGGGAACTTTATTTTATTAATTCACATGAGGGATTAATAATTATGTTGGTTTGGATCGTGATTGAATCATGTTGTTCCCTTTGATTATTTAACTACTTTATGAGGACCAAGGGCCTTATTTGGTAAGTTGATTTTTATACCTATGAAAGGTTGGTTGGTTATTGACTTGGTTCAACACTTAATTAAAGGTTATGGATTTAATACAGGAATTGTTCTTGGATTGTTAAGTTGATGATCACTTATCTAATCCTAAGATAAAATTGGGAGTTTATGATTACTTGATGATTACATTGTTGTTCTACTTGTGAGTCATAACAAGTAATAAATTATCAATCATGTAAAGTGAAACGTGGATAGCAATAGCTTTAGACTTGTGCACGTCTGAAGTATTGGACAAGTATGAGTTGGAGTACATGGTGGTAGCCCATGGCTTTTCTTGGGACCGGATTGATCACCGTGTCCTATTTTTATTTAAAAGGATCCTCGATATCGTAGGTCATGGGAATATGGAGTCGCGCCCGTATTTCGTCTTCTAAATTGAAGACTGGTTTTGGTTAGACAACTTGTTCTAGTGACTATTCCATCTAAGTTAATTAACTAATTGGCTGTGGAGTTTAGTTCAGTAAAAGTAATCTGCTATGTTGCTGTATAATTATCTATCCCTGCTTATTATTTATTAGTATCATAATAAGATTGTTTACTATTTGTTATGTATTACTCAGCTTTGCTGATTACGTGCTTTGCGTGTGTATGTTGATCATGGCTATGCCGTATTGATCCTGTGATGACCCTTTTGGTGAGCAGTCTCTAGGGATCAATAGTGCATCGTCATTTACAGGTTTGAATATGATGCATCATGGGTTCGGGATTGGAGAGCTTGTGTAGATTATTTATCATATTTTGACTTTACACTTTTCGTAGTTGAATTTGTCTTTTGAAGTTGAATTTGACTTTTGTTGGTTTGACTTTTAGAGTTGACTTTGTGGTTGACTAATTCCAAATTTTATTTATTATGTTTTTGATATATATGATTCCGCGAACGGAATCTACTTAGCTTCGAATAACCTTCACTCAGTTAATCTCGACTAAGGGTTCTAACTCACTTTTAGGGCTTCACTCACCTTAAACTTGAATTAGGAAAGGATTTGAGATTGGTTTATTAGCTTCACTCACTCACTCACGCAAATCTCGCTTAGTTTTAGGTTTCACTCACCTAAATCTAAGGTTCTTGTATTTAGATTCACTCTCTAAATACAATGAAATCTTAGAATTAAGTACGTCCAAAATCAGTCATAAACTTACGTTTAATCTTTAAAACAAAAACAACTCTTCTCCTTATTAATATGGCCGAATAGCCTATTTATAGTACAATAATCCTAAACCAACCTGAACTAGGTAAACACAAAAGATAAACAAAAACCAACAAACTAAACTTATCAAAAACACACGCCTAATGCTAATAGAATCCTAATGCAACCAGTAAGACTTAATGATTAAGGAAATTAGAATCCCAAACATAATAGGATCCCTTCATCATTCACACTCCTAAATCAAGTAGAACAAGCTCAACTTGGCGCCTACTAACTAGACTTCTATGCAAGATATAACTCCACTCCAATTAGAATCCTAATCCAGCTAGGATTTGGAATTCTAACTCAACTAGAATTACAACCAAAATAAAACTTAAAGACTCCTAACAGAATTAGAAGTTCTAATCCCACTAGAACTAGGATTTCAAGAGTCATATTCCTACTAGAATTAGGATTTCAAGAGTCTTATTCCTACTAGAATTAGAAAACTACGAAGACTCCTAACAGAACTAGGACTACTTTGTAACCTTCTTTTCTAAGAGAGACTAAGCTATTCAAATCCACATCAGTTTTCCGCTGCAAAATTCTGAATAAGCCGATACGTTTTCACACGGGCGATAATACTTTGATAATTCTTTAAGTTTTATATTGAAAAGGTATTTTAGAAAAGAGAGAATTGTCGGGGTGTTACATTAGGTGTTAGGGGGTTAGGGGGTTGGGGTTAGGGTTAGAGGGCTTAATTAGGGTTAGGGGGTCAATTAGAGTTAATGACTAACGGAAACTTGACACCGTTAGTCATTAAGGGCATTTCATGCATTTTATTGAAATAATAAGGTTACTTGGTGCATTTTTGAAACAATAGGGGTACCCCATTAATTTTGAAATACCACAAGCGTACCTGGTAAAAACCGTAAAATAAATCCCACTTTATATTTTCCTCTAATCTAATCTCCAAATAAGTGAAAGAAAAGAAAATAAGAAAATAAACTAATAAATGAAGTTTGATGATTAGACGATGACCACGAGCCCTTATCCACATCAATGACTTAGGCGAGTCGAGGCTCGACCGTTGGGCGCTGGCAGGCCAGCGGGCCAGGCAGCATTGCAGTCGCAAGATCGAAGAGGCAACCCATTAGGCGCTGGGCGACGACAATTTCGCTAGGTCATCTTCCAAAGGCTGTATCTCGAGATATAAGCATCTTTTGTGGGCATGTGACCTATCTTTGTGAAGATATTCAAGTCTAGTTTCCAAGGCAACTTGAATCACTTCAATCTGATCTGTATAACATGAGTTATGATTAAAAGAGTGAACATGTGTCGGTTCTTATCACTTTGGAACTAATGTATTTCTTCGTTTTCAACTCAAATTCACTCTCGAAAGATATATAGCGATCCTCATGGAAGCTACTTCACTTAATATGATTATAAGGATCAAGAAATGCATCCATGAGAATAAATTCATCGATCAAAAACCTCCATTCATCAACTTCTATTGCAAGAATTATCCAATTCATCCAAAATCGGTTCGAAAGCGGCCAAATAGCTATGAAACTACCTGACACATTAAGAAAACCACAAACGAAGCGTAATAGAGCACAAAATAGATAATTCATGCTAATAATACCTAAATGCAACTATATGAACGAATATGCTCTAATAATGCAACATAAATATGCCTAAAAACTCTATACAAATATGATTCATCAATCTCTATGTAAACCCTAGTTAAGTCTTCGGACTATAAAATATCAATTTATTTCCTAGGTCTAGTTTGCATCTCTATGTGAAACGTAGTAAAGTCTTCGGACTATAAAAGCCCAATCCTAGGTCTAGTTTGCATCTCCATGTAAGCCCTAGTCAAGTCTTCAGACTATAAAAGATCAATTCATACCCTTAGGCCTAGCCTGTAAGTTCAAAGTATAGTCCAGATTTGCGTGTGTAGTCCAGTCAAGTCTAGTCCATGTCTGCATTTGCATATAGTTAGGCTCATGTCTCCATCATGGTGAAGCCCATACTAGTCCAAAAACCATACCCATTTCCATTTCTCATTTTTATTTTCATTTTCATCTCTATTTCCATTTCCTATTTAGAAAATCAATTCTTAAAACTTACAAGCAAGATCCACTCGGTTATGTTCATGACCGGTCGAAAGATTACAACTTAGGAATGCCTAAAGAAGGAACAAAATGTGAGTCTACTCTAAAGCTCATCAAGTGCACTATCACCACCCCGACTTCATTTAGAGTCATGAAAATTACTTTTGACCGCCTTCACAATAGAGGCACGATCACTTCCATAGGGTCTACCGCCTTCACAATAGAGGCGTGATCACTCCCATAGGGACTACGCCGAACCCTGCACCTAAAAGAAAATTCAAAAGGTGCAACCAACATTTCTACCTCGAATTCCAACGGAATAATTCCACCTAACATCTAGTGTCGAATACCATCAGAGATTCCTTACCCTAATCCATTTTCAACAGGCTTAGTCTTTTATCTCTGGTTTCCTAGGATGAGTCAGAGAGTCCTTACCCTAATCCATTTTCTGTCTTTTCCCATCGAGTCTATGTCATTATAGGACTTCATCAATTATAGCCTTTCCATTTTCATTTCGTTTTGTTTTTGTTTTTTATTTTCATTGGCCTTTCACCATCATTTATACTTTGAATTCGATGATGAAACCCAAATCAGATTATCCCAAATGACTTTGATTAATAAAAAGGAAAAAAAAATCAAAAAATAAAAAGGACTTGCTTTGGATTAGGAGTTATCCCCTCTTCCTTTATAAGCCATCATCCATAAACCATCTCCATACAACCATAAATAAAAAATTCCCATTAAGTCATTATCTCCATTAGCCAAATAATCCATTCAAAATCAAAGCGTCATATATATCCTTCAAACTTTTCAATACCGTAAAACCACAAAAAACTTGTGTGCAAGCCTCACTACAAAAAAGTGAAAAAAAAAAAATCAATGCCAGGCTAAATAAAAAAAGTCAATATATTCAAACTGCAAAAAAAAAAAGCAAAAGGCAAAGAAATAAAAAAGTCAAGCTAGGGGGACTTGCATAGTTCAACCCCTCGTTTCAAATCCCTTCGGTCCATCAAAACCCTAACCATATAATTCAAATCCATGATCCTACCTCATCCCAGCCAACTAATACTTCATCAATACCTCAAGTCTTAAACCTTTCAACCTTTCATTAACCATAACTCCTTTTTCAAGGTATGTCCAAGTCCGCTAGGTTGAAAATCCGAAATTGGCGGCCTAGGCAAAAGTTAGGGCAAAAAAAAAACCAAATCTAGAACTACAAATGGTCTAATTCCGCAAGGATACGTAGGAATCCTCATCTCGAGGTTCGACCGCTTCAATAAATAAAGTTAATAAAGGTCTAATGATTTGACTTTCTAAATTTCAGGAGCATACTCTTTATAGACCCCGACATGGACTCGAGTCTGAACCTAGCTACGTCAAAGCCTTTTCCCACCTATATCTATTTGAATCATAAATTTAAACTTTTTATTTTTCAATCCCAAGCTCTCCTTTTTCCTGAAGGACTATCCGATAATTCCATGGTTTCTAGCGATATTTGACTTTGCTTAAATCAACTCCCCATAGAAGAATCCCCAGTAAAGAACTTTGAACGCTCAATATCAGATCACCTACATTTCATCAAGGCTCGTAATGCCTAATTCAAGACAAGCTTACCCAAAGTGGGAGCTTCAGATCTATGTGGTGGTTCCTCCAAATCAAACTCCCGAAAAGTTGCAATCTGCGAACCTCGGTTACGGACCCCAATTATTTACTTTTAAAAATAAAAGTTTTCAAAAATCATTCAATCTATTTCTGATCATTCCATCTTTCTACACATCCAGATCTTCTAGCCTTGCAAAACCCTTACCTTGCATTACATTTCATCATCCTAGTCTTGCATAACCCTGACCTTGCATGACGTGTTATGTTCCTTAGCTTTGCATAACGTTAATTCTTGCATAGTGTCTCATGCATCCTTAGAGAGTATAAGTTTGCATTATTTGCATCATTATGTGCTTTTATGTGAGTTGTTTGCACCTATCTGCTAACATCTTTCTTTGCAGGTAACTAGATTACTTGTAGTTATTCTCCTGCATAATAATTTTGTTTTGCAGATGCCGGCGGTTATAGATCAGTTCTAAATTGCAGAGCATTTAGAATCGTTCTCCGTCCTGACACCGTGTACTTTGACTATCGGTTTCCTAAACCTCAGTCTAAGTGGGGAATTATGTAGACACAAAAGATAGAACTGCCAGCATGTGCATCACACAGTGACGTGCGCTTGGCGCACTCCTTTGTGTGATGCACAGGCTGGCAATTCTATCTTTTTAACGCATGTGCCACGTGTACGCAGCTGATTGGGTATGTTGCATCAAGCGCACCAATGTGCGCCTGACATGTGTAATTGTGCGTCACACAGATATGTCCGCCTAGCACACTCTCTACGTGACGCGCATATTTTGTTTTCATATAAATAGGTCTCGATTTTGCGAATTAAAGGAGGGGGTTTTCATATGATTTTTATACTCCTTTACACTCCGAACTATACGAATATATTTACGAATTCTCTCTACAAAACTCATACTTTTATACTATTCAAACACAAAATACATAGAAACACATACTTCCATACATTCATATTTTCAGGCTTCACGATTGCTCGTCCCGAAGGTTGTCAATCTCTCAGACCCAAGCAACGGTATAATCCTGAGGGTCCTTGAATAAATTTATTATTTTTATTTAAGTTACTAATAATTTCTTTCATGATGTAGATGTTTAGTATAAAAATCGTTCATTTGTACATTTTAATCTATACTCTTTCTTTTTATTATTATATACATTGCCTGATTGTCCTGCTTGCCTTTTTATCATCACATATGTTATTATTGCTAATCAAGACCTAAAGAACTGTTCTAACGCCTAATAAGATAATTTGTACAACCTATTTAGGAACCTTGTAATTTTGATTGCTTAATAACATACCACTAAAAATAGTCTTTTATGTGTTTCCTGAACCAACCTAAACTGAATTATTTTTAGGGTGCATGAAATTATTATTTGGTTATTCTATTGCATAAAAATTGACATGAATCGATATTTAGTAGAGGCCAACAATGGGCGAATGTGGTTCATTATGACCATGTTCGTACCCTCACCCCCCAACTCACTATGGTTCATTGACCATCTATGGAGTCAGGACGGGGGAATCTACATTGGATAAGTCCATAATTTGTCCTTACGATTTCCCAATATCCAATTAGGTTTATGAGTCTTCCTTTAAAGACTTGTTGTCGACTTTAATATATTTTTCAATAAAACCTTAACAATGAGGTAGTCAAATACGCCCTCATATTGCGTAGTCGAAATAAAAACACACCTACAATGAGCTTGGTGTGGTTTCTAGTATTGATAATGGCATTGAGTTGTATTGTGACAACAATGGTGCTATTGTTCAATCCAAGGAACCCAGATCGCACCAGATATCCAAACATGTGCTCGGGAAATTCCATCTTATTCGAGAGATTGTTGGAAGAGAGGATGTGATAGTAAGCAAGGTTCATACTGAAGATAATGTAGCACATCCTCTGACTAAACCGCTTGCTCAACCTAAGCATGAGTGTCATACTAGGTCTATGTTAAGCATATGGGAGAATGGCTTTAGGTTGTTTACTTCATGTTTACAATTGTAAAGACATTTATTATGTTTTGAATGTTTATCAATAAAAACCGGTTTCTTATTTGATTGTTTGGTTTAGTATTAAATAAAATGTCCAAATAATTCGTGTTTTCATATAGGATTATCGAAAATGTTTTGATAGTGGAACCCTATAAAGTGAACTGAAATCATAATTTATTTAAAGTCCCTAGTCTAAATCACTAAGTTGGACATAAGTTATTTATTTAAAGACTAGTATATAATTAATTGATAGCGCAGTTCCATAGGCTATGAAGACATAGAGATGTCTAATTGATTATATGAATGTATATTTGATACATTGAGACTTAACCTTATTAGATTCTAAAAGTAGAATCAAACTACTATATTTAGTGGATTCCTTAGACATGAGTACGTCTGAATAACCGCAATATAATTAATTTAACCTTGACGTTGTTAAACGGGGCGCCGTAAAAGGAGGTTATAAAGGTAGTGATCAGGTGGGCTAAGAATTGAGTGAGAGTTATGGTCATAAAAGAGTGGATAAGTCCTCCAATTAAATAGGAATGATGTATGGGCCTCTTGATGAGCGAGAACTGGAAAATTACATGGCCATGCGGAATAGGATTAAAGTTGTTGATCCTTATTTGAACAGTTCGATCTCAGCAATCAAGCAGGAATGAAATCTGAAAATGATATTGTGTTATCAAATTTGGCATTCAGAGACTTAAGGAATTTAGTATTGCGCTCTTGTCTTCGGATAAGTGGGAGATTGAAGGAATATGTCCTTAGACATTCCCGGCAATCACTAAATATAACAGAAATTATTATAGAGACAATTAATTATGTTAGTTTAGTAATCACATTTACTTGCTAGAGAATAAATGATGGTTAGTGGGACAATATTGATTGAACCTACAACCAAGCTAACCTAATCGTATGAGTTCACACTTTGTAGTAACTAATTGAAGAAATGAAACCGGCCAATAGGGGAAATTAGGGTTGGACTAGGTCTCTCCCAATCTATTCTCCTACTATTATAAAATGTTATAATAAGAGGGTGGAATAGAGCATTCTTTTTGTTAATAACTTTCAAACTGAAAAAAAGAGAGAAACCCTATTCTTCTCCCTTGGAAAATCCGGCCACCCTCCTTAAAAAGTAAAAGAGTGAAATCGAGGAGAAAAACCGCAAGTGGTTTATGTTATCACCAATCCACTATATGACAAAGAGCTTTAACGTTAGTTGGTTACAACTGGAGTTATGTAAATGAATGAGAACATGAATGTCAGAGAGAGAAATGAGCAGGGGGAGGATTACAAGTATGAGCAGCTTAAGAGTCTCCCCTAGGTTATAACAATGACTTTCAAACTGAAAAATAGAGAGAAACCCTATTCTTCTCTCTTTGGAAAGTTCGACCACCCTTCCTAAAAAGCAAGAGAGTGGAATCTGTTCATCCTCTTTCGTTCTAGCAAACGTGGGAATTCAATTGGTGCTCGTGGACTAAGTAGAAGGACAACAATTGTTGTTCTTTGATCTCTATTGGTTGCAATCCGGTGAAAAACACGCTACAAAGGTTGTACATTCTTTTCTTTATAATATTATTCATATTTATGTTATGTATGCGATCCTATGATAAATGTTAGAAAATTGTTTCCTGAAATTCCGCTATATGTGCATCTATATTCCTACACTTCTAGCACCAAATTACTTGGAAAATGCCAAGAGGTTTCGGTTTTATACTCAAAATCTTCTTGTTTAAGCTTCTCTGTTAATTTCACTGGAGCAAAATGGTGTAACCTTCTTCTATAAACAATCGATTATAAATACCAATATGTGTGAACCCTTCTGCCGCAACTTAGCATGTCCAAAGCTAGCATCTGATCAACTACTGTTTGCTTCCTTTTAATCATGTTGCCCAAAAATTTGTTCAACAAATATTGATTTCACTTTTTCTTTTTCTTGCCAAAGCTTAAGCATTATATATGACGAACACGACTCAGAAACAGAATCATCAAAGCATACTTTTTTTTTTCTTCTCTAATTTCATTATGTCCGCAACAACCTTAACCCTTATACGGCAAAAAAGAAAGAGAACCACCATAGTGGCTAAAGTTGGAACCAGTCACTAGGGAAGAGAGTAGCATATAGATATATCATCCAGCTGTATATGTTGGATCACAAGTTCCAATGAGATCCCCATACTGCTATGATCATTCGACGACGATAACTTAAACATCAGAATTGCTATTGAAAGACTGCAAGACACCTTTGGAGCTAAAAACATAATCAATCAAGGACAGCCAGGACTGCACTCCATATCCTTCCACGATATCATTTTCCTACGATCCCTTCCCCTGAAAGATCTGGCATTGAGGGCACTGACAGGCTTGCACAAGCTCATATCAATTGCCGAGTTAACCTTTCTCCCTTCCAAGGGTTGAGAAGCCTCGTTTAGGTAGACGTCAAAGAGCATGGCAAGACAATGCACTTGATGAGACAAGATATAGTTTCCTTGATCCGAAGGTAACATCTTTAGTATGTGAAGATTGACCTACAACAAGAGAGTAAACATTCATGTGAGAATAGTGACTAAGGTTTTTCTCACCAAAAAAAAAAAAGTGATTAACACCCGAAATCATCCAGTCAACACTGAAAAAAGTGACCAAGGTTTTTCTCCCACAAAAAATTTACTTTACGGTTTTAACTTGCCAAACAAAATTTAAAAGGTTGTTTCTCGCAAAAGATGACTATAAAAGGTCATCTTTGACAAATTTTCCAAAACAGCATTTAATGCAACAAGACCACCCAAGCAAGATACAAAAAGAATTGGTAAGATGAAGCAATGCACGGTGAAGTTTCAAGAATCCCTTCAAAAGAAAAGGTGAAGTTTGTAGAATTTTATCAGAAATAAGCTTTGAATTGAACAGCATAAATCAATTTAGTAAAACTCGGTTGAGGAGAGCAAAGCCTTAAAAATTTATTGCCTACCTCAGCTTCCATGGCACGAAGTTCATTGTACCATACGTAGTGATCACTGGATGAACTGTTTCCACCAGGAGATTGAGAGTGTAAAGTCAATCTGAAAAGAGGAGGCCTAAGTGGATACTCCAAGCTTATACTAATCTGTCATTACAGACAATCAGTCAGCATATGGACAAAAAAACAAACAAAAGAGACAAAAGGGACATGTGAAGTTCTGAGTATACGCTACCTTTGCTTCAAGGTCAACATTCCCCTCTTCCACATATCTTTTACTGGTTAAAACTAGATTAAAGTCTTTAACTCCATAATCCACCCATGATATCCCCTCGACAACAGCACATTTGTTTTCCCTTCGAGTTTTCACAGAGTCCTCTATTTCACTTTCACTATCCAACATGAGGTCTATGTCTTCGTCATAGTGTCCAAAACTATGGCTTCTGGTAGTTTTGACAGGAAGTGTGAAACTTTTTGAGATAAGTGTCTTCCTTTTAGAATGATTGGTACCTGATTCTTGATTCAGATCAGCAGTAGAAATATCATCGGTCACAACTGCTGCAGGAATCAGAGATGGAAGCTCCCCATCTTCTGTTACAATCCCTATCTCTTCCTTAGAGGAACCAGCTCTTACGGTCTCATTAACATCCAAAGTATCATGGCCTTGATCTACGTCAGCTCTAGGTAAAGAAGCATCCTGGTTAAGAGAGGTTCCTACAGGCAACCACCTACGCACAAAGCACAGGTGTTCGTGTGTGGCCCATGGAACACTTTGACAGATCAGATAGGGCCACGTAAGTTTTGTAAGCGAATCAAGCTGTTCCCTGTAAGCCAAAAATAACACTCAACAAAACAGAATCAACATGGATAAAAAGAAAAATAAAAAGATAGGCTAAGATTCTATTCAATCCCAGCCAACAAAAATTGCAGACTCAAGAACAAACATTTGATAGTGTGATCAACCATACATATAAAAATGTCAGCAGCTGCAACTAAACCAAAATAGATGGGATTCGTATATCCAAACTCAGCTACATTCTGGTTTTTCTTAATATCTCTCAAAGCCATTGCCTTGCACTCTTATCTTATTACTTGAAAACCTAGAATATAAAGCAGTGACTCACACAAGTGCAAGCTGTGCCTTCTTCCTCAACCTGATTCTTTGCACCACCGTCTGCACTCGATTTTGCTGCCGATAGAGGGAAAGTCCTGAGATAACAGCATCTTTACCAAATTCAAACTTAGAAGCTTCATTACTAGTCCGTACGAGGGACACCTCTGGCAAAAAATCAATTCCTGCCAAATGCTGGGCCCACTTATATGGCCGCATAGTCCGTGTTTCGTCGAACTCCGCTCCATCACCCAAGAGAAGCTTAGCAGACTGCACCAGTAGCACAGCATAATTTTAGCGGCGAAATGACCAAGTTGGTAAAAAGAAACAGAAGTTGGTGACAACTTGATAAAAACAGTAGCTTAGGTGATGTTTTGGTAAATAAAAATAGGTTTGGATTCCATTTTGGTAAATAAAAATAGGTTCATAGTCAAATAAACCACAATATTACATTTTCTTTTAAAATAACCCAGTATTTTCCTTTTTTTTTTTTTTTTTGGTAAATTCCGAAAACAACCTAAGAAATATGGTATTTTTCAAAAGTCCAACCTTAATTAGTTTTATATATAATAGAAAACACATCTAAAAGATATATAATAATTGTTGATACAAAAATATGTATAATGCTAAATTATTATACTCCCTCCGTTCCTTTCTGATTGTTCCTAGTCTGATTTGCACATTTGTCCTACGTTACTCCGACACCCTGTTCTACCTCGCGTGTCGCGTGTCGACTCGACACGACGCGCGACACGACGCTCGACACGCCTGGGAATGGGTGTCGATACGTGTGTCAGAAAAGCGTCGCTTATCGGACACCCATTTGGGAAAAGTGGGAAAGAAACGCAGAGAGAAAAGGGGAACAATTACCTAATTCATAGCGGTCATAGCGGTCGAGTTGAGTTGAAATTCGCCGAAAAAGTTCTGCCATTACTGGTTAAAAGAAGAACCAGAGAGAGGGAGAAGAGAGAGGATGGCGTGATGGGAAGATGAATGGTGTAGTGCTTGAGAGCTGAGTTGTTGGGACTTGGGGTGGAACAGAAAATAAAATAAATATGAGGTGCATCTGTGGACAGCTGTAAAGCTGGGCCTTCTTGGAATTACAACTCCTTCTGGTCAACTTTACTTTTATTTAAATGCTTCTGAGTTCTTTGTCTTTTTAAAAAAAATATTTTCCTAACTACTTCCTTCTTTCACGTGACTTATCTATCTAGTTATCTTCTTCTTTCTTCTCCTTTTTGAAAATTGACTCTTTCTTATTTTTCACTTTTTGAAGTAATATAATTAAGTATTTAAGAAGGTTGAATTTATATTAATTTTGAAAAAGAGGTAATTTTGTTTTTATCAAAATAAAGTGTCGGGAAATTATTTCCGACACTTTTAATGATAGACGTGTCTAAAATATTAGTCAATACACTCTCTTGACCGTATCGCCGTATCGGTCAAATTTTTGGAGTAGGGTGTCGGATCCTCCGATCCCTACTTGGATACGACACCCGTATCCGTGTCGGAGTAACATAGCATTTGTCAATTCACATCTTTGACTATATACTTCCTCCGTTCTTTTTCTATTGCAACAATTACCACTTTTGGTAGTTTCACATCTATTGCAACAATTCCACTTTTGGTAACAAAAAAAACAACTTTAGTTGATAATATTACCCTTACTTTATCTTACTAAAACCATCATTAATTACTAACTTTGCCTTATAAAGTTGCTTTTACTTTTAAAGATTTATTTTCTCTCCTACTCTAGTTAATTAAAGGGGTATCTTTATGCTAAACTACCCACTTTTTCCACTTTCTTAAAAATCGTGCCAAAACCCATTGTTGCAATAAAAAAAGAACGGATGTAGTATATATGTAATTATGTAATTGTAAAAATTATAAAATTTTGATATTACTAAAGTAATAATTAAGACAAATCAAACAAGACCCCACATGACTGTTTTTTCTTATATATCGAGAAAAATTTAGAAGATTCTATATTATTCCAAATAGTGCCAAGATTCCAACTAGTAACATCAATAAGGAACGGAGGGAGTAACACATTCCCTATATGTCACTTTGTATAAAATCTATTTAATTAAAAAAAGCTTACTTTATAGTTTTACTCTGTAACGACCACTCCTCTATTGACGTATGCAAGGCGTAACAAAACAGGGAAGGTAGGAAAGTAATTTCTAAAAAGGGATAGTGGGGGAATATGTGGATATTTTACTGAATTAAGGGTAGTGGGTGTCAGAGTTAGTTGGAGGTGAGAGAAAGTAAGAGAAATGTTGTATATATAGGGAGTGAAGTTTATTTTGAAAGGCAGTAAGAAAATTGTGGGGAAAACAGTTGGGAGAGACGGAGGGCCTCTCGAAAGCTCACCAAAATTATCTTGTAGTTATTGCTGAATTCATCACTATCTAATCAAATCTGGGTTACTGTACTACAGTCTTGTGTTAATTTCATAACTATGTTACCTTCTGTGATTGATCTGTTGTTTTGAAGGTGTGAGTCCATTACACTTGGTATCAGAGCTGTACATCCTGGAGGAGGAGATGGCACCCCCAACAACCATTGGATGTCTTGGAAGGACAAATGGCCAATTTGCAGAACTACTCCATTGCTGAGCAGATCACTTCATCAGTAAGCTTAGCTATAAAAACTGTCAAGGGTATTATAGCTGAGCAAATCTCCGAGAAAATGGAGGAGGCGATGAGGAAGAGTAGAGAGATGGAGATTGCAAATTACCAGTTGGGGGGGAGGATCGATCGGACCCGAGAGAACATCGAGGGGGCGATGTCGATGATCCGGCTTGAACAAACGAAGTTTCAGGAGGAGATGCGAAGAACCTTGGAATCTCTCCGATTCCAACGCAACCCTAGCGGCGAACCAGTAGGGCCAAGAGCGGCCAACGGTGCTCAAGAGGGTGCTAGGGAAAGAGATGGAAACCGAGGAGAGAGAATTGGGGCCAAATCTGAGAATAACTCGGGAGTTCAGGGAGATTTTGGAAGAGGGGGTCTGGTGGAGGTCCTGGACACACGTGGGGTTGGCAGTAATGGCGGTGGAAACTGGAGGCATAAGAAGTTGGATATGTCGGGTTTTGAAGGATCAGACCCCGACGAGTGGTTCTTGAGAGCGGAAAAGTTCTTTTCATTTTATGGGTTGACGGAGGCGGAGAAGATGGATGCCGCGGTGGTGGCCATGGAGGGCGATGCCTTGAGGTGGTACCAATGGGAAAACAAACGTAATCCGATCAACTCATGGGAAGCGTTAAAGGAATTTATACTCCTTGAATTCCGGCCGACCAATTGTGGTTCGCTGTATGAGCAGTGGTTGGCCACCACTCACACTACCACGGTGCAGGAGTATAGGAGGAGGTTTGTTGATATGGCGGCACCACTGGACAGCATCCCTGAAGCCATTTTGTTGGGGAAATTTATTCATGGGCTGAAAGAGGAGATCCAAACTGAGTTGAGGGTCTTAAACCCAGTAAACTTGGAGCAAGCCATGGACCTAGTGCTGAAAATTGAAGAGCGAAATCGGGTTATGGGGTCACGTAAAGGAAGGCCCAGTTCGCAAAAGACAGGTACTTATTCCATATATAACAAGCCCAATAATTATGTTGGCTTGAGTGGGTTTGGAGGAGGACAGAGCTTTGTTAGTGGAAGAAATTGGGCTCAAGGGTCCAACGAGTCTCAAGCATCAATTAACTCACCCAAATCCTCATTAACCTCAAATAGGCCCTTTAGAGAGATGAGAAGACTGACTGAAAAAGAACTTCAAGAAAAAAAAGCTAAGGGCCTGTGTTACCGTTGTGATGAGAAGTGGAACGTTGGCCACCGTTGCCGGCGATGTGAATTAAGCGTGATGCTCATTGATGATCTGGATGAGATCAGTATAGAAAACGAATTTTCTTTGGGAGAACCACCGATCTCACCCACCGAGGAAACTCCACCGAAAGTGTCGCTCAATTCAGTTATCGGGTTGACAAGCCCTATAACCATGAAGCTGTTGGGGAGGATCCACAACCAAGAAGTGGTGGTTATGGTCGACCCCGGAGCCACACATAATTTTCTCTCATTGACCACTATAGCCCACCTGAAGATTCCACTCATTGAATCTGCCGATTTTGGAGTCTCACTAGGCGACGGGCAAGCAGTGCAGGGGTATGTAAGGAGGTGGTTTTACAATTAGATGGGGGGCTCATGGTGGAGACTGATTTTTTGCCCTTAGGATTGGGGAATTCTGATGTTATCTTAGGGGTTCAATGGTTAGAGACCCTTAGTACAGTGGTTAGTAATTGGAAAACTCAAGAGATGAGTTTTGAGGTGAATGGGGAGCAGCACACTATTAAGGGCGACTCTTCCTTGGTTCGTTCTCGGATTTCTCTCAAGGCCATGATCCGAACCTTGCGCAAGGAAGGGGGGAACTATGGTTGGAGTTTAACCAACTCGAAGAGAAGGGTTTGGGTACCGACAACCAGCAAGCCATCCCAGAATTTTTACAAGGGGTATTAGGAGAGTTTCAAGGAGTGTTTGCTCACCCAGTGGGTCTGCCACCACTAAGAGGGCATGAGCACTCCACAGTATTGAAGGAAGGAAGTAACCCAGTGGGGGGTACGACCCTACCGTTAACCACAATTTCAAAAAGACGAGATTGAAAGGTTGATTAAGGAGATGTTGGCAGCCGGGATCATCAGACCATCCACGAGTCCATTCTCAAGTCCTGTTATACTTGTCAAGAAAAAAGACGGTTCATGGCGATTTTGTGTAGATTACCGTGCTTTGAACAAGGAAATTGTACCGGCCAAATACCCGATACCCGTCATTGATGAATTGTTGGATGAGTTACACGGGGCGTTTTTTTTTTCGAAGTTGGATCTGAAGGCAGGATATCACCAAATTTTGGTGAAGGAGGAAGACACCCACAAAACTGCCTTCCGGACTCACGAAGGGCACTATGAATTTCTTGTGATGCCCTTCAGCCTTACAAATGCTCCGGCGGCTTTCCAATCCTTAATGAACGAGGTATTTCGTCCTTTTTTACGTCGCTTTGTGTTGGTGTTTTTTTATGATATTTTAATTTACAGCAAATATGAGGTTGAGCATGTGGAACACTTGAAATTAGTTTTGAGGGCTCTGGAGGAAAATCAGCTGTTTGTGAACATGAAAAATATGATTTTAGGAAAGTGCAAATCGCTTACTTAGGCCATGTAATATCCAGCAGTGGGGTGACTATGGATATGGAGAAAGTTCGAGCCATGCTCGAATGAACTCAGAGGATTTTTAGGCCTTACAGGCTATTACCGTAAATTCATCAAGCAATATGCACACATTGCTAGGCCTTTAACGGAACAGTTGAAGAAGGATTGTTTCGGGTGGTCAGAGGATGCCACCAAAGCATTTGTGCAACTGAAGAATGCTATGGCTACCGCACCCGTGCTCGCTATGCCAGATTTTGGCAAACCCTTCGTGCTGCTTCGGGGTTCGGTATTGGGGCTTTTTTGATGCAGGGGCAGCAGCCTATTGCTTTTTATAGCAAGCTTTTGGGACCACGGGCTCAATTGAAGTCGGTATATGAGAAAGAATTGATGGCGGTTTGCTTGGCGGTGCAAAAGTGGCGGCATTATTTACTTGGGCATCATTTTGTGGTTCGTACCGATCAACAAAGCCTTCGTTATATTATGCAACAAAGGGAGATAGGAGCTGAATTTCAGAAGTGGGTGAGTAAGCTGATGGGCTATGATTTTGAGATACAATACAAACCGGGGTGTGCTAATCGGGTTGCGGACGCTTTATCCCGCAAAACTGTTGGTGAAGTAGAGTTGGGGGCTCTAGTAACAACTCACAACATTGATTGGAAGAGATTAGAGCAGGAAGTGAGGCAAGATCCTTTTCTCCTTCAAATTCAGCAAGAAATAATGTCCGGATCTAAGGAGCACCATCACTTTACTCTGGTGGATGCTAAGCTCCTGTTCAAGGGGCGTTATGTGATACCTTCAACATCTTACCTCATTCCTACCCTTCTTCTCGAGTATCACGATACACCAATGGGGGGTCATATGGGGGAGTTTAAAACATATCTCAGATTGGCTGCAGATTGGTATTGGAAGGGGATGCGTAGGGATGTGACCCAATATGTGCAGCGTTGCTTCATCTGTCAGCAGCAAAAAGTGTCTCATCAACACCCTAGTGGGCTCTTACAACCCCTACCTATTCCCTCTTTAGTGTGGGATGACTTGAGTATGGATTTTATTGAAGGCCTTCCACCTTCTAAAGGGGTGGACACTATATTAGTGGTAGTAGATCGCCTCTCCAAGTATCGTACTATCGTTACGTCATCCTTTTACAGCAAGAACTGTTTGTTAAGGAGGTGGTGCGTTTACATGGGTTTCCAACTTCTATTGTGTCGGATCGAGATCGGGTATACATGAGTGTTTTTGGGAAAGAGCTTTTTCGCCTTCATGGGACAGCCCTCAAGAGGAGCACGGCGTATCATCCTCAAACGGATGGACAATCGGAGATTGTCAATAAGAGTGTGGAAACATACTTACGTTGTTTTGTGGGAGGACATCCGAAGACTTGGTCTAACTGGATTTCATGGGCAGAATTTTCTTATTAACACTTCACCCAACCTGTCCACAAAAATGTCACCTTTCAAGGTGTTGTATGGGCGTGACCCTCCACATATGTCTCGGATTCACAAAGGACACACAGCTGTTGATAGCTTGGAAGCCACGTTACAAGAGCGTGATGCCATACTTGATGACTTGCATTACAACCTCACCCGAGCCCAGCAACGCATGAAGGTGGCAGCAGATAAGAAACGCAGAGATGGGCATTATCAGGTAGGAGACTTTGTCTTCCTTAAGTTACAGCCCTACCGCCAAAAATCTCTAGCCAAGCGCCCAAATGAGAAGCTTGCTGCTCGCTTCTATGGCCCGTTTCCTATCATTCAATGTATAGGAGCTGCTTCCTACAAACTGGAACTACCCAGTCATAGCGAGATCCATCCGGTTTTTCATGTGTCCCAACTTAAGAAGGCCGTGGGTGCTGCTCCAGTACTTCCTACACTTCCTCCACAACTTACTGCTGAATTGGAGATGCATGCTGAACCTGAGGACTTACTTGATGTCAAAAAAATCAGACGGGGTCAACACACTCATCTTGAAGCCTTGATTAAGTGGAAAGGGTTGCCGGACTTTAAAGCCACCTGGGAGGACGTTGCTGCTGTTCACCATCGGTTTCCTTGGTTCCACTTTGAGGACAAGGTGAATCTTTGGGGGGGGGGGAGGTATTGTAACACCTCAGCCCACCACTCCTCTACTGACGTATGCAAGGCGTAACAAAACAGGGAAGGCAGAAAAGTAATTTCTAAAAAGGGATAGTGGGGGAATATGTGGATATTTTACTGAATTAAGGGTAGTGGGTGTCAGAGTTAGTTGGAGGTGAGAGAAAGTAAGATAAATGCTGTATATATAGGGAGTGAAGTTTATTTTGAAAGGTATTAAGAAAATTGTGGGGAAATCAGTTGGGAGAGACGGAGGGCCTCTCGAAAGCTCACCAAAACTATCTTGTAGTTATTGCTGAATTCATCACTATCTAATCAAATCTGGGTTACTGTACTAGAGTGTTGTGTTAATTTCATAACTCTGTTACCTTCTGCGATTGATCTGTTGTTTTGAAGGTGTGAGTCCATTACATACTCAATGAGACCAACTCTGACAATTCTAAGCCAAGAAATGACTTGGTTAGCTAATTAATTGTTATTTTGTTCCTTTCATGAGATAAATCTATCATTAAAAGATTTTTAGACATCATTTTGGCTTTTCAAAATAGATTTGTAAATTTTTTTTTTCTATTTCTTGAATGTTACTTTATATGTTAAGTATTTATTATTTTTACATGAAATTGCTACTATAATTTCAGTGTGACTAAATAATATTATGGTTTAGATAATTTTGTAGAATTTACAAAGCGAGACGTGTAAAGTAATGTGTTTTTTTAAAAGTAAAACTAAATAGTGTTTTCTTAAAAATAAACCAAGTAATGTTCGGCTTTTAAAAAAAAAAAAGGAAAAAACAGATTTTTTAGCTGTTTTTTGAAATTTACCGAAAAAAATTTAGGTTATAAATGTCAAATCTAATATTTTCATCTATTTGACTAGAAACCAATTTTTATTTACCAAAATGGAATCCAAACCTATTTTTCTTTACCAAAACGCCACCTAAGCTACTTATTTTACCAAATTGTCAACAACCTATATTTTTAGAAAAGAATTGAATTGATTGTTTTATACTTTTATCTTATGCTACACACAATAACTAACCCTTCTTCCCCAAGCCCAATAATGTACTCAATACAGTCTCACACAATAGCTAACAATCATCCAGCAACTAACACGACATACGCAAAATGATCATACCTGCTGAGGTAGTTCAAGGCCCTTGTCATCAGGGAATAAGTTGCACATGATGTTATTTTCAGGCCCTTGATCAGAACCCTCAACGCCCACACATACAACATTCAGCTTATACAGGTACTCAAACTTCAAAGTAACAAGTCTGGGAGGCTTTGGATCAGAAACCTCGTCGTCACACACATGGAGAATGATTCTAAGCGGATGAGGTTGATATATTCCAGCCGTGTCAACATTTTCCTTGCCAGCCACCTTTCTGGGCCGTTTTCTCCTCCTTTGGCCATCATCTTCTTCATCCACTACATCATCATCAATCCGCGAATTCTCCTGCATGGATAATACGCCTGGACAACAGAGCTTGTCAGTCCATTCACCCAAATGAATGAAAATGAAATATGTGTTGCTTCTTGACTAGGCTTCGAATCATTAAACACTGAACTTTATTGGCATTAGGACATGTTGTAGCTACTGCCTGGATTTGCCTCTTGTTTTCATAACTGAAGCAACAAGATTAACACATGAAGATATACACTAATATAGTAAGTGGGCATACACAGAAATATTAGAACACGATGCATTAGCCTGTCTAGGACATGGTTAACCATCAACCAGCTTTTTTCCTTTGAAGGTAGGGACAAAGTTATCTCTCTTGAGGTATACTGGACAACCGACCATTTAACTTTCTTGTCTCCCCTTCTCAGTCTTTTATTAATCGCAAGTAAACAGAAACTCCTCCTTCTCCCACTCTGTTTGTTCATTTTTGTGTTCTCTCTCTTTGTTTGTTTGCTTTTCATCAACCCATCTGATGTCACTGAAACACCTCCAAGTGCACATCAAAAATACTTAGCCTGAATTTACTTAGATAGAAATACTTTTGAAAGTTAAAAGTGATTCTTACAGAACATATCCACACAGTAGTGCATGCAAATCACTAGATTAAACAAAATTTTAACCAGAAGTAAATGAGATAAGACTTGACTCTTTGTTTTATCAAGAAACTGTAATAATATGCACCATTTTCTTACAAGTGAAATTGGCACTAATCATCTCTCCTTGGAAACTACTACCCCTACAGACAACAGCGAGAAGCAAGAAGCTTCATGAAAACTTCTTTTTCCTCCAAGTCTTTCTCCTGGTGCCAACAAAGTCATGAGAAAGCCAACGCGTCCCCCAAACACATTCAAAGGTTTTAAGCAACCCCCCCCAACCCACAAAATGTGGCATACGCTCTTCAATTCAGCGGTCTCCGCTAGACTTTGCCACCAGTTTTCAGCAACTTCACTATAAAAATTTGCTAGCTTTACTCTGATTATCATCCCTAGAATTTGGTACGTGAGAGGGTTCAAATCAAGGTCTAGTGGTGACCCAATGGCTTCTTTGCGACATACCTATAATCTTCCTATCTTCACAGCGAAAATAAAGAACTATATAAATAAGCCAGAATTCAAAGAGTAGGTCAAGACCTGGTTATATTGATAAGACAGAGTGACAGTATATTTCTATTGATGTTTAAAAAAACAAAATAAGAGTTCAGCAAATCGGTACATTTACAAAAGTTTTTATTTTAGAAGGTTGTTACGAAAATTCATTATACTGCGACACATTAGCTGCAATCTATCTCTTGCATTGGCAGAATGTGGGAGTATCACGGGGTAGGTTACTAGCAGGGAAAGCCAATGGAGGAGTTAGGAAGGTGATCTACACTATAGCTGTAGAATTTAACTATATTCCACACATAATTTGCAAATCTAACACTTCAGAACTTGAAAAAGGAAAAACCCAGATGGTAATACCACAATCATATTTCTTTTTTAAAAATAGAGGATTAACAGAAGTGGCACCAGAACGGAAGGCAACTGAACATTCTAGATCACAAAGATTTTTCTAAAAAACGTTGACAACTATATTACTATTATTTTCAGCAATAAAAGTTTCCATGGACCAAGAAAAAGATAATGCTGTGACTACAGCTAAGACTACCAGGAGTCCACTACACAAAAAGGAGGATTTGTGCGCTGGTCACATTACCATTTTGTTAATAAAGGTTCCCCAAAAACCTCTAGATAACGAGCACAAAGTGATCCCAGCATAATAGCTCCTTCTGGAAAGAGATGTGTGGAAAACCTATTTTTGAGAAAAATATATCAATCTTTATCAACAATAGAGGAGGGCCATTAAGCTGATTGACATGACACTTAAAGCCTTGATATCACCAACTGACCAAAGCCTGCAGGCTACATCTTTTTGTGCACAAGAATATCCACATCATCAAAACTGTTTCATAAATTTTGTGCTAAGAAAGCACCAATTTCAGTTAAATTACGAGGAAGGATTAACCTCTATATGATGGAGTACAAAACGGACTGAATTACCATCAAAATAGTTTTTTTTTTTTTTTTTTTACTAAAAGGATAAAAGAAGTTGCTAAAAACCTTCGTATGGTACTATATTACATCCTGATGTTACTACACAACCTTCATATGGTACAATAAGACATCCTGGTGTTGACATACAACCTTCAAGTCATCAAATGGTACAATAAAACCTATTCATGGTACTAAGAAGTGTAACCACGAAATCTAATAGGGGTACCACCAGAACACTTCTTACCACAAACAGACAATCTCTTGTTTCAAATTATCAGTGCACTCACAATATAAATAATATAGGTATCTCAGCGCTCATTTAAAAATTGTCGCAGCTAATCTCAGCTATTTCAAAGCATATGACATGACTAGAGTAGTTAGATTGTGAATCTATTGACTATAGATCATCCTTGGACTGCATGCATTGTAAAATAAAGCAAGAAAAAACACCAGATGAATCTCCAAATTCTATCTTCTGAAATAGCAAGATTCAGGAATTTTGACAAATTTCTTAATTACCAGATTTCTCAATCATGTAGGTTCCTCAAAAGGAGATTTCAAGACAGTACTATCATCCCTCACCATGGACATAGAAGAGCAATAAAGTAAAGGCAAGGAGAATGAACTTTAAAGGATGCTCTCTGCCTATCTCCCTGTCTATTCTTTCCTAGAAGGGAATTTTTAGCTGTTTGTGTTTGACTATGGGGGAAAAGAGAAATTTGGGAGGCTCACTAGAAAGAATTCACAGAGAAATTATAGGTTATATATTGCAAGGAACCTGCATATTGGACTTCCAGGGCTAGTTTGAGAAGCATGAGTACCTGCCAAAATATCCATTTTCTCCTTTAGAAAACGCATTTCTATTTTTGAACACTTGTAGAAAACAAAGTGACTATCAAAAGGTAAACCGCAAAACGTTTGCCAAAAATATATGCTTTCAAAATAAAGTTACTCAATTCTTGGCTTCTCACTCCAGTTTATACAGAGACTCTCAGCGAAAATTCCTCTACTCCCCTAGCTCTAGATTGAGAAAATCTCCAATGAGTTTCTTGGTCCTACATGCCTGGAAACACATCAGAACACTGCTACAAAGGGATGCTATGAACTAGAATAGCTAGATCAGAAAAGTGATGATGCTTAGAGACTGAAAATGGACTTTGATTGATTAAAGGGGAAATTACATAAACTAAAGATAATCTTCAAGCATTCGAGACGCTTGAAACTCTTAGCATATTTCCCCATAGTTTTCCCTTCTTAATTTCTGCTATATATAGCACTCCGATTCCTCTCTTTCTCTAACTTGTTGGATATTATCCAAAAGGAACACGAAGATTTGTTTTTTGGTGCACCAACACCGTTTATGAGGTGGGCCCGCACCTCTTCCTGGGAAGAGATTCGTTCAGGGTTTGTTTGCTTATATAAATACTTTCTTTGTCTGTTTCTTTTATCGGTTTTTTCACCATATACCCCTGACAAATTTTTTTTGCACCGTATACCCTCGCAAGTTTCCAAATTCACCATATACCCCTCACGTTTCAAAAAATACACCGACATGCCCTTATGACAAACGGTGTTAGAGTTCCGTTAGTCATTAGGCCCTAATCCTACCCTAACCCTAATTAACTAACCTAAATCTACCCCTAATCCTAACCCTAACCCTAATCTAATACACTAAACCTAACCCTAACCCTAACCACCCCTCTCCCACCCCTTACCCCTACCGCCACATCACCCCCCTCACCACCACCCCCCTCACCACCACCACCACCCCTCCCCTTCCCCGCCGACCCCCTCCTCTTCCCCGCTAACCCCCTCCCCTTCTCCTCCCCAATCGCCGCGAACCCCACTTCCCTTGCGAACCCCACACCCCCCACCCTCCCCGCGAACCCCACTTCCCCTCCCCAGTGCCGTCGCTAACCCCCATCCCCTTCCCGGTGAACCCCCGTCCCCTTCCCCGAACCCTAAACAAAATTCGAAAATCCGGGTTTTGTTTATTTGTGAAGAATCGGTGGTGTGGAGGGGGTGTTTCAAAAATCTGGGTTTAATTTCGAAATTCAAAGTGCGGCGCTGGTGGTGCGCCAGTGTGATGCGAGCAGGGGGAGGGGTTGCGGCGGCCGGGGAAGGGGAGGGGGGCAGGGGCTGGTGGAGGCTGCGAAGAATCGGTGGTGGAGAGGGGGTTACGGGTTGCGGGGGAAGGGGGTTACGGGTTGTGGGGGGAAGGGGGAAGGGGGAAGGGGGAGGGGGGGCTGGTGGTGCGCCGATGCGATGCGGGCGGGGGAGGGGGGTTGCGGCGGCCGGGGAAGGGGAGGGGGGGGCTTGGTCGGGGGTCATGAAGAATCGGTGGTGGAGATGGGGTTACGGGTTGCGGGGGAAGGGGGTTACGGGTTGTGGGGAAGGGGGAAGGGGGAGGGAGGGGGCTGGTGGTGCGCCGGTGCGATGCGGGCGGGGGAGGGGGGTTGCGGCGGCCGGGGAAGGGGGGGGGGGGGGCTGGGGTGGTGGGGCTGCGAAGAATCGGTGGTGGAGATGGGGTTACGGGTTGCGGGGGAAGGGGGAAGGGGGAGGGAGGGGCTGGTGGTGCGCCGGTGCGATGCGGGCGGGGAGCGGGGTTGCGGCGGCCGAGGAAGGGGAGGGGAGCGGGGTGGGTGGTGGTGGTGTAGTGGGGTGGGGTGGGTTGGGGTAAGGGGGTGGTTGGGGGTGTTAGGTGTTAGGGTTAGGGTATTAGGGTTAGGGTTAGGGTTAGGATTAGGGGTAGATTTAGGTTAGTTAATTAGGGTTAGGGTAGGATTAGGGCCTAATGACTAACGGAACTCTAACACCGTTAGTCATAAGGGCATGTCGGTGTATTTTTTGAAACGTGAGGGGTATATGGTGAATTTGGAAACTTGCGAGGGTATACGGTGCAAAAAAAAAAATTGTCGAGGGTATATGGTGAAAAAACCATTCTTTTATTCATTCACAATATTGTTAACCCCAAACACATAGCCTACTTTTCTTCTCTAAGCTTTGAGCAGTTCTTGAAAAATTCCAACCTTTGAGTTCTGGGGGTAGAATTAGAAGGTGTTGTGTTGAACTTTTTTTTTGGGGGGGGGTCGTCATTATAAGCCTGAATCGGTATGGTGGTGAAATTCACCATTAAGGAAGTGGCCTCCATACCACAACGCAACGTTATTCTTATGAGATTCAATCAAGTATTATCATTTCTTGTCTATAATGATTCTTGATCGACAGTTATTTTACGAACAATACTAACTCTATATCTTCTTTCACAAACTTCCTGATAACTGAATTGTATTATGCTTCCTAATCCTTTATATAAGTTCTTAGCAAGGGATAAGTAATATAATGTGACACTATATTGACAAGACCGGATGACCTTAATACGACCCCTTTGTGCAAACTAAGTCCTCCTTCCACCAATCATCTTCTAGAGTGTGTAGATACCAAGAAGTTTGTATTGTAGGACTATAAACCCAAAAACAAAAAGCCGACACATAGATAGAGAAACAACAACAAAAAAAACCCCAAAGACCCCCCTAAGTAAGTATGACAAAAATTTAACCAAAGACAATTGGTCAAGGAGGAGAACCAAATAAGAATCCCGTCATCGATAGTGAACCCTGTAATACTATGCACTAACATATATGTACGAGGAGTAAGATCATCTCATAGCCAGGACTAGAGAGAAGCGGAGTAGTTTAAAAACAATAACATTTTAGACCCATCTCTAACAACTTTTCTTTCTTGTTCCCAAAATTCAACACCCAAGACCCATAATCGGTATGTTAACTACCATTATGCTCCATACCGATATACTCCATATCCTGCATATGCAGTTTTTGCTCCTTCCTTACACCTCATTCTCTCTCCTGAATTTTCCTCTCATCTTTCTCCTCACTTCCCTCTAGTCCAGTAAAGGAGCCCACAACCATCTTTACGGGTAAATTTATGACATGCAAGTATGCACTAGTTTGTCGCAAATTGGAATGAAGGTATGCTTGAGTTTGTGTTCATGTGGGCAGTGCAAATGAAGATTAGAGTGTGTTTGAAGTATAGTAAGCTATCTATAATCGAGAGATGGTGGGCCCAAAGAAAACAACCTATGTTTAGTTTTAATAGTATCCCAGAACAGCATAGTAAAAAGTATGTTAATAACAAGGCAAATCATAGAGATACTAGCTCGTTCCATCAATAAAAAAAATTCAAGTGGGATTAGATTCCCCATACCAAGATAAACACCTCTATATATAAAAAGAGAAATTTCATTGGTAAAAAGAAAAAAAAATCAAGAAGTACAATTCTCTCCTATGACGAATATACTCAAAGATGAGCTTACAAGTCTACAATTTCTATGTTTTGGCTGAGACGGTTAATCACCTCCAACTTTGCCATTGGATTCTTTTTCTTTAGAGCTTATCAATCACACAAAACCTGTTGGCTTGAATAAGAATGATAAAAAAGGGTTTGGAGTTTGCAAGAAAGCTCCTAAAGCCATATTGGCAGCGCACATGAAAGGAAAGAAACTAGCATATCTTTTCTTAGCCACTTAGCCACCATCGAAATTTAAGAAAACAGAAAAGCCTCTAATTTACTCGTAATCTCAGTTGGATAGCTTGTCAATTCTTAAAGGACTTTAGCCCTAATTAAAGTGATCAAGCTTCTTATTTGTAAGCACTATGTCCTTGCATTTCACTAATAGGTAATTATTCATATAGGCCAAAGAGGCAAAATATTTTTTTTATTTTGAAAAAATTAAGAAGGAAAACAATTGCAGATACCAGTGTCTTTACATGTTTGCTGCCGGATAAAGACTTGAGCATCTTTCAAGCTTCCAATAATTTCCAACTCGATATGCTCCCCAAAAGCTTCCTTTTGAGCCATGAACTGTGAGTAAATAATATACAATGGCAGTGGAAGCAACTCTGCGGCATGTAGCTGTTTTTGTTTCTTGGTATGTAAAAGTCCTAGTTGGTTTTGTGCAGGCAATGATGCTTTCTTCAAAGCCTTGAGATGCGAGGGTAGACTTGATAAGAACTTTTTTCTGTTGGCAATGGTCTCCAGGAGACTTTTCTTCTTCTGTTCCAGCAACTCACGAAGCTTGCAAAGCTCTTTTCGCTGTTAATTCAAAGTCATGTCAGCAGTTATCCCCAGTATAAGTTCCTCCACTCAGCTAATTTTGCAGGAACGGTTTAATGTATTAATAAAAGAAATTCGAAAAATTCTAGACAAAATGCCCAGCTAAACAATAGAAATCAGACAATAAAGCTTGCCAGCCCCTTGTATTATGAAGAGAAAGCCTTGTTCTATTTTTTACCTTTTTTTTTTGGGGGGGGGGTACCAAACAATGTAATCATACAATCAAATAGTCTATCTAACTCAATTATATTTAAGGATCAGTGGAAACTGTGGAACCAATCAACTACAACCCTTATCTTTCGAGAGGATTCGAGCTCTCCACTCTAAGTGAACTCACTCTTACAGCTTTTTTTTGGAATTGGATACACAAAATGGAAACAGAAGGGGAGAAGAGGGAAGGTAATGGAAGCGAAGGAAAATATTTTAGATACTTCTCTTTGGATAACAGAGAAGATGAGGTAAGAAGGGGGGGGGAATCAATTAGCACAATTACCTTTCATGAATTCTGGATTATGATAAAAAATTCTGAATATATCACCTAATTTCTGATATGTTTTGCCACACAAAAAAAAAGGAAAAAAAAAAAAAAAGAACATCACAAAAGTGATGGGAAGGAGGGGAGTAAGAAGGGGGGAGAAGAAAGTGAAGAGAGAGGGGGGGTTTGGACTGTTGAAGATAGGGGAGAGAAAGTGATGAGAGAAAAAAGACAGTGGAAGGAAGGAGAGAGAAAATTACAAGGGGTAATCAGAAAATACATTTGGGAAAGTATACCTCATTTTTCATTTTCTTCCAAATCTTTCGAATACTGGAGAGATTTGTTTATTGAATATTGTTGGGAAATAATTCCTTTCATTTCCATCCCCTCCATACTTTGTCATCCAAATAAGAGAAAACTCTTTCTTTCTCATCTCTTCCTTTCCCTACAAATCCCCCTATCCAAACAAGCTGTTAATACTGGATAATCTATCTAACCCTCAACTCAGTATATATTACAAAATTGCTCACTCTTTCTTGGGTGCTACCCTTTCCTCAAATAACTAACTGCCTGGTCTATTTTCCTACTAACATGATAACTAATATGCCATCTAAATTACAATATTGCCCTAAGCAGTGTCAATGACTTCATTGCCCTCAGTATTCGTCTTGTGCTTCTTCCTTGCATAAATGAATAGCAGAGGAGGGTTAGGCTGATTCTTAGAGCGAGGGGCTGTAAATAATAAAAGATACTCCCATCTTTTAGTAATTTTCACACTATACATTATGGCGCATGTCCCAGAATAACTTCCCACCATCTTGCATTTCTCTCTCTATATCACTTTGTCTTACATTTTCTCTCTCCAACCGAAATAAATTGGGTGACAGCCTGGGCTACTCGGAGCCTGCAATCAAAACCCTAGGCCAGCATCCAATTAGGTTTATTATAGCAAGATGAGCAATGAATGTGTGAGGACACGAGAATGCATGATAAGATAAGCAAATCTCTCACCTAGGTCAATAGCTAAAACAGACACTTTCTTGAACATATGTAAAACAGAACAGGAAATTAACAGACGATTACCATATTATACTCACAACTCCGCAATAGCATAGCGACGCAGATAAAATATTAATTACCTGGAAAAGCTCATAATTAAGCCTCTTGAGCATCAAGTTGTGAGCAGTATCATTTGACACAGCAGTTCCTTTGAAGTCTTCAGGAGCTTGACTAAAAAACTCAGCCTCAGTAACAAGTTGAATTTCAGGATACTTGGATTTAAAGTCTTTGCATGCCTTTATAGCTTTGAGGTAGTGGCTCTTCTCATACATCAAATTATGAAGCTGCAAAGTAGTCGAATCCACAGGTGCTTTCGCACGTTCAGTCTCAGCTTTCATACGATCTTCTTCAGTCAAGATGTTACGATTTGCCTGCATCAAAGGTCTTGTATTACAACCATAAAAAGGAATAAGTAAACTAGATTATAAATTATATCCCTAGAGCACAATCAATACTAATGAACCTTAGTTTAAAAAGGCGCTAAAGCGAGGGGAGGCGCAATGTGAAGGCACGCACATCCAGAAGGTGAAGTACACCTTCGGCAAAAACCTTCAAAATTAATTTCAGAATATATTTTATACTCAAAATAACACAATAATTAAGAAAATATATGCTGCTATTATACTCAAAATACAGCCGTAGTTAGAACCTTCTGATAGTTAGAACCCTCACTGAGAACCACTAAAAATAAGCAAAAATTTCATAAAATGAGCCAAAAAAAATAAAAAATGAGCAAAATCACAAAATGAGTAGAAAATATTAAACGAGTAAAAATGTAAGATGAGCAAAAATGCAAAATGAGAAAAACGTAAAATAAGCATAAAAAAGTTGAAAGAGTAAAAACGTAAAATGAGCAAAACGTAAAATGAGAAAAAACGTTGTGAAATGAACATAATAATGTTGAATGAGCAAAAACATAAAATAACAAAACATAAAATGAGCAAAAACATTGTGAAATGAGTAAAATCTTCATAAAATGAGGAAAAATAAGCGGGTTCTCACCGTAAGGATGGTTCTCATATGAACTTAAACCTATATATATATATATATATATATAAGCTACTGTCTACTGGTTTAAAATTAGTTACTTTGAATTTTCTGATTGGTACTCCCTCTAGTTTTTTTTATATCTTTTTCACTTGAAATCTTGACACTATTCATACTTAGAGAGAATCTTCTGAAAAATTTTCAATTTATAAGAAAAAATATAGTCATGTGGGGTCTTGTCTGATTCAAAGATGTGCATTGGGAGACGCACACATGAAAGTGAGAAGGATAAAAAAAAAGGGAGTATATATCTAGTCTACCTTTGAAATTAAGCTACCTGTTGCCAACCACTGTATTTATAATTTATTAAGTCCTCTCAAAAGAATAATTCAAAGAAAAACAATCTGACCAGAGGCTAAAAATAACAAAAGCACAACAAATGAAGAAAGGAGACTAGAAGGTTAAAAAAACAGAAAAACTGAAGTAATCTCGTGCAATTAATTGAGGGTTTTTGCTCGAATTTTCATCTTAAAGACTAAGTAAGATTTAATTTGAACTCTTTTTTTCATGTTTTAAACTCAAATCTCCTCTTTCTCTCACTTCTTAACCAAATGCAACCAAGTTGTCCGCGTTGCACCTTAGCAAAGGCGGTCTGAGACATGCACCTAGATGAGCCTCGCTTGCTGGATGCGCTTTGACTCGCGCCCCTGGAATTAAAACTTGGCCGTTTAGAACGTAGCGGCCAATCTGTAACAGATTTGGAAGTTACCATCCCAAGAAATCTCATTATAGGACACCGTGAAAAGAATTATGTCCTTCTCGCCGTGTCGTCCATTACGTAACAGTGACTCTCCGCATTTGAGCGTTCTTTTTCCCGTTAGCACCTCCTCTAGCTGGCGCCTAGGCTTGCATTGGGCGCGCTTTTTTAAACTAAGTAATGAGCACAATTATAGACAATAGATTAGCAAGATTTTATCCTAGTGACATGATGGCCATTTCCCCATAACAAGTTTACAAACCCATAGGCCCATAACAGCATAACATCACTTTGGATGCATACTCTATCATGAGTTATAGGGCCCCTTATCAAACAATACCCTACTCCATGATGCTCTTAGGAATTCAAATTGTTAGGCTAATAATGTTGCAACTGAAAGCTTCGAAAATTGCTTAAGAAATCTAGGATAGAACGCAAAGCAGGATAAAAGACCAAATGAATAGTTTTCAAGTTAAAACCATTACATGTCTTCCACATTGATACACATACGTTAAAACTCTCACATGTCTTCCACGTTGATACACATTCCATAATGAGAAGTATGATTTGATGATATACAGATCGAGATGTCATCTCTTATGTTATACTCTAATGGCAAGAGGTCGACACACTAGTAAAAGGACAACGATTTCTTTCATTTCACTGGGAATCACATTACTCTATATAAGGAACGGATACAACAATTTCTTCGTTAAAGCAGGTTATCTGAAGTTCTGAACTGATTTTCGTTTGAGTATAGAACTCAAGCAACTACCTGAATAGGCCTTCATTTTTGTTTCTGGTGAACACTTCATTTAAATATAGAATTCAAGCAGCTACCTGAATAGGCCTTCAGCTTTGTTTCTGGTGAAAACCTCCTAATCTTCATGATTTTCAAATATAGCCCATAGAAATGATGTCCCCTTTGTAAAATTTTCCCTTAAGTTCTTGCAAAGATTTTAGAGTTTGGACACACTCCTGTATTTCCCATCCTTTCGGGATAATCTCTACCATTGGAATATGTATTTCAAATTCCATCATTCAAAGCTTTCAATCAAGTAATGTGGTCTAGACAATCTATAGCAAAGTAGTACTGGATTAGGTATCTCCCGTTCCATCATTCAAAGCTTTATGTCAAGTAACCATGGTCTTATAAGAAAATACGAGCTTCCGTAAGGATATTGTAGACACAAAATTATGTCTCCTCATTTTAGCACCTGATGATGACTAATACCTCCGTCCAGTTGGTTCGCATTGAAAAAAGCAAAAAGAATGAGCCTAAAATTAATTCTAGTTCAAGTCCACTCCTTTTAGCCCAATTTCTAAGCTCGTTCTCCAAAATGTTTTCAAATAGTTTTATAAAAAGCCCATTTGCTAGGAACTCCTTTTCTAGCCCATTTTTTATTAATGAATTTTATTCATTTATTTATTTGATTTTATTAATTTTATAAAATAATTCAAAATATCTTTTTTAAAAAAGTTTTCTGTCAAATATCTCGTAATTAGGGATAAATTTGTGTTTTTAAAAGATAAAAATCGTTTTAAAAGATAGAAATTACAAAAAGCCGGGTGTTGACATGCTTGTGCTCGGCGCAAGAGTAAGATATTGGCCACAATTGAAAAGGTATTATTAATAAAATTTCCATTTATATGCGATGGTCGCGATCTAGGTATAGGTCAATCCATTCTAGAATTCTTCTCATTACCCCTTGTGGGAAAAAGATTACACAAACAAAGGACTTGTACACGTGGCTGTAATGCGTGAGACGCGTGTTGCTTGCGAGAGGCAAGAGGTATTGCGAGCAGCGCATGGCGCATGGTTTGCATCTTTCATGTTATGATGTGTTGTCAATGCCGTATTTGATTTTGGCTTCTTTTTACCTATAAATATGGAGTGTTTTGTATTGCAGCTGTTTTGGACTCTCTCACATATTTTACACTAAACCTGCATATTCACGCCTCATCATCATCACTTCATGATCATCATCACCTAATCATTCTCACTTTTGTTTTATTTTTATCACGAACACCCACATCAACTCCTACAACTACAATTATACATCCACTTGATCTTTCAAGTCCCATGATCATCATCATCAATTTTCTTTTTTATTCCAAAGCTAACACACCAATGTTAATCAATGCCACATATTAACACGAGAAGCAAATTTAATAAAAAACTTTCAAGGTTTGTTCCAATATTCGATTGAAGATCCGTTTATACATACAACCCAGAAGGTCACCTTTTTAATTCCAATTTACTTTTATAACTAACCAATTTACTAGGACAACCTGCTAGGTACCTTGTAATGTGATGTTTAATAACGCGGTCATTCAAAAATAGATCTTTGATGTTCAAAATCAGCTTTTTACATCATCGTCTTTTTTTAGGTTGTAATTATATTTTATTAGTTGCACTTTAGTATGTCATTGAATTAAGCAAGGATATTCACACCGATTCCATAATCTCATTTTGTGCTTTATTAGTTTTTCCTGAAAACTGATTGGCGACTCTTTTACAAAATAAAATTGTGTAGGTTGCATGATTTTAAATGCCTACATATACCAAAAGAAAACGGTGTCATTATAAAAATCCCAAAAGTGAAGGTTATCAAATCCTAGGAGTTACCTTAAAATCTCTCAATATAGAATGCTACAATGGGTTATTTTATGGGAGCCCATCTCCGTATATAGATGATTAGCTATGGCCATGGCCATTGAAGCTACAAGGCAAGCTTCCCATCCTTAATAATCCCCTAACCATCCTTGCTATCCATGGTCCTCATTATAATTGACAAGCCTTCCTGCCGAGAAATATCCAGACCTCCTATAGTACTGTGGTGGATCTTGCTCAAAAAAAACATTTGAGGGGCGAAGATTTGAAATTCAATACAAGTGTGCACTCAATCTTTCACAGCCTCATTTATGTATATTTTAGCCTGTAGAATTAATCAACAAAATATTTGGGCCCAATCACTGTACATATTTATACTACACATTACACACATACAGAAAAAAGATAGAAGGGCTGACATGTAATGATGACTAGCTGTTATTATAACAGAACGAGAAAGGAGAGAATAGTCTTTTGAATAGTAACAACAGACAGGAGAGAGGTAGTATAGAGCTGGTCATCTTTTGTAATTCATTCAGAAGAGTATAGAGAGAGAAGTGTCACCTCTCTAAAGTGATAAAGGTTGTATTAAGCTAAGACGACGCTAATCTTATTCAGTATGATCCTATCTTTACTCTAATTGTTCATAATTTCCTAATCAAATACAGTTTACACTTGAATTTCTTTAGTAATTATTAGCAATTCCAAGGTGAGATGAATCAACATTTGCTTTGTTATGCACACCCAAGGGGCTCTCAGATACTAGTATGTCTAGGCTTTTTTTAGTACGAGAACTTGTGCAAAATCGACTTCTAGGAGGTATACCTTGCAAATACTTCTAATAGAAATTGTGTTTCCTATTCCTAGCTCATGTCCTTTTTGTGTATAAAACCTAATCATGTGAAATCTGGTTAGATTCATGTAAATTCAAAGTAATAGCTTCCTATAGTTTTTACTTATACATAATAAAATATATAAGCAATCCATCGGAGATGTGTATTGGAAACCGTGCAAAAAATACATATAAGAAGTCTACTAAGCGGCAGAGGGAGTACAAATCGACCATGAAAACACTGAAACAAACTCTAGAAGTGAGAGAATAAATGATAAATAGAGGAGAGAAAAGAACCTGGCGGAGAGAGACAAAGTGGAGGAACATCTGAGTGACAAGCTCGCGAAGTTCAGGTTTTGCATTATCATCTCTTTTGAGAGAAAGCATCTTGGCCACTATTTCTTCCACACAAGTCTTGCTCTCTTTTAGCATATCATACGGAGATTTCTCTACCCTTTCGGCCGCCATTGTAGGAGAAACTACAATATCTTCTAACGTCGATGCCGCGGCGGAGGCGGAGGCGGAGGCGTCTTCCATTTTAGCATCCATAGCTAGTCTTCTCTCTCTTAGCTCGGTCGGTGAAGAAGTTGTTCAGTTCAATTGTACAGTGTAGAAGCACTTTCTGGGCTATTTTCCTCCTTCGAATTCGAAAGCTCCGACCTCTTCTTCTGTATCAAATCAAACCAAACCAAACCTACTGTTATTTTTGAGGGGGGCTTTGGTTCGATTTTGGAATCAGCTATGGGTTTTGTTTTAAGTTTTAAGTCAAAATCCGATCGACCCTAATCTGATCATAACCCGATCTAATTCGACCCGAGAAATTAAATACTCAAACGCCACATGCATCCGACCCGAACTCAACACACAACCGAATTGACTCGATAATTTGATTCGAACCCGACTCGCACCCGACCTTCATTCAACCCGTAATTGAATTGACCCCATGAATTGTTGATCTAAACCCAAACCGGTTTGATCTAAACCTGATTAAATCTAACTAAGTTGGTCTCAACCCAACTCCATTGTCATATAAACACCTCTGAATTTCACTTCGAATTTTGCGCGCGCAATTACGCTTAATTTTGACCTCGGATTACCTGTGAATTTCAACCCAACTCCATTGTCATATAAACATCTCTTCATTTAAATTAGGTTCTTTTATTCCTAGAAGAACTATACCATCTCTCTTATTTTATTTTAAACTAAATTGTATAGATGTTGAGTAATGTTTAGGTCAAAATTTACTCGAGGATGAGGATATGTTGTTGGACGTCAACAACAAAATTATGACCTCGTATTATCGCAAAGTGGGGTGAAGGGAATGACACCAAGTAATTAACGCGAAAAAAAAAAACCCAATGAAGATGGGTCCATGAATGAAGATGGGTCCAAACATGTAGAAAAATCAACCATAACAATTTTCCCCTAATTGTCGAAGTGGGGATGTCAGCAGAGCCATAAGACAATTGAACATTCATTGGACTTTGTTAAAAGAGCTCATAAAATCATATGTCAAGCAAGATAAATTGGATAAACCAAAATGGTGAACAAAAGATAGAATTACGCAGCTCAAGATAAAATTAGCCAGTTATTAATTTCTATCTGTTAAACTAATAGATTGCAATGATAACTCTAATTAATGAGTCGACTATAAAAACCGTGTTGGTTGCTTTTTCTCCAACACACAAAAAATTACTTCCTCACTCCTCTAGATTCTTCTTGCGTCTCCTAACTGCCAAGACTCCGATGACTTTAGTGAATTTCTGGTACACCAGGTAATTTTTCAAGCTTAAATTCTCTGTCAATTTAGTTTGATTTTTCTGAAATCGGGCTCCTAAGCGTCATAGCCCTAGGTTAACCACCACAACCATGAAAAGATAGGTCGAAATTGAAAGAGAAAAAACGATGAATTCGAAATTATTTCGTTAATAGATGATGAAAAATCCATCTTCGCTGAAGGGGTCTTAGAGAAATTCCTTTAATTAGCTGATTTACCGGTAGATACCTTGATTAGGACGGTGAGGCATGAGGAACGCCTAGAGGATTGTCCCAACGACTAGGTGGTTTTATACGAATACCCTTTTAAGATTGGGTTTCGGTTACCCTTCTCCCCTTTAGTGAGAGATTTATTGGAAATCTATGATGTAAGCTCAGGACAGCTTATTCCCTAAGTTTGGAGGGTTCTAAGTGTAATTGGCAGGGTGATAGTGACATGGCCGGATTCAAGTACCCTACAAAGATCTAATTGTAATACTAACAAAGCGCAAAATTACTATTTCGTTAATATTAAATATCTAACTTTAAAGTTCGAGGACGAACTTTGTTTTTAAGGAGGAGTAGATGTAATACCCCAAATTTTTCCAAGATTATTTTATTATTTATTAAGGTTTAATATTATTTCCACTTAAAATCTATTTTATGATAATGCAATTTTATTTGATAACTATGTTTATTAAAATAATAATTTCATTTAGTTTTGAATTATTTAACGAGTTTATTTAATTGAAATGTATTTTATTATTTCTAAATATTTCAAAGTATTTTAATATGGTAATTAAAAGGTGTATTTAGTTGTGGGCATTCTTATTCATCCATTTTATGTAATACCAAGCCCAATGTCAAGTCCATATCCATATGTCTTTAGCCAAAAAAAAAAAAAAAAAAAAAAAAAAAAAAGAAAAAGAAAGAAAACATGATCATCAAAGATCACCATCTTCCTTCCCTCCCTTCTCTCACGTATGAACTCCAGCTCAAAGGAGCAAATCTTTCAACACAAAAGTTCAGCCTTTGTCAGTACAAATTGAAACTCAAACTACAATTTTCAGACATTAGGGGCAAATTTTCAAAGAGCTACCACCATAGCCTCACCTCCACCATTAATGGAGCTTGACCAAAGCTCAAAAACTCTGACCAAAACCTCTATAAATACTGATTTACTCTCACCCAAATTACTCAAGCAAACAATCTCAAAAGGTTTGCTTCAATTCATTTATCTCCTTCCTTAATTTCTGATTTTTGATTTTGAAAATTGAAAATGAATTTTCAAACCACCATAAATTTTCCCCCATACCACCGGAAACCATCGCACCTTGCCTGACCCCCGACCTCGCCTGAGCTTCGCCGTCCACCAAGACCACCCACAAACCAGCCAACCTCCTTCGCAGCCCAGCTTCGCGCTCGCTTCCTTCCTTCGCCGCGGCGCCCTTCGCCACCCGCGTCAAACCACCACCGAAAACCGCCTGAGCTGCCCAGCCACCACCGAAAGCCCAGCTCCCTCCTTCCTTCTTTCTCTCCTGTTCGCTCCCATGTTCGCTCCCCTATTCTTCCTTTTCCTTCCTTCTTTTTTTTTTTTTTTTTTTTTTGTTGAATGAAACTGATTCAAAGAATCAGTAAACCCCCCTTTTCCCTTTCAATTTAAGTTTATTAATTTATTTTTATTAAAAACTAAAACCCATGACTTTCCTAAACTAGCCCACTTAATTGTATTTTTAGTTAACTTAATCTTTGATAAACTTGATAAATGTTTCTTAATTTTCTAAAATGAAACAAGAAGTATAATAAAGTTAGTTTTCTATATTTAAAATAATGGGATAAGTTAATAAGAATAAAGTTGAAGTAATCTTTAATTACTTAAAATGATTTCGTAAATAATTTAAAAACCATAAACTTTGATTTATAAACTCTCTTAAAATCATTAAAAATGTCTTTGAGTTAATTGAATTATTTTAATTGTTTATTTTATATATAAAAAGGGGTTATGTAGGTAACTAACTTAGATCTCGTTAACGTCTAATGTAGATTCCGATTGCGTAGACGAGGAATATCAAGAGTGTTAATCCGTTCGTGAATCTAACTTTTGGGCACGCATCACGAGGTAATCTCCGATGTCCATCTAAACATAGATCCCGTTAGTATAAAATGAATTGATTACGTGATTATGTGCTTATAAAATTTATAAGTATGGACTATAATTATGGATTATCGACTTAATGTGAATTATGAATATGAAGGACAAAATGGACAACGACTATGGATTTCGATTATGAATCATGACTATGGACGATGTACGATATGACAAAGATGTTTACTATAACGTTATTATGGTTATTAATATTATTATTGTTATTATTATTATTACTATTATTATTATTATTATTATGATTATTATTGTTATTATTATTACTATATATCATTATGATTATCATGAATATTATTATTGTTATTAATATCGAGACTTTATGAAAGTTGGAATTGATAAGAACTTGTGATAATGAAATGATTATGAATCTGAAATGATAAATTAACTCAAGTGACGGTTGTGTTTATGAAATGAGTTATTGAAACCCTATGAATGGATTGAGATTATGATGGATTGAATATGTTCACACTAGATTGAACAAGATGACGTAAATGTGTACGTGATTTATGTGATGACTTGATTAAAAGATGTTAATCACGTAAAGTGAAATATCGGAGGAAAATGATGAACAGGTTGCCCTGTATGAGAGGTTCAGCGGCCCCTACAGGTTCTCTGGTTACTATGCTGATTTTCTGTTACTTGTCTTCCTTCTATCTTGTTGTGATCCAAGTAGAAGGGGTGTGCACACTAGGGACTCTGTTATTATGGCCATTATGTTATTCGTAGGTGGTTACAGGGGATTGACCCCGGCCTACAATGTTGAAGTAAGTAGTTACAGGGGATTGACCCCGGCTTACTGGCGTTCTCTTTCCTCTCCTTAAATAACTGGATTAATTGAATTAAGTACGTGATTATTCATTGTATATATATGTGTATATGTACTATGCTTTCTAACCCTATTAACGTACTATTTTACAAAGTATTTTCAACTTAAGTATTTTACGGGATGGAGTTGGAATTACTCAGTTTTTCTGATTTTTGGGAGCTTGTCTCTCTTGTTTCTTTTCAATGTATTTGTGCAGGTGGGTGATCGACGGGGGAACAAAAAGGAGATCACTTAGAGTTGTCATCCACTTAGCTTATGATTTAGCTTCCGCTAGAACTCTGAAACACTTAGATAATTAGTAATATTTAATGAACGATTTACTTGGTTGTAAGGATTAATTAATTTGAATTTAGTATGCTTTAATATAGCCTTGCATTTATTTCCAAGGAGATAAGTGCGGCGGTAGCACGCCCGTTGATTCGAACCCTCGTGGATTTTCCCCCATCTCGAGTTTTATTAAATGAAGAAGGGTTCGGGTTGGCGGGGGTGTTACACTAATGTACATATACGAGGATAGGAACAAGAAAATTCACGTGAAAGCAGGGATGAACATGTTAGTCGAAGGGGACTAATGTAAACGACATAGGATGAAAGAATCGATATGTCTTTGTGAAGCAAGCGTCACTGAGAAATCTTGAAGATTTTCTGAGAGGATGGAACAGAGAAGGTCAATTTTGACTCATTTTTGTGCATTTCAGAACATGTGTCATCAACTTGGTGCTCATGTAATCCCCCGTAATTTTATGAATTTTATAAATATATTTAATGTATATTTCTAAATGATTTTAATATTTTATGAGTCGAATTATTTTAATGTTTGACTATTTTGAGGAGTTAAAAGAGTTTTATGGTTTTTTATTTCTTAAATTAACTAAATGTTTCATTAAGTGGAACTTTAATTATTTAAAGAGTAGTATTTAAAGTATATTTAATTATTAAATTAAGCTTATGGGTTGAAGAGCCCAATTTGTAGCCTTTTGAGCCCATTTGAAAGCCCAAAGGAGTAATTCTTTTCCTAATAAGACTCTTATTCTTATGTACTCCTAATTCTACTAGGATTAGGGAAAGGGAACCTATAAATACTTCATTAAACCTCCCATGATTCATATTTTCAGATTTGGCTTTTGTTTTCCACTAATTCTTCTTTTCTCTTTCCCTCCCTTCACTCGTTTTTTTCTCTCACCCGAATCTGATTGTCCAGATTTCTCATAGTTCAGTTTATTTTTAGCCAAAAATTCCTTCTGAGAAATTGTAGATCTCGAAAAGTTATTGAACTTACGCTCAAGAATCACTCGATTCTGATTATTATTCTATCAGTTATGGCCTCTGCAAGTTTTGCAATTTTGCTGCCATATTTCACTCGCGATTTCGGTATTTCACTCTTTTTCTCCCTTTTTCTTTCGATTCTTTTCCTCGTTTTCTTATATATAGATTTCATATATATTGATCTAATATTTCAAAGTATTATTTTGTTAAATTATTGTTTAAAGATTGTATCTTTAATTATTTCAGATTATATGCTTCATATTATTAAGCAAAAAAATTTCAGATTTAATATTTTATGTTCAAGGAGAGATTTAAATATTAAATTCTTGATTTTTGAAAGCCTATTTTAGTAGTACCATATTTCAGGGTTTGAAATATTTAATCTTTGGTGTCAAAAGAATTTTAGAAAAGGTTTTGACACGTTTTTAAGTGAAGTTTTATTGCTGTAAATTTATTGGTATATTGATATACCAATGTTTTGTATTTGGTAAGGCGGAGATTATTCCCTAGGCAACTTTTAGAGTAGAAAAGTGGCCTCTCAATTTGTCTACACAAGGTACGTACATACCTGTGTGCTATGTGATTAGTATCATGATTTAAGGAGGAAAAAAGTTGTAGTATCATGTATAGGAACTTTATAAGTTCATATGTGATTTCTAGTATGATTGATTTCTACATGTTTTATGCCTGTGTGCAAGCATGTTAATTATGAGATTTATTATGAGTAAAGAATTGTCATGTTTGTATGAATTTATTGATGCAAGCATGTGGATGAGAACTTTATTTATTAATTCACATGGGGGAATTAATTTGTTATTAAGATTGATTCATGTTATTCATGTGTTCCCTTACAAGTATTATTTTCACTACTTTATGAGGACTGTGGGCCTTATTTGGTAAGTTGATAAGTATGTCTTTTAAAGGTAAGTTTGATTGTTGGCTAGGTTCAACAAATAAGAAAGTTGAGATTAAAAGAAAGTAAGTCTTGGGTTGTAAGTTGTGATCACTTATTAAATCCTAAGATAAAAGAAGTTCAGTTGTGAATGTTTGAATTGTATTTCTGTGTTGCTTGTATGTGTGTCATAACAAGTAATAACTTGTAAAGAACGTAAAGTGTAACGAGGATAGTTATAGACTTTAGACTGGTGCACGTCTAGAGTTGGACATTAGGAGTTGGGGTACATGGTGAGCGAGCCATGACTTTTTACGGGAGATGGATTAATCACCATCCCTATTACAGTTAGCAAAGGTTCCTCGATATCGCAGGTCATTTCTGGAATACGTGGTAGCTCCCGTATTTCGTCTTCTTAATGAAGGCATTAGTAGATAAGACAACTCAGGTCCAATAACTATTCCATTTAAAGTAATAAAAAGATGATTAAAGTTTAGTTCAGTATAAGTTATCTGCAGAATGTTATATTGTTATATCATTATTTATCCCTGTTTATTATTTCGTAGTAACATGTTAGGAATGTTAATGTATTGTTATGTAGTACTCAGCTTTGCTGATTACGTGCTTTGTTTGTATGTGTTGATCATGGCTTTGCCTTATTGATCCTATGATGATCCATTTTTGGTGAGCAGATTCTTTAGAGCATTGACATCTACAGGTTCGCAGATGTGCATCATTGGGAATCTGGGAATGGGGAGCTTGTGTAATCTAGTATATCTTATTTTTTGCATTAGTAGGAACGTACTTTAATAAGTTGTTTGAGTAGACATAATTACAATGTTTGATTTTAAAGTATTTATTTATTTATTTATGATAAAGTATGGAGTTTAGTTAGATGTTGTCCGCTGCAAAATTCTGAATAAGCCGATACGTTATCACACGGGCGATAATGCTTTGGTAATTCCCTATGTTTTATATTAAAAAAAGTATTTCTGAAAAGAGAGAATTATCGAGGTGTTATAAAGTGGTATCTGGGAGCTTTAGGTTATTTTCAAAACTTTTAGGCGCCTAACTAACTTACTAGTTATTTGAATAATAAGCTCTTAGAATTGCTCCTACTTGTTCGATTTGAAAAACTTATAGGAATATATTATTATATGTATATTTCAGAGGACCGAATGTTTTTTTTAGGAGTCCGATTTTTTTCGATTTTTTTCATCATTGTCCGAAAATTTTATTTGCTCGAAATTTTTTGTTATTTCGAATTTTTGTGATAATTCAAAAATTTTAGGATTCCGAAATTTTTTTTTAAAGAAAAAAAAATTTGAATTGTTTTCCTCTTTCGAATTTTATAAGTCTGAATTTTTTTTATTAGTCGAAATTTTTTTTAGTTAGTTCGACACTTAATTATTGTTATATTATAAGGAGTGTCTGCATTATTTTTATTGCCTTTAAAGTTTTACTTGTTGCATTGTGAGAATGGGTAGTATAGGAAGGGCATAGAGGATAGAAATATTATATGCCTGCATTGAATAGTTAGTTTAGCATGATTATTATTTTCTTTCCTGCTAACTATTCATGATTATTTTTTTCTTCCCTGCAAACTGTTTGTATTTTCCTTGCTTGCTAAGTGTTATATTCTTGTGCCTATGATGTTAATGGCAACTTGTGTATTATTATTTTTGGGAATGCGTACAGGGAGAGTACTAAGTATATCCATTGGAATAGGTTTAATTTATTGGAAAAATTGACACCATGGGGCTGAACTATACCCGGTTTTCTTTAATAGGGACCAACTTTTAATATTCCAGTGGGGAGCCCAAGTATAGCATGACCCGGATTTGCGTGGACCCAGTTTACCAGAAACTGGCTTAGGCAGTCATATGCGTTGGTGGGTCCTAGTTTTAATGAAATTTTACAATTTTCAGACATAACCCCTACTGATTGTGGAGAGAGAAAAACCACTTCGTCTTCTTCCCTCCATTAATCACCATTGTCAGCCCAACTGAACTCATTGAATCGCTGTTGAAGGTTTTTAAAAATCGTTGTTGAAGTTGGAGAATTACTAAATTTGACAACCAACATTCCTAAAATTCGCTTCTCTCATTCAAGGTATGATTTTTTTGAACTCCTTTGAATTTGTAATGTTCCTTTGTACCATATCTGAATTATGTTGATAATGGGCGAGTTAGGTTGTTTTAACAATCTGAAAGTTAAAAATTGAAACTTGGACAAAAATGGTGAAGTTTAAAATTCTGGGTTTTGTTTCCTTTACTGTTCAATTCAATCTGAAAGTTAAAAATCGAAACTTGCACAAAAATGGTGAAGTTTAAAATTCTGGGTTTTGTTTCCTTTACTGTTCAATTCAATCTGAAAGTTAAAAATTGAAACTTGGAGAAAAATGGTGAAGTTTAAAATTCTGGGTTTTGTTTTTCTTTACTGTTCAATTTATGAGTTATGTTGATGATATGTTTTGTCGTGAATTTAGGTGAGTGATTAATTATGTTATTTTTTTGTGTTTGTTTTTGTATTAGCTTAGGAATGGATAATGTGACCTTGAGGTTTTGGCATGGTGGACTGTTTAAAAAACACGACAAAGGGTGGTTGGAGTATGTTGGTGGTAGTGGTAGAACATTTGCGGTTGACCCAGACGAATTGTGTTGGTGGTTTCTTGAGGAAATGGCAAAAAAATGTGGTTGTTATAGGGTTATTGAACAGATCTTTTATTTGTTGCCTGGTAAGAAATTGGATGATGGGTTGGTTAGGGTTTACAATGATAAAGAGGTTCTAGCTATGGCAGAGGTGGTTTTGAAAACAAGGTTTATGGATTTGTATGTAGTTCATGGCATAGATAAGCCAATGGTTCTTGAAGAGCCTGCTGGGCTATTGGAAGGGCCAGAAGGTACATTCCCACCTTGCAACCTAGGATTAAACCAGCCCAATGACCCACCTTGCAACCCAATTGACACCCCATTCACTGACCAAGATAAAAACACAACCAAAAGCCCAACTGAAAAGCCCACTTATCCAAATGAAAACCCACCTGCACCAAATATCAGAAACACAAAAAGTGGCCCAAATGAAAACCCACCTGCACAAAAAAAAAGAAACAAAAAAAGTCCTACCAAGAAGTTAATACCAGTGAGGTCAAGTTCTAGGATTAAAGAATCCACAGCAGAAGTACAGTTTCTGTACCACAAATCTACATCAGATCTGCCTCCCCCTGATATACCTATTATTGAGCCAACTCCTTCTAGTTCCACATTAAATGAAACACAGTCAACCCAAGAAGCTCAATTTGAGACACCCCCAGTTTCACAAACTGTATCCCAAATAGCTCCACAAACACAGTCACAAGATCAACCACCAATACCACCTTCACCTACACCTATATCTGGGAAAAAACCAGTTACTGAGCCTGAAGAAGCTTTCATTTATGACCAAGAAACGTTTCCACATGACTACTATCAGTGGTATGATAACAGACCAGAGAGTCCACTAACCTTGAAGGAGCTCATTGGTGGAGAATCTTCTGAAGAAGAATCAGATCCTGGGTATGAACCTTCTGGTGATTCTGATGGAGATGATGGGTATGATACTGAGCTAGAGCCTGAGAGATTGAGTGATCTAGAGAGGGAAGAAGAACCTGAGCCGGGGTTTTTAGAACACATTGAAGAAGTAGGGGAAGGAGACAGTAGTGATGATGAGCTAAGGTTAGCTAGGGATAGGGTGAGAGGCACAAACTCAAAATTGTTTCAGTTGGCAAAGCAACTTCAAAAGGATGCAGCAGAAGGAAGATTGGGCCTTAGATATCATGGTGCTAACAGGGAGGAAAGTGAGAAACATACTGGTGAGGCAGGAAATGTGAGTGAGTATGAGGACAGTGAGGATGATATCCATACCCCAGATGACAGTGGTGATGATAATGTGGATGTTAGGAGAAGAAGAGGGAGAGGACTTCTAGTTACTGAGGATACAGATTTCACAAATTTTGTGTGGAAAGTTGGACTGAGGTTCCCAAGCAGAGAGGCATTTAGGAGTTCTGTGGCTAGGTTTGCTATAACCTGTGGGAGAAACTTGTACTTTGCTACAAGTAATAAAAGGAGGCAAGGGAGAATGGAGGTGAAGTGCACTACAGGGTGCCCATTCAGGTTGTTTGCTTCCTGGGATTCAAGGAGGGCATGCTTTGTTGTGAAATGTGTCGATGATGAACATAGTTGCACAAGGAACATGGAAGGCAACAGACAAATGACATCTACTTCGCTTGCAAAGCAGTTTTTGGAGATTTTCAAGGCAAGGCCTCACTGGCCAACCAAGGAGCTAATTGAGACAGTGAGACAAGCATATAGAGTTGCTATTAAGAGTGCCTTAGCCTATAAGGTGAAGTACAAGGCCCATAAACTGCTTCATGGTTCTATGGAAGAACATTATGCCAAACTAGGTAGATACCTTCAAGCCTTGAGAGACAGTGATGCAGAGATTGTTATAAGGTTGTTGAATGATGAAAGACCAAGGAGGAGTGCAACTCCAGTGTTTCAAAGACTCTTCATCTGTTTTGATGGTGTGAGAAAAGGGTGGCAGGAGGGATGCAGAAGGTTCTTGAGTATTGATGCTTGCTTCTTGAAGACCTTTTTGGGTGGTCAATTATTGGCAGCTGTTGGCAGGGATGCCAATGACCAAATGTATCCAGTTGCCTGGGCCATAGTTGAAGGTGAGAACAACTCCTCATGGGCATGGTTTCTCAGTGAGGTTCAAACAGCTTTGAACCTAGGACAAGGTGAAGGTCTTACAATTGTTTCAGATGAACACTTGGTAAGTTTCAATTACATATGCATTAAACTACATTTGTTTTGATGATTAAGTTATTCATAATTAGATATTAATGAACAATCATATTAATTATTCTATATGTTTGTTTAACTAGGCAATTTTAAGCTCAGTTGCATCTATTTTTCCACAATGTGAGCATAGGCATTGTGCTAGGCATATCTTTGCCCATACACAAAGATTTTAAGGGTGATGAAATGAAATTGTTGTTCTGGAGAGCAGCTAAGGCTTATAGTATTGCAGACTACACTGATGCCCTAGATGAAATGGATACCATTAACCCTGATGCAACAAAAGCTTTCAAAGCCCACAACCCCTCTGTTTTTTGTAGAGCACATGTGAAAACTAACACTAAGGTGGATGCTATAACAAGTAATCTGTCTGAGACTTTCAATGGCTATATTATAGCTGCTAGGACAAAACATATCATTTACATGTTGGAGGACATCAGGGTAGCTCTTATGCAGAGATTAGTGGTGAAAAGGCAAGAAATGGAAGCATCTAAGGCTCAGATCTGTCCTAGGATACAAGCTAGGTTAAATAAGGAAAAGGCAGAGGCTGCCAACTGCATAACAATTCCATCCACAAACACAACTTTCCAAGTTAATCATAAGATGGACAGTTTGACAGTGGACTTGGCTGCACAGTCATGCACATGTAGGAAATGGGATTTATGTGTAATCCCCTGCTGTCATGCAGTGGCTTGCATTTTCTTTTGTAGAAAGAATGCTGAGGACTTTGTGTCAGAATACTACACAAGGGCCACATACCTACAGTCTTATGCAGGATCCATACCCCCAGTAGTTGGTGAAAGGCACTGGCCCAAGGTTGTGTATCCTTTAGTCCCTCCACCTATCAAGATTGGACCTGGAAGACCTAGAAAAAACAGAAGGAAGGACCCCCATGAGAACCCTAAGAAACCTGGGAGGTTAACTAAACATGGGGTGGAAATGAGTTGTAGCATTTGTAAATTAAAAACTCACAACAAAAGAACATGTCCAAACAAAGGTAGTCAACCTTCCCAACCACCTCAAAAGAAAGCTAAGAGTGCATTCCAGCCTACACCAACTGATTCTGACAACCATGGATCACACCTTAATGCAACTGCCCAACCAAGCAGGTTAGGGAAAGGAGGAAGGGTAATTAGGGGAGTCAGGAGTTCATCAACTGAAGTAGGTGGTGGAGGTTCCAGAGGTGCTAGGGGGTCAGGATCTGCTAGGGGTGCAGGAGGTGCTAGGGGGTCAGGATCTCGCTAGGGGTGCGGGGAGGTGGTAGGGGGTCGGGATCTCGCTAGGGGTGCGGGAGCTGGTAGGGGGTCGGGATCTCGCTAGGGGTGCAGGAGCTGGTAGGGGGTCAGGATCTGCTAGGGGTGCAGGAGCTGGTAGGGGGTCAGGATCTGCTAGGGGTGCAGGAGCTGCTAGGGGGTCAGGAGCTGGTAGGGGTGCATCAAGCAGTGGCACAGGTTCAAAGGGAGCTAGAGGTGGAAGGGTAAGGTTTCTTGATTCTCTTATTTAAATTGTGTAAATACTTGACATTGTTATCTAACTTGTCTACATTTTATTGGTACCCATACAGATTCCCAAAGGGGTTGGAGTCTTCATTGCTGATGATGGCTCAGCATTTTTGAATGTAAGTCTTCATTGTTCATTAGCTTAGATTGCCAACCTTGGAGTGTTAATTTATTAACTGTCTCACACATACCAAATGTGCAGGCCCCTTGTGAAAGAGGTTGTCCTATGGAGGTTTCTCAATCAACAGTTGCAACCTCAAAAGGTCCATTCAACAGCAGCCAAGCATCAACTAGCAACACATGAATCCCAATTCTACCAATTCATTATTCCTAAGGTTACAAATGTAGTCTCATCAATCTGTTTTGGACTTGTTTTGTAGTTTTGTTGCCTTAAACAATGGGTTTGCTATTGTAGTTGAATTTTAAGTACTTGTGAAGGCTAACAATGATATGTTAAGGTCCATTGTGAAGGCTAACAATGTTATTGTAGTTCAAGTTTAAGTACTTGTGAAGGATAACAATGATATTTTGCTATGAATTTAAAGTACTTCTAAGCAATTGTAAGCAGGCTTTGAATTTCAAACAAAATGCAAACTTTCATTCATTGTCAAAAGCTTCCAAAATACATTCTTCAACCCATCTAACATTTGCATTAAACTAACATCCCCACCCTTAACATTTGCATCATACTAACATCCCCACCCTAAACATACTATAATGATCAGTTCATGAAAACAATGATCACAGCAAAGAAAATCCAGGACAACAACAACGCCCTTATAGCCAATCTCTCCCCTCCATTACTCTTAGCCAATTCAGCATTAATTCTAGCCATCTCCATCCTCATCTCTTCAACTTCAGAAGCCATTTTGTCCTTCTTCATCTTTAGTTTGCTAACCTTGTCTTCAAAAATCTTGAATTGCAACTCCAACTCAGCAATGGTTGTGAACTGCTCCAGCAACTTCATTTGTAACTCCTCACATTCATGACATTCCTTTGAATCCCCTTCATTAACTTCCCATTTGAAAAATCCACAATCTGCTGCCTATTAAAGAGAAAGAACCACAACAGTAGTCATGAATTTTTTTTTAAAAAAAGAAACACAATATAAAATTTTTGCCCTAATTTTAGATACACTTACCGGCCACATCGCACACCCATAAAATTTCCTTCCAACATGTCCACCAGATCTCACAGTGCGCAATTTCGTAGGAATGTCATGGTTACACTTCACAATTGCCCGCCCAGAACTTCTTGTATTGACTGACCCAGATCCAGATGCAGAAGCCATTGAAGAGAAAAGAAGAAATGAAGAACAGAGAGAAGAAATGAAGAACAGAGAGAAGAAGAAAGGAAGAACAAAGAGGATTCACGAAGAAAATAGAGGGGTGGGGAGGTTTTTAAAGTCACGCGTTCATTTATTCATCACGTGACTCTAGTTACCTGAAGTAGCAGGTTACATTACCTGCTGGGTCCACGCAAATCCGGGTCATGCTATACTTGGGCTCCCCACTGGAATATTAAAAGTTGGTCCCTATTAAAGAAAACCGGGTATAGTTCAGCCCCATGGTGTCAATTTTTCCTAATTTATTTGTTATAGATTCCTAACCATGTCTGTCAGGCAAGTTAATAGAATTGTCAGGCAAGTTAATAGAGTAGGAAGCCATCATAACCCAATTGTATTGAGTGATGATGAGAATGTTCGATGTCATGAGCCTGGAAGTGATAGCTACACTAGCTTAGAGAGCATTATGCGTTATGTGTTAAAAGTAGGCATCCCTGTTAGCGATATATGAAGTAATTCAAGAGTTTGATCGTACTAGAGCGCAAGCCTGAAAGGACATCTACAATGTTACTTGGAGACCTTATCTGAGCAATGTTAGTGATTTAGAGATGGATGAAAATGGACATCAACCCAAAAGGATTCGAAGATCTACTAGATCTAAGAATTCAGGTTATTATTATTATTATTATAGTGAAGACTCTGGAGACTTTGAAGATGAAATGTTACTCCATGAAAGTATAAAGGAAATAAGAATAGGAATGATAATGTAACTCCATAAGAGTATTTATTTATGCTTTAAGATTAGTTGTTGGAAAGTAGTCAAGCTACAATGGTTTAAATTTCCTTCTTTAGCATCTTTATATTGTTGAGGAATAAGTTGGTTATTTTGGATTGGAAAATATTCTTGTTATCGTTCGAGGAATAAAAGTTATTATTTAGTTATTTGAGTTGAGTGAGAATATATTTTAGTACGTGAAAAGGGGAAATATTTTATTTATTATGATTGGTTTGATTTGATCCTTATGTGATTATTTATTCATGCGTGAATATATGATTGTTATGGTTCATAATGTGTGAACTTAGTGTTATAGTAACTTCAAGAGAAATTGTTTGTTGATGCAATCTTTATGGTCAAATCAAATGTTGTCTTCGTAGGAAATGGCAAGTAAGTGTGAATCGAAACCAAAGTAGAGTTATGTTAAATTTCAGTCGCGAAGTAGAGTGTCAAACAACAATGATGCCTTAGCTTCTGCTATTCGCCTATTGGCAGAGAAATTGACTCACGAAAGAATTGAGAGTCCCGATTCTGACGTGGACATGTTTGAGAGACTAGCTAAGATTAAATCGTTGTACTATAAGGGGCAAGCTGACCCTACCTTCTTAAAGAGTGGATTAGGGAGTTTGAAAAGATTTTTCGGGGCTGTGAACTGTCCTTAAGGTATGAAAGTAGGTCAAGTTGTACTGTATCTGAAAGATGAGGCTGACTTATGGTGGAAATAAAATGGAAATAGACTTAGTGTTGTGGAAGAGTTTAATTGGGAATCCTTCATTATTATTTTAAGAGGAAAATTTTACCCTGTTTTTTTTAGGAAACTAAAGGCCCAAGAGTTTATCAACCTTAGGATGGGGAGCATGACCATCTCTGAGTATTATAGAAAGTTCATAGCATTGTCTACATTTGCACTTGAGGTAATAGCCACTGAGGAGTTAAAGGCTCAGTGATTTGAGCAAGGTTTGATTGAGGAAATTCAATTGGGGTTAGTAGATTATGAAGAAATTGACTTATCTATCAGTATTCCTACTGGAGAGATCATAAAGTGTACCAAGTTGTTTAGAAATTTGCCTTTGAAGATATGAGACTGTGACTTTCCATCTGACTTAATAGAATTCAATTTGGGAGACCTAGATGTGATTCTTGGGATGAATTGGTTAAGTCTTTACAAGGCCAATATCGACTGTGAGATTCAGAAGGTAGTGTTAAGAAACGCTTTGGGAAAATTGACCTCCTATAGATGCTTTGGGAAACCTAAGAAGTTTGGAGTTATCTCTGCTATGCAAGTAAGAAAGTTGATGAGAAAGGGGTGTGAGTTATTCTTCTGTAGTGTGCAGGATATGAGTAAGGAAGTTGAAGTGAAGCTTAAGGATGTTCCAATTGTGAACGAGTTTATGGATGTGTTTCCAAGTGAGATTTCAGGTATGCCACCTGCGAGAGCTGTTGAGTTCACCATAGACTTAGTTCCTAGAACTGCACCTATATCTAAGGCACCCTATAGAATGGCACCTCCTGAGATGAGTGAGCTGAAAATGCAATTGCAAGAGCTATTGGATAAAGGTTATATTAGGCCTAGTGCATCACCTTGGGGAGCTCCTGTGTTGTTTGTGAAGAAAAAGGATGGAAGCATGAGACTATGTATTGATTATAGGGAGTTGAATAATGTAACCATCAAGAACAAATATCCTTTGCCTAGAATAGATGACCTATTCGACCAGTTGAATGGAGCGAGTGTGTTCTCAAAGATTGACTTACGTTCAGGATATCATCAATTGAGGGTAGCTGATAAGAATGTACCTAAGACTGCCTTTAGAATGCGTTATGGTCACTATGAGTTCACTGTAATGCCATTTGGGTTAACCAATGCTCCCGCTATATTTATGGACTTAATGAATAGGATCTTTCATGAGTTTCTAGATAAGTTTGTGGTAGTTTTCATTGATGACATACTGATATATTCGAGGAATGAGGCTGAGCATGATAAGCACTTGAGGATCATTTTGGAGACATTGAGGAAAAACCAATTGTATGCCAAGTTCTCTAAGTGTGAGTTCCGTTTGGAGAAAGTAGCGTTTTTGGGTCACTATGTGTCTAAGGAAGGAGTCTCAGTAGATCCTACTAAGATTCAAGTTGGAAGTGAGTGGCCAGCTCCAAAGAGCGTGTCAGATATTAGAAGTTTCTTAGGTCTAGCTGGCTATTATAGGAGATTTGTGAGAGATTTCTCGAAGATAGCAAGACCTATGACCAATTTGATGAATAAGGAGTCAAAATTTGAGTGGAGTGAAAAGTGTGAAGAAGCCTTTCAGATTTTGAAAGATCGTTTAACCTCTGCACCTGTTTTGACCCTGCCTGATGGGAATGAGGGATTTGAGGTATATAGTGATGCTTCGAAGAATGGTCTAGGATGTGTGCTACAGCAGAATGGGAAGGTAATTGCGTATGCGTCGCGTCAATTGAAACCTTATGAGGCTAATTACCCTACCAACGACCTAGAGTTAGCTGCCATAGTGTTTGCTTTGAAAATTTGGAGACATTACCTCTATGGAGCGACTTGTAAGATATTCACATACCATAAAAGCTTGAAGTACATTTTCACTCAAAAAGACCTGAATATGAGGCAAAGAAGATGGCTGGAGTTGATTAAGGATTATGACCTAGACATCCAGTATCATGAGGAGAAAGCAAATGTGGTTGCTGATGCCTTGAGCAGAAAATCGAGTCATAGCTTGAGTACCTTGATAGTCCCTGAGGAGTTGTGTCGAGATATGCAAAGGCTGAGCCTAGAACTCTTAAATCCTGGGGAAAGTGAGGCAAGACTTAGCGCTCTATCTTTGGGTTTGTCAGTTTTCGATGAGATTAAAGAGGGTCAAGTTGGGGATGAGCACCTAGATAAGATCAAGGAGAAAATTAGGCAAGGTAAGGAAGCTGACTTTAAGGTTCATGATGATGGGAGTTTAAGGTTTAAAGGGAGGTGGTGTGTACCACAAAAATGTAATGACCTTAAGGGACACCATATGGATGAGGGGCATAATACTCCATATTCTGTGCACCTTGGGGGTGACAAGTTGTATAAGGACCTTAAGGGTATCTATTGGTGGCCAAATATGAAGCGAAAGGTAGCCGAGTATGTGTCTAAGTGTCTAACCTGTCAGAAAGTGAAGATAGATCATAAGAGACCCATGGGGAAGGTTCAATCCTTAGAGTGGGATTCTATTTCTATGGACTTTGTGACTGCCTTACCTAAAACGAGGAGTGGAAACGACACTATTTGGGTTATTGTGGATAGATTGACCAAATCCGCTATGTTTATACCCATTAAGGAGACATTGAAAAAGAAGCAACTTGCTAAGACATACATTAGGCATGTGGTGAGACTACATGGAGTTCCAAAGGATATCATTTCTGACCGTGACTCTAGGTTTCTTTCGAAATTTTGGAAAAAGGTCCAATTAAATCTTGGGACAACATTGAAGATGAGTACAACCTTTCACCCTGCGACTGATGGTCAGACTAAGAGGACTAACCATACTATGTAGGATATGTTGAGAGCACGTGCTATTGACTTTCAAGGTAGTTGGGAGGACCAATTAGACTTGATTGAGTTTTCTTATAACAATAGTTATCATGCGAGCATTAAGATGACACCTTTTGAGGCATTATATGGACGGAAGTGTAGAAATCCCATATGTTGGAATGACTTTAGTGAAAATATAGTCTTGGGGACAGAGTTTATTGAGGAAACTGTCAAGAATGTCAGACTAATTCAGGCTAGAATCCAAGCTGCGCAAGATAGGCAGAAGAGTTATGCTGATTTGAAACGACGCGAGGATGAGTTTGCTATACGTGATAAGGTGTTCTTGAAAGTATCACCCACTAAGGGCGTCATGAGATTTGGGAAAAAGGGCAAGTTAAGTGCTAAGTATGTAGGCCCATATGAGATTTTAGAGCGAATTGGGAAAGTAGCCTATAGATTGGCATTGCCAATGGAGTTTGAGAAGATGCATGATGTGTTCCATATTTCCCAACTCAAACGCTATATCCCTGATGAGCGTCATGTCCTAGAGCCTGAACGGATTCAGATCAATAGTAGCCTCACATATGAGGACTGACCTGTCAAGATTCTCGACAGGAAAGTGCGTAGTACACGCAATAAGTACCTCCACATTGTGAAAGTACTTTGGTCTAACCACGAGTCTGAAGAGGCAACGTGGGAAGCCGAAGATGAGATGAAAAAGAAGTATCCAGACTTGTTCCTTGAGGTGAGTTACGAGGGCGTAACTCGTTTTCTTTAAGAGGGGTAGAGTGCGATAGAATTTCGCGCTTTGGTCCATTTTTATGGTATTTTTGCATATTTTTATGCTTGATTTTGAGTTTTGCACATGTTGGTGCAAAGTTTAGTGTCCACTTTGGGAATAGTGTACACATGTTGTGTCGCAAATATCTCCGAGTTTGCCTACTTTAAAGTTTTGAAAGAGAGTTTTCTTAAAAGTTTTGATTTTCGTACCCAATTTTCGGGACGAAACTTTAATTATTTAAAGAGTAGTATTTAAAGTATATTTAATTATTAAATTAAGCTTATGGGTTGAGGAGCCCAATTTGTAGCCTTTTGAGCCCATTTGAAAGCCCAAAGGAGTAATTCTTTTCCTAATAAGACTCTTATTCTTATGTACTCCCAATTCTACTAGGATTAGGGAAAGGGAACCTATAAATACTTCATTAAACCTCCCATGATTCATATTTTCAGATTTGGCTTTTGTTTTCCACTAATTCTTCTTTTCTCTTTCCCTCCCTTCACTCGTTTTTTTCTCTCACCCGAATCTGATTGTCCAGATTTCTCATAGTTCAGTTTATTTTTAGCCAAAATTTCCTTCTGAGAAATTGTAGATCTCGAAAAGTTATTGAACTTACGCTCAAGAATCACTCGATTCTGATTATTATTCTATCAGTTATGGCCTCTGCAAGTTTTGCAATTTTGCTGCCATATTTCACTCGCGATTTCGGTATTTCACTCTTTTTCTCCCTTTTTCTTTTGAATCTTTTCCTCGTTTTCTTATATATTGATTTCATATATATATTGATCTAATATTTCAAAGTATTATTTTGTTAAATTATAGTTTAAAGATTGTATCTTTAATTATTTCAGATTATATGCTTCATATTATTAAGCAAAATAATTTTAGATTTAATATTTTATGTTCAAGGAGAGATTTAAATATTAAAGTCTTGATTTTTGAAAGCCTATTTTAGTAGTACCATATTTCAGGGTTTGAAATATTTAATCTTTGGTGTCAAAAGAATTTTAGAAAAGGTTTTGACACGTTTTTAAGTGAAGTTTTATTGCTGTAAATTTATTGGTATATTGATATACCAATGTTTTGTATTTTGTTAGGCGGCGATTATTCCCTAGGCAACTTTTAGAGTAGAAAAGTGGCCTCTCAATTTGTCTACACAAGGTACGTACATACCTGTGTGCTATGTGATTAGTATCATGATTTAAGGAGGAAAAAAGTTGTAGTATCATGTATAGGAACTTTATATTCATATGTGATTTTCTAGTATGATTGATTTCTACATGTTTTATGCCTGTGTGCAAGCATGTTAATTATGAGATTTATTATGAGTAAAGAATTGTCATGTTTGTATGAATTTATTGATGCAAGCATGTGGATGAGAACTTTATTTATTAATTCACATGGGGGAATTAATTTGTTATTAAGATTGATTCATGTTATTCATGTGTTCCCTTACAAGTATTATTTTCACTACTTTATGAGGACTGTGGGTCTTATTTGGTAAGTCGATAAGTATGCCTTTTAAAGGTAAGTTTGATTGTTGGCTAGGTTCAACAAATAAGAAAGTTGAGATTAAAAGAAACTAAGTCTTGGGTTGTAAGTTGTGATCACTTATTAAATCCTAAGATAAAAGAAGTTCAGTTGTGAATGTTTGAATTGTATTTCTGTGTTGCTTGTATGTGTGTCATAACAAGTAATAACTTGTAAAGAACGTAAAGTGTAACGAGGATAGTTATGGACTTTAGACTGGTGACATCTACAGGTTCGCAGATGTGCATCATTGGGAATCTGGGAATGGGGAGCTTGTGTAATCTAGTATATCTTATTTTCTGCATTAGTAGGAACGTACTTTAATAAGTTGTTTGAGTAGACATATTTACAATGTTTGATTTTAAAGTATTTATTTATTTATTTATGATAAAGTATGGAGTTTAGTTAGATGTTTTCCGCTGCAAAATTCTGAATAAGGCGATACGTTATCACACGGGCGATAATGCTTTGGTAATTCTCTATGTTTTATATTAAAAAAAAGTATTTCTGAAAAGAGAGAATTATCGGGGTGTTACAGCTCACATCTCGGTTTGTGCAGATACTCTACTGGATTGTCGCGATGACTCCAGACAGAAGATTGATATAGTCATCCTTGTGGAGCACAAGGAATGCACTTATAGGAAATTAGTTGTTGATCAAGGAAGTTGTTCATCAATGGCGTCAGGTGACTATCTCTTCTTCTGTTCTTCAATTTGTCTTATTGACATAACCAACATGCTAATGCCCTATTCTAAGTGACAGGATCCACTCAATCTCAACAGAGGGTGGATGGATATGGCGACAATGGCCTCCTTCATCAATCAGAGTCGTGACGACATCTCCTACGGTCTTTGGGTTGCAAGTCACGCCTTGTCATGTTGTTCATGTTGATGACGTTGACGTCATCGAGCCGTCCTCCAAGGTTCCTAGGATGGATCCTCCTCTATTCAAGGACCTAGAGGGTTCGACTTATACAATCACGGTGCTAGCGACGTTCTGACGAGGAACAAAACTATGTGGTCTAAAGCTGAGAGTCTTGTCTTCCCTCCCTGCTCAACGCTTGAAGAATTATTCTCTTCCAAGGTTAATGATGGAAGGGACACATCTAATCGTCCAAGTAACCGTTGAGTTAGTTAGTCGTGTACTTTTTTCGTCGTAAAACTTCCATTAACTTGCATACTCATGTTATCTTTATCAGGCGACTCAACACTTCTTGATGCCAAAAAAGAAGTAGATTAGCTGTTGAAAGGTCATCAGGTGGTGACGAAGAAAATGGAATCAGCTAAGACACTATTGAAAAACAAGGATACGACGAGATCCAAGGTTTATTGGAAAAAATAAAGACCGTGGAAGAGAAGTATATAAAAAAGGAAGAGGAGCTTACAGAGGAGCATAGGTAGGGTGCTAAGGCAGAGATAATCACATTGAAGGCTAGGATCGAGGTTTTAGAGTCTGAGAGCAATGTGGTCGAGGCTAGAACGACAGCGAGAGTACGAGCCAAACTGATGCATCAATACCTCATGAAGTAGACCTCGCTATGGGAGCCTACCAACGATGTCGACTTCTTTCTGATGCACCTTGGTTCATTGACGGATCTGCTCTTTGTTATGAGGGAAGGAGTTTCCACGATAGATTATTCGTGATGGTCGAAGTTCCTGTCATGTCGACCACTTAGGCTACTGACGTTGTCGCCAACACTTAATTGCTCTTAACTCTTATGCTAATGTTATTTGACTTTTAATTAACACTATTTTCTTTGTATATTGCTTTTTGGTTTTTCATGGGAGCAACAAATGTTTGTTTTTGCTAATTGCTTTTGGAACCTTCGAGGGAAGGATTAGACTATTGCTTTTCTTAATCCTTGATCTTTGTTTACATATGTTATCTTTGTTTGCTGCTATTTTTCTGGCGTCATTTGCATTGTTGAGCGTCATAGCATCATATGTCTAGCAGAAACATGCCTAATATGAAACAAAAGAAAGTACAAATAACTTATTTGTAGGGGGTCTTCTTGATTGTTTATCGTCGTTGTTCCTAACAAATGATATAGTTATCCCATGCACCGCCCTTATTGAATTAGAAATCTAGTTGCGTCGTTCCCTCCGTCTTATTTATTGAAGGTGTTATAGATGATAGAAGGACTATGTGGTTTATTCAAATGTCGTGACAATATCATCGCCTAGTGGCTACCTTATTGGTTTTGAAAATATATGGTTAGATTCACTTCATCGGCGACGACTTGACGATGCATATGTCATCGTTTATTTTTGTACAAATATAAAAGCAAAGGAAAGAGAAAATTAGGAATGAAAAGTAATAATGAAATTAAAGATTAGAATATCATCTAGAAGTGGTACTTCTTAAGATGAATGGCATTCTCAACTTCGTTGTATCATGGACCCATCGCGTCGTCGTAATTGATACCCTCCATTGCCTACTGCCTTGTCGATCTGATAAGAACCTTCCCAAGATGGCCCTAACTTACCGACGTTTGGCTCTTGTGTATTTTGGGATACTTCCCTTAGGACCCAATAACCTTCGTTCAAGACTTTAGCTTGCACGTTCTTATTGAAAATCCTTGCGGCTATATGTTGTTGCATCTCTCAACTCGTTTATGGTGTCCAAGTCGCTGACCAGCTCGTCTCGATTATGTTGCTCCGTCATAAGACCATAACTGGCAGTGGGATGCTAACTTTGGACAGTAGGACTACTTCACATTTGTACACTTATGAGAATATTATTTATCATGTCGCAATTCATGGCGTTGTTTTGTAGGTTCATAAGATTGATGGTAGTTCTTCTGCCCATTTCCCTTTTTCTTGCCTTGAGACGCTTTTTAATGATTTGATGATGGTTTTGTTACTAGATTCTTCCTGTCCATTTGCTTGTGCATACCTTGGCGTCGACGTTATAAGACTAATAATATTTCATCCGTAACAAAATCGTTTGGTCTTCTCGCTTATGAATTGTGTCCCATTGTAGCATATAACTTCAAACAGGACGTTAAACCTGCATATAATATCAGTATGTATAAAATATATTACCTCCTTGTCCCATACTTGTTGGAATGAATATGCTTCTATCCATTTAGAAAACTAGTCGGTTAGTGCTAACATAAAGACCTTTAGTCCTGGGACTGGAGGTAGGCTACTTACTATGTCCATGCCCCATTTCATAAAAGGCCAAGGAATTAAAGTGTGATGCAATAATTCAGTGGGTTTGTGCATCATACCTGCGTGTAGTTGGCAGCTATCACATTTAATGACGTACCTGATTGCATCTTGTTTCATTGTCCGCCAGTATCAGTCCATTCTCAAGGCGCAGTTAGATAAGATACATCCTCCAGAATGGTTACCACAGCTTCCGTCGTGTAAGTCTTGTAGGACTTGGTGCAATTGGTCTCATCCTACGCATCGTAAGTAGGGCCCTGCTATGGATTTCTTGAACAAAACGCCTTGGATGACAATGTAATGTGACGCTTTGAACCTGATATATCTTGCTTCGACTTTATCGTTTGGCAAAATGTTGTTGGTTAAGTAATCAAGAATAGGTTTAGTCCAGTTAGTACTTAAATCAACGTTGTCTTCATCTGCCAGCGTGACATAATTGACGTCTAATGGTCATGACTACTTGGATATTGCTGGAAACGACAGATGAACTAATGGAATGGAGGTGAACAACAAATTTCTTAAAGGACGATTCTAAATTGGCTAATGCGTCTGCTTGGGCGTTCGGGTCTCTTGGTACTTGTGTTATGGAGAATGGATCAAACTGCTTGCTCTTGTCCCTCACATTTTCGAGGTATGACATCATCTTTTAATCCTTAGCTGTAAATTCACCTTTTATCTGGCTGACTATGAGAAGTGAATCACGCGTTGCTAACGGCGAGATAAAGTTGCAAAATTTCCCCTTCGACGGGTTAGACAACAACGGTAGGGTAGCTAAATACTCCTTCATTGCTTGCAAAGCTTTCTCATATTCCTCGATCCAGTCAAATCCTTTATTTTCCCTCCAAACGTTTTAAAATAGGTGGCACTTGTCGGATTACTTTGAAATGAATATGTTCAATGCGACCACTCGTCCTGTCAGCTTTTGAACTTCTTTGAAGTTTTCGGGGTACTAAATATTGAGGAGTGCATGCTTTGATTTGGTATGGACTTGCTTCTATACCCCTTTACGTCACGACATAACCTAGAAAATTTCTTGTAGCGACTCCAAAAGTACAAGAAGTAAAATTAAGTTGCACACATGTAGGCACATTTTTATTGGCTACGCAAGATGAGCTCGAATTTGACTACCTCATTATAAAGGTTTTGTTTTGAAAATATTTTGAAATAGAGGAATTCGCCAACAAGTCTTTACAGGAAGACTCATAAACCTAATTAGATATTGAAAAATCTTAGGGACAACTTAGGTACTTATCCAATGTAGATTTTCCCGTCATGACTCAATGAATGTTCAATGAACCAAAGATTGCGTTCGGGGGTGAGGGTACAAATATGATCAAGAACCAAATTCGCCCATTGATGGCCTCTACTTGATATTGATTCATGTCAAGATTTCTGCAAATAAACAACCATTATGATAATGCAATCTAAAATTAATCTATGTTGGTTCATTAAACACATAAAAGACTAATTTTTAGTGACATGTTATTCTGCATTCAAATGACTGAGAACCTTATCCAATTGTTCAAATTATCTTAATTTAGCGTTGAAACAGTTATTTAGATCTTTGATCAACAAAAATAAGCATGTGCGGTGATGAAAGCATTAAATCATATAAGCATACATATGAATATAATGAAATATTGAAAAATAAAATAAAGAGAAGAGTAGAGATTAGAATATACAAGAAGCGTTAATTCCTTTGAGATCTACATTATTATGACAAGTAAATTGTTACTACAAAAGAAATTAAATTGGAATTGACCCTCAGGAATAATACATTTGTCGCCTAGGTCTTGTATAACGGTATGTAGGAGGAGCAATCTTGAAGTTTAAAATATGAAATTTGAATGTATGAATATGTTTGAATGAATGTTTAAGTCTTTGATTGTGTTTGAATGTGAGTTGTTCAGTGTTATAAGGAATGAAGTTGTGTTGAAAATCGTATTCTAAGTCGTTAAGAGTTCTGAAAATTGTTCGAAGAAACGTACATATTTATAGGCAAAGGAACCGAAAACGATGAGTAGAAGATAGGAAAAAGCTCCGCGCTAAACGCACAGATCGTGCACTAGACCCATAGCTTGTGTGCTAGGCGCTAGAGTACATGCCGTGTTTTTCGTTTTTGTTTACGGCATCGATGTTGCGTTAACGCACCAGCATGCGCTTGATGCAACGTAGAGCTGGCGCTGTTTTTTATAGTTTTAAAATTCTTATTGATCTTTGACGAATCTTATCCTCTAAAATCCGAAATCAGCTATCTTTAGGAATAAAAACTTGATGTTAAAAATATCCTTTAATAATTAATTATCGATAATAATTAATATTAAAATATTAATAATATAATTAATTCTCAAGAATTATTAATTAGGTCTTGAAATTGGGCTTGGATTTGATAAATAGACTTTATATTTTCAAAACGCTTTTGGGCTTAGCTTTTCAGATTGCTCATCCTTTGGAACGGATCAATTAGAACGACAGTATATTTCATCACTGAATACTCAATGGGGAGACATGATTTTGTGTCTACAGAATCCCCCACTTTGATCGAGGTTCAAGAGAAAGTCAGAGTAGCCTATATCGGGACGGAGAATAATTCTACACGCTCTATAGTTTAGAATTGGTCTATATATCGGCAGTTTCTGCAAAATAAAGTTAATCTGCAAGACGTAACCACAAGTAATCTGATTACATACAGGAGAAGATGTTAGCTGATAGGTGCAAAACAACTCAAATAATAACGTACATAATGATGCAATAATGCAAACTTAGATTCTCTAAGAATGCATGAGACGCTATGCAAGGATCAGGGCTATGCAAGGTAGGAAAGGATCTGGATAGATAGAGTTAGATAGGTTAAACAGGGGTTAGTAGAGATAGATAAGTTGATTATCGAAAACTATTTTGGTAATGAATCGGGGTCACAACTGAGATCCGCATATTACAACTCTTCGGGAGTCTCATTTGGAGAACCACCACATATATAGGAAGTCCCCACTTTGGGAAAGCTTTTCTTGAAGTAGGCACTCTGAGCCTAGATTAGAAGGTACTTGTCTTGAGTTGAGCCTTTGAAGGAGCATTCACAATTTCATTACTAAGGAGTTGATGTAGGCAAAGTAAGATATCACCAGAGACCATGGGAGTATCAGAGAGTCCTTTTGGGATAAGTAGAGTCTGGATTGAAAATAAAAGGTTTAATTTATGACTCAAATAAATATAAGTGGAAGAAGGCTTTGACGAGGCTAGGTTCAAACTCGAGTCTATGTCAGAATCTAGAAAGAGCATACTCATGAATTCTAGAAAGTAAAATCATTAGACCTTGATTAATTTTATTTTATTGAAGCGGCCGGACCTCGAGATGAGATTCGTATCCTAGCGGAATCAGACCATTCGTTGTTCTAGATCTGATTTTTTTATATTTTTGATGCCTTAACTTTTGTTTAGACTGCCCTTTCGGGTTTTCAACCTAGCGGGCTTGGACATACCTTGGAGAAGGAGTTAGGGTTGATGAAAGGTTGATATGTTTGAGGTGTGAGGTTTTGATGAAAGTTCAATTGGTTGGGCAAAGGTAAGGATCATGGATATAGGTTTTTTGGATGAATTGAAGGATTTTAGAATGAGGGGCAGAACTTGTATGCAAGCCCCCTAGCTTTGACTTTTTTTACCTTTGGCTTTTTCTTTTTGCTTTTTGCTTTTTGCTTTGTGCTTTGTGCTTTGTGCTTTGTGCTTTTTCTTTTGCTTTTTTATTATTTATTTTTTTGCACTTTGAGTTTTTCTTTCTTTTATTTTTACATGGCATTGTTTTTTTTATGTATTGAGGCTTGCACACAAGTTTTTTTTTTTTTTTTGGTTTAGGTTATTGGAAGGTTAGAACGTTTTGTTGTGGAGCTTTTATTTGAAAGGTTATTTGGCTAAGGATCATGGAGATGATGGTTAAAAGGATTTTTTAGTTTTTCGGGTTGTATGAGGATGATTTATGGATGATGGAAAGAAGAGGGAAAGAACTCATAATCCAAAGTATGTCCATTTTGTATTTATTTGTTTATTTTTTATTATTAATCAAGGTCATTTAGTTGATTTAAATTTCATCATTGAATTTGAAGCATGAATGATGGAAGGCCAATGACATTGAAATGAAAATGCAATTATTTTATTAATTTAAATAAATATAACATAAGGCTGATACAAATTAATTAAATCCTAAATAATATAGATTTGAAAGGAAAGGAAATTAAAGAGCTAGTGGAGGGACTCTCCGACTCAACATAAAAAAATAGCGCTAAATGACAAACCCCCCCTGAACTGTAGAGACATTGGCCAAGGGGTTGCTGTTAATGTTGGGTTTTGCTCTAGGCAGAACTGGCAGTCTACCATCTTCATCCATGTCTTGTAGGGCGTTCTTCAAGGTCCAACTCTACGATGTCATATGTCCGTTTCCTTGATGGTAAATGAAGTAGGAATTAGGATTCCACTTTCTTGACCTATTCTCAAAAAGAGTAGGGCCAAGAGGATGGAGTGCTCCCTTTTCATGAAGCCTAATGAAGGCTTCTTCTAGAGACATGCCTAAAGGAGTGAAGGTTCTTTGGGGCCTTTAATAACCCCTCTTTTCAGTATTAAAGGCATTGGCCTCGTTGCTTTTGGGGCTAGAAGAGCTATTGTTACTATTCTTAAAAGAGTTGTTGTTATTGTAATCCTTATTTTTAGAGGCTTGCAATTGTTCCTCAATTAGTAGACCAACCTTGTAGAGGTTCATGAAATACTTTATAGGTTTAAATTTAATATGATCTCTGTACTTGGATTGCAAGTTAGGAATCACAAGTCGGAATTAGTCCTCTTCATATGGCCTGTTAGTAATTTGTGCGGCCTTTCCCTCTATCTATTAAGGAAGGTGACAATGTCTTCGTTGGGGTTTTGTTTAGTTAACTCCAACTCAAGAAGACCAATAGGAACACTACAAAAATTAGAGCATTATAGAAACAAATTATGGCAACGAATTTTTGAATTGTTGATAGATAGCAACATATATTATTTTTTTGTTGCCTATTATAAAGTGACATTTTTTACTCTGATTTTTCAACAAATAAAAGCAACATATCTTTGATTTGTTGCTATTGGAAACTACTATTTGTTGCTAGATAGCATCATATTTTTGATTTTTTGCCATTTAACAACAAACTACGACAACAAATATTTGGCTTGTTGTCATTAGAAACAATTAATTTTACTATTTGTTGCTAGGTGGCATCATATTTGCGATTTGTTGCCATTTAGCAACATATTACGACAACCAACTTTGGTTATGTTGACATTAGAAACAATTAATTTTACTAATTGTTACTAGATGGCATCATATTTCCAATTTGTTGCCATTTAGCAACAAATTACGACAACCAATATTTCATTCGTTGACATTAGAAGTAATTAATTTTATGATTCGTTGATAGATGACATCATATTTTTTAAATTTGTTGCCATTTAGAAACAAATATGGAAATAGATATTTGATTTGTTGTCATTGGAAACAATATATTTTATTATTTGTTACTGAAGTAACATCAGATTTTTCCTCAAAATGTGTCCCACATCGAAGAAAGATTAGCCAAACTACCACCTTATATGTTAAGAAGTTTCATACACTATTATCAATTTCTATTAGTATCATTATGCAAATATCATTCAGAATTGTAAGTGGACTGACTCTCATTCTCTTTATTGGTTTGCATAAATGTGTTTATCAAATTATCAAACAATTAACAAAAAACATGAGGTTAATCTACGTCGTATGAATAGTGCATTAGTCAAAGTGTAACTCTGTAACAATTAAAAAGTTTGTTTCTATTTTTAGCAACCAATGTCAATAATTTATTGCTAATTTCTATCATCAAAATATTAATAATTTGTTGTGATATTAGCAACAATCATGTATAACTCGTCTCTAGAGTTGGCAACAAATGCACCACATATAGCAACCAACATGGCAACAATATTTTCATGGATGCGATGTGGCAACGAAAATGTTTCAGATTTTGTAGCTAAAATCATATGGCAACAAGCCTTTTAGCAACAACTATTTTTTGTTTCCAATTTGTTGCTAACTCGAGTTAGCAACAAATTTCTGATGAATAGCAACAATTTTTTACTGTTGCTAAATTGATTTATTTTTGTAGTGGAAGCTGAGTGTTGTAGCGATATTGTTTGTGGAACTCTTCTTTAATGTAGTCTCAGTCATTCAACTTCGTTTTGTTCACTGATCTGAACCAATTGGATGGATGTCCATCTAAGGTCAAGGGAAAGACATAAGCAAATAGGTCCTTTCTCATGCCTTTGAGAGCCATAGAGATGGAGAAGGCTCTCAAATGATCTTATGAGTCTTCGAAGCCCTTGAATTTTGGGAGGTCAACCAATGCTACCTTTCTAGGGAGTTTTTCCCTTTGTTCAGGATAAATGATGTCATGGCCATGAGCCTAACTCTCAAGTGCAGAAATTGACTGGATCAATTGCTCGAGTTGTTCGAACTTCAAATCAATCTTGGATTTGAAAGGAGGTGGTGGTGATGGAGTCTCTTCCCGTTCTTCTTCCTCAGTTGTCAGTTTTTACCTTAGTACTTTGAGCTCCTTGTTTTGTTCCTTAAGGTGAGAGTTCATTAGTTGGAGTTGAGCCATGATGGCATTGAGTTGTTCAGAAGTGTCTCCATCTCAGATGATGATTAAAAAGTTTCAGATGAATCGTCTGAAAAAGTGAGGATTCGTTTGACGAGTCTAGGAGTGGGTTGACCTTTTTCCATCTCTGTTAGACATTCGCAAGTTATGACTTTATGACATGTCCTGAACAAAAATCGAACAGACCTTACTTATAAGTTTTAATAATTGATTTTCTAGATGAGAAATGGAAATGGGAAATGAGAAATGGAAAATGAGAAATGGAAATGAGAAATGGAGAAGAGAAATGGAAAATGAATATGGGAAATGGGAAATGGGAAATGGGAAATTGAGGATTTAAAATGGATATGGGCTTTGGAGTAGTATATATGGGCCAAACTTGAGGATTTAAAATGGATATGGGCTTTGGAGTAGTATATATGGAGTAGCATCGCTAGACTCGATGATTTGGGATTTTACGGACTTAGAGAGGAGTAGCTTTGCTAAACTTGAGGATTGGGCCACTATGGACTTAATGTGGTCTAGCTTCGTTAAACTCAGAGGGTGTCGTTATAGTCTTAAAGATGACTAGTTTCGCTAGGGTAGCGTCATGGTCTTAGAGGTGAGTAGTTTTTCTAAACTCAAAGGGTGTTGTTATAGTCTTAAGGATGACTAACTTCGCTATGTTCAAAGGTTGTTGTTATGTTATGGTCTTAAGGGTGAGTAGATTTGCTAAACTCAAAGGGTGTCGTTGTGGTCTTAAGGGTGACTGGCTTCACTAGGGTGCCATTACGGTCTTAAGGGTGAGTAGCTTCGCTAAACTCAAGGTTTTCCATTATTGTCTTAAGGATGACTAGCTTTACTAGGATGCCGCTATGGTCTTAAAGGTGAGTAGATTCGTTAAACTCAAAGGGTGACATTATGGTATTAGGGAGGACTAGTTTTGTAGGTTAAAAGGGTGTCGTTATGGTCTTAAGGGTGAGTAGTTTTGCTAAACTCAAAGGGCGTAGTTATGGTCTTAAAGATGACTAGCTTCACTAGGGTGTCGTTATGGTCTTAAAAGTGAGTAGCTTCACTAAACTCAAGGGTTGCCGTTATGGTATTAAGGACGACTAGCTTTGCAGTGTGTTGTTATGGTCTTAAAGGTGAGTAGCTTCGCTAAACTCAAAGGTTACTAGAATTTGAACTTATGTTTGGGGTAAGCAGGCTAGACAATAAGGGTGACTAGGCTTTGAACTTATGGAGGATAAGTAGACTAGACACTAGGGGAGACTAGACTTTGAACTTACATTTAGAATAAGCAGGCTAGACTCGAGATTTGCCTATGTGGACTTAAGGAATGCTAGCTTCGCTTGACTTAAGGATTAAGATTTTAGAGTTCGGACTTCGTCCTATATTAAGATTTTAGAGTGGGCTTAATATGAATGCATGGACTCAAGTTTAAATAGGCCTAATATGAATACAAATGGACTTTAATGCACATGGGCCTAAGATGGATGTTGGATTGGATTAGTTGGGACGAATGGATTGGATTTGATTACGATGTTGGACTGAGCTTAGAATTTTGAAATTCATTTTTGAAAGGGCACCTTTGTTTTTTTATCTTTTATTGGAAAAGATGATGGTGATTAAGATAGATTAGTTTTAGAAAATATTTTTTGTATATGTGTTAGGATGATGATTAGTAAATGTTTTCGAAAAAGATAGAATGAAATAGGGTGTAGGATTGATTTTGAAAAAGGTATCTTTTTAAAATGGATGGAATATGATAGAATAGATATGTTGGCTTGATAGGATAAGATTGTAGGATGACATGCATGACGACTCGAACTATATTATGACCACTTATCTAGATGTACGTTTTAGGATAGGCTGAACCTTAGATGATATGTATGATAAGATCGATTATTATCTTTGAATTAGGTGAGTTTTGTTTGAAAAAGATGACCTAAAAGTGATCATAAACGATAAAAGATAGATCGAAATTTGACAAATAAACCGATGAAAACGAACCGCGAATGAAGCTGGGAAGCTTGCACGAATGAAACGTGCACTTAGTGCACCAAGCTTGCGCGCCACGTAAAGGTGTCGCGTACCACGCAAGAAACGTGTGCTTAGCGCATGAAGCTTGCATGCCTCGCAAGCTGGTGCATCAGGCGCACGAGGCTTGCGACACTAGCTTGGTGCATTTCGCGCATCGATTTCGAGGAATGGGTTTTTCGTTTCGTCAATGTATTGGTCATTTTTCGATGATTTCTAGCCTAATTCAAGGGGAATACGAGGGGAAAGCATGTTGAACATAGCAAATAGACAATCAATAATGTTATATAGGCAAGAATAGTATGCAATTCTAACCTAAAGTCAATATCTATGTTTGATACTATGGTCAGGCTTTGGTTAAGGCTTAAAAGGGTCCATGACTAAGAGATTGCTCCCATGCTTCGTAACTTTGCTTAAAAAAGTGGCCACGTGTAGACGCACTCCAATCTCAACGTAGGAACACGAGAACAATGCCATGGTTGGGTAGGTTATTGCTTATGACTAAGACCCAACACTATCACTCAGGAAGTTTTTTTGGAGGGACAAAACGTAAACCCCCCTGGGGTGGCCTCACGCATAGAACATGTGCTAATGAGGCAAGGACGATGACCTTATAGCTGCTCAGAGAAATAGCCATGCATATGCAAAATTGTAATGTTATTCAAAAGTATAAAACAAGTATGAATCGTATTTTTCGAGTTTCACACACTCATTAAAAACAAATTTTATAAATCCTCCCCAGTGAAGTCGCCAATTGTAGGCGTGCTTTTATTGTTTACGCGGGGTGAGCGCGTATTTGACTAACTCATTGTAAAGTTTTTGTTTTGAGAATGTTTTGAAATAGACGAAGTCACCAATAAGTCTTTAAAGAAAGACTCATAAACCTAAATGGATATTGGGAAATCTTAGGGACAACTTAGGACTTTATCCAATATAGATTTTCCGGTCATGACTCCATGAATGGCCAATGAACCAAAGTTTGAGTTCGGGGGTGAAGGTACGAGTATGATCAGGAATCAAATTCTCCTATCAATGGCCTCTACTTAATATCGTATAATGTCAAGATTTATGCAAATAAACAAACACACAATATGTTAATGCAATCTTAAATTAATCTATGTTGGTTCATTAAACACATAAAATATTATTTTTTGGTGACATGTTATTATGCAATCAAATTATTGAGAACCTAATCCAATTGTTCAAATTATCAAAATTAAGCGTTGAGATATTTATCTAGGTCTACTATTAATAAAAATAAGCATATGCTGTGATGAAAGCATTAGATCATATAAGCATGCATATGAATATAATGAAATATTGAAAAATAAAATAAAGAGAAGTGTAGAGATTAGAATATACAAGAAGCATTAATTCCTTTGAGATCTACATTATGACAAGTAAATTGTCAGTACAAAAGAAATTAAATTGAAATTGACCATCAGGAACAGTATCTTTGTCGCCTGAGTCTTGTATAACAGTTTGCAGTATGAGCAATCTTGAAGCTTGAAATATGAATTTTGAATGTATGAATATGTTTGAATGAATGTTTAAGTGTTTGATTGTGTTGGAATGTGAGTTTTTAAGTGTTATAAGGTATGAAGCTGTGTTGAAAATCGTATACTAAGTCGTAAAGCGTCTAAAAATAGTTCGAAGAAACGTAGGTATTTATAGGCAAAGGAAACCGAAAACGACGCGAAGAAGATAGGAAAAATTATGCGTTGGTTGCTAGGCGCACAACCTGTGCATCTCGGGCACTGGCTTCGTTTTTTTCTTTTTGTTTACGACATCAACGTTGCCTCAACACACCAACATGTGCTTGACGCAACACAGATGTGACGCGATTTTGATCGCTTTAAGATTCTTTTTTATCTTTGACGAATCTTATCCTTTGAAATATGAAATCAGCTATCTTTAGGAATAAAATTCTAATTTTGGAAATATCCTTTAAAGAATAATTAATATTAAAATATTTAAAATATAATTGATTATCAGGATTAATGAATTGGGCCTTGAAATTGGGGTTAGATTTGATAAAAAAACTTTGTATTTTCAAAACGCTTTTGGGCTTAGCTTTTCAGATTGTTCATCCTTTAGACATGACCAATTAGGGCGACAATATGTTTCATCATTGGGCACTCAATTGAGAGACCGATTTTTTGTCTACAATGTCGTATTGTTGAAGTACTTCAAAGGCTTCGTCAGGTGCTGGACGTGGTCCATTGCTTTCTTGGATTTCACTAGCATATCGTCAATGTAGACTTTCATCGTGTTGCCTAGTTGTTCCTTGAACATCTTGTTGACTAGCCTTTGGTATGTCGCAAATGCGTTTTTCAAACCAAATGGTATAACTTTATAGCAATATATACCTTTGTTGGTGACAAAAGTCGTTTTCTCCTGGTCGTCTAGATGCATGAGGATTTGATTGTGTCCTAAGTATACGTCCACGAAAGTGAGCAGTTCATGTCCTGCTGTCGCGTCAACCATAGTGTCGATGTGTGGAAGAGGAAATGTGTCCTTGGGGCTTGCCTTGTTCAATTTGGTGAAGTCTATGCATACTCTCCACTTTCTATTTTTTTCACTCACAACGACGACTTTGGCTAGCCAGTCTGGATACTTTGCCTATTTTACTTTCCGAATCTCGATGATCCGTTGTTGATGATCTAGTTTCTTTCAGTTGCTCACACGCCGCCCTTTTCTCTATCTTGGCTTCTTGCTATGACTGCTGGTGTTTGTTGTTTAGTGGTGCGACTGCACCGTTGATGTTGTCGTCATCGGCGCTACTATTAGGTGGTGTTGTACCACCATTGCGGGTCGCTGTTGTTGCTCCTCTTTTTCTTCCGGTGAAGCTCGACCCCCAGTTCCCCTGTTTCCCCCCTCCTCTTGATGGATGTCGCCACCGCGCGCCGGCGTGTTGTTGGTGCTCGTGTTTTCCCCTCCTTCTTTGTGCTGTCGCCACTAGGTACTAACCCTTTCAACCTCTATTTTAAATTGGGTTTGTCCTATTTACAGTTTAGAATATGATTTGTATTGATTATGAAATTATGGTTGATTTTGAGAATGGATATTGTTGAATTGTTGATACTTGTTAGTGGAACACTTTAATGATGTTGTGGTTGAATTATGACTTGTTAGTTGAATGGTGCTTGGTTTGTTGTATGAATGGATGTGGTATTGTGAATCGTTGTGAATTGTTGGTGGCAAAATCGTATTGGAGTAGCTCCTTAAATTAAGTGGTAAACATAGTTGGTGTATAGTTAGTTTTGGAAAAAATTCTAATTATGAGTTCTTAGGTTTGTATAAATGAAACTTGTTAGTATAGTGTGATTAATGGTAGTCTTATTAACGCAATCAATGAGGGATAATGAATGGTTAACGGTATATATTTCATTAGTGAGTTGTTTTATGGATTTAACTTAGATTACGTTAATATTCACGGAGTATAATGTTCACTAAAACTTTAACAATAATACCTAGAGTTTTCTTTGTAATTAGTTGTTAGTTTCTTAATAGCACTCAATCGAATATATGAATTAGTAATATTGTCATTAACTTTTAAGAGCAATTAGTTTCATTAAAAGGTCTTGGTTAAGTATAAGATGTAGTTTAATACATTCCGGTTAACATAATAACGAAGTGTTTCTAAATTGATTAATATCTTAAAACTAGATTAGTGGTTAATGTTCATTAAAATAAACTAATATTCGAGTTTAAGTCACTAGGTTGGATAGAAGGTGCTAATTACTTTTAAGAAGTCTTAATTATTTGGTTTAAATAATATGTATTGGTGTTTGAAAGTGACTTAAATATCAAATAGATTCATGTAGGAGTGAAATCATGATCTAGGTTTTGTTTATGCGATTAATGGAATCTCTTTATAAGTTGTTAGTAGTGATTTAGTAAGTTTTGGAAGACAATACGTTTAGTGAAGAGTAAAAATTAGAACTATGAGTTGTTAGTTTGTGAACTTTTATTATAGTAATAAGTGAATTAATTTGTTAATCATATGATAATGTACTAATTGTATGATAATGCTCTAATTGTATGATAATGTTTTAATCGTATGATACTGTTTAATTGGTTTAGACTCTAAAAGTAGATTAACTTAATTAGTAACCTCACATGAAGCTATAGTAATTAAATTGGAGATTATTGGAGGTAGATTATTTAATATGGATGAGATTCTTGAGGATGTGTTTTTAATAAAGGATTTCAGTTCAATAACTATAATGGAAAAAAAATACTCTCTCCGTCCCTAAATAGAGTTCCTATTTCTTTTGGGCAAAAGTATTAAGGAGAAATCAAAAGTGGAACCTAAGTTTGTATTAAATTAAAGGTAAAAATTGAAATTTGTACACTATTCATAAATTGTTTATTGATGAGAGAAAGTAGACCGCTTTATAAAATCATCTTGTTTATGGGAAGTAGGTAATATAATAAAAAATAAAAGCTAAATAATATTTTAATTAGTGGACCCATACAAAATAAGGAAAAGAGAAATCTATTTCGGACAGACATAAATGGAAAAATTGGAATTCTATTTAGGGACGGAGGGAGTATAATAGAGTCGACTATTTGATTAATGCTCACTAAAGTAAGTTAGTACGTGAGTCTAAGTAAGTGATTACAAAATCGTTAATTACTTTAAAGCAACTTCGAGTAATATTGTAATTAGAAATAAAGTTAACTAGCTTTAATTATCTAATGATGAGTATCGTTCATTAATAGTTTCTTATTGATTATTATTATAATATGTTTAGTTTAATTATGTAAGATTGTTGTCGTGTACTTTACGATTGGAAGCTATGGTAGTAATGCACAGATTAAGCTAGGTCTTTCACTACTAATCATTGAATTAATTAACCTAATAAAGATGCTTAGAAGTCTGGGCATTACAGCTCACAATTTCTTAGTTCCCAAAGTATTTCCTTTTTCTCAACAATAATGGCACATCACGAAATGCCCTTCACAGTCTCCATGATGAGTGAAATTTATATTACTCAAATACCTTATTTTCCTCATGTTTAGAGTCATTTATCCTCTTCATTTATCATTTTGTAGTTTATTTTTCTTAATTTAGAGTAATTGAGTTATTTGTAGCTTATTTGTAAATATTAGTTATTTTGGCTTTTATATAGGGTTTAGTAATGCTTATTTGTGTTTTGATGTTGTAGGATCAACCTTAGAGGTCTCCACAGCACACACCAAGCATAGAGTGGGGCAAATTTGGCAAAAAAAGAGCTTTTGAAAGGGTTTGTGCACAAGGGTCAAATTCAAATGGTCATAACTTTCAGTACACTAAATAATTTTAGTGATTCAAATTTGGATATGAAATTTTTGCTTAATAGCTTTCCAACGAGTAGTCATAATCCCGCTTCTAATGAAAAAAGAAAGAGATATGGCTTTCTATTTGAAGTCAGGCGCCTCTGCTAGAACGGAGCGTGCACTCCGTATTGTTTGGAGCACCCCCTCCAAAAGCCCTGAAAACCTTTTACCTGCTCAAAATTGTATGGAGAGCCCGCTCCAAACTTGTCCGCTCCTCTTAACCTCTGCGGATATCCCTATTTTTTTGCCCCGTTTAATGATGTAATGTTTAAATCTTTTAAAATGACGGACCCCTAACTTTGAAGAGGAGGAAGAAGGGCTACCCTACATAAGCTTAGTTAGAGGTTTTACTTAGGGTTTTTAGAGAGAGAAACTCTCATCTTCTAGAGAGAGAAGTGAGAAAAACTTGTTGAAAAGCTTGGAATTTGAAGAATCTAAGAAGTAAACTTGAAGATTTAGAGGCTACTTGCAACTTTAATGAGAATTTCTTACTCTGCCTCATATTTTGTTGCTTTATTTACCTTTTTCATGTCATTTTCATTCTATTTAATTGTTCATCCTAGATCAGTGCTTGATTTCATGTTTTCAGTTGTTATTGCATTTAATAATTTATTATGATTTGTGAGTAGTTATTTTGCTTGGGAAGGGGATAAAGTCATTAATGATATCATGAGCCTTTGGGTCATATTTTGGGTTATTTTAGAAATCGAAATCAAATGATCCATAGGGATTTTATTGTTGGTTTTTGTGATTGACCTCCATGAAAAGTTAATCAATAGTCACTTCAATGAAGGATTGAAAGATGAAATTGAATCGTTGACTCCCTATTTGTTCACTTAACTAAACTTGCATGAAAAAAGGGATTTTAGTTACGGGATTTATTAGTCACCTTGTTATTCGTGTTCTTGAGTTGGGGTTTGTTGTATGAAAATAGGACATAATCTTCAATTTCAGTAACCCTCTTTAGCTTGAAAGAGAAATTAGGGACATGTTAGATGACTCCTTTAATTTATTCTCTTTGAACTACCCCCTTATTTGCCTAATTGTTTTCATTATTGAAATAATTGGTGAATTCCCCTAACCTAGTTTCTTTTATTTACTAGTTTTTAGTTGATATTTGAAAATTTCCTAACTATATCTTTGCCTAAATTATTATAATTAATATTTATGGTGATTACCCTTAATCCTTGTGAAAGAATGACCATTTCTTGCCATTATACTTAAGGTTAATGGTTAGTTAGGTAGTTTGAATTAGGGGTTTTGTTTAACGACGCGAAAAATCTAATATCACTCTACCAGGTTGATTTTTACTACATCTTTTGCAATGAAAGTGCCTCTGAGGGCGGTTTCTACTATTATTCTTCCTAGAGTTATGGTTGTTCCTACCATGGAAATTCTCATTATTGTGCCTCTTTACTCTAGTTCCCATTATTCCAAAGTCATTTCTCTTGTCACTCATAGCAGCACTCCTCTTCTAACACCTTGACTAGAGACCATAGATATGTGCCACCCTTCCATAAACTACCTCTAGTGAAGTGAATGTCTCACCTCTTAGTTTCAGTTGGATCTCATAGTCAATCCTTGCTCATAACGTTGAAACTTAAGCTCCTTAATTGGTACTACTTTAGGTTCAAACCTCGAGAGTGTAGTCAACTTGGTATAATGCTCACTAATACTTAGACCATACATCCTCATATTAATGAATTCTTGGACAATGTGGATCCTAAGAAAGCCAGGGTAAAACTTTTCCCCTCAAAGCAGTAACAAAAATGCATCCCATTTAAATCATTCATCTTCACTAATCCTTACACCATTTTCTCTCCACCATAAGTCAGCTTCATCCTTCAAGTAAATCTCTGTAACTCCCCGAAAATACATAACATTAGTCAGCAGCGGAATCATAACTTAATCTTGTGGGTTATGGGCTCGCAAAAAAAAAAATAGCCTAAAGTGGTAATTCATCTATACAATTGCCCGTCATAAAATAATACTTGTTTATCCATCATACAAAATATCCTAAACCTGCTAGAATCATACATAGTCTCCTCAACACATCTTGTCATAATAGCCATACTACAACTATTCTTCCCTACCTAAAACATAAAATAGAACATCATGAGCCGAGGCTCAGTAACATACTACTCTAACATTGTAAAAACATTTCACATCATTTTGTTTGCAAACATAGAGGAGAGAAATAGTAAAATCATTTCGTAAACATAACCTTTAAATCATAATCATAAAAAATTATCATCATTCTTTATCATGTTCATCATCATATACTTTTAATTTGGTAACTTGGCTAGTACAATAGAAAGGACGCCTCCCCCAAAAACATACAGAAAGGTGACCACAACATAGGTGACACTTTTGGTGCCCACATTTTTAACAGAAGGGCGGTCACAACATAGGTGACACTTGCGGTACCCACAAAAAAGCTGGTCACAACAAAGGTGACACTTGTGGTTCCCACGGGATACTGCCAAGAACCATCTTTCACTTAAGTTTATCATGTTTCGTTTCTTTTACGTATAATAGTTACATTACATAATCGTAATCATAATCATAAAACGTAATTGTAATCATAACGTAAACATAATTACATTACATAATCGTAAGCATAATCATGAAACGTAATTGTAATCATTAAACGTAATCATAATCGTATTTCGTAACATCAAAGTTGTCCTACTTAATTCATAGCATCAATTCATTTAATAAACATCATTTACATAGACAAGCATTTCATATCCCGCACACCATAAATAATATCACATAAACATTGTATAAAGCATCATAAAACATAGTTGGAAGAGGAGTGTGGGTGTTAGCAGTAGACGTTACCTGCAATCCTGCTTAGCAACTTTGATAGCCAGGGGAGGCTTGTAATATCCTTTATCCTTTTAATCTAGCTAAGAATTGTGATATTCACAGACATTTAGTTACTTAATCTTTATGTCTTAGTATTAGCTAGAGCTTACTAAAGGTGAATTATAGTACTATAAGCGTAGACACATAATCGTGTCTCCTAATTTAAGGACCTAATGATAAAACATACAACGATCTTAATTGGTACAACCCAAGGGGAGAGCAGTCCGAATAGCCAGGCCCAAAGCTGTTTTAAAAGTGTAAAGGTTATTTATTTGCAATAAAAGATCCAAAATCCTATTTTAAAGTCCAATTAATTATTCCTAATAATTAATTGTATTTTGAGCCCATAAAACAATATCTTGAGCCCAATCCTTTGGAAATCCCATTTAATTATTCATGATAATTAATTGTTTTTATTTTCAGAAAATAAATATTTTCGAAGATATTTTCAAAGTTAAAATCGGATTTTATCTCGAAAAATCAGATTTCCGGATTTAAAGGATAAAAGAAAATCTTCAAAACGTGTTTAAAAAAAAGGTTGTCAAAGCGTGTTCGACGCAAGGCGATGCGCTTGGCGCACCACATGTGTTTTCAGTACACTGGTCGAGCTGCATCAGGCGCACCAATCTGCGCCTGACACGTGGCGCACCAATCTGCGCCTGACACGTGGCGCTGTGCGTCCCACAGAGACGTGCGCCTAGCGTACTCTCTGCGTGACGCGCATTCTGCTTTTCTATCTTTTTCTAATATTTTCCTATAAATAAGCTACGGTTTTCCGGATTAAAGAGGGGAATTTTTACGAGTACACTTTTACGAACACTCTCGATACTCGAATACTTAGGAATTCACTCTAAAACTCTCATACTGTCAAACACATATTTTGATCGTTTTTCCGGCTTCATGATTGCTCTTCCTGAAGGTCGTTATTCTCTCATACCTAAGCCACGGTATACTCTTGAGGGTCCTTGAATAAATTATTTTTATATTAAAGTTACTAACGATTTCTTTCCTGATGTAGATCTTTAGTATAAAAACGTTCTTATGTACATTCTAACCTTCTTTCCTTCTTTTTATTCTTATATATATAAATATGATTTTCCTGGTTGCAATTTCATCACCTCATATGTTGTTTTTTTTTACACTTGTTGAAATGTATTAAAAAACAGAGAGTTTACATACTAATTGGGTCATTAGTGACCCTTACAATACTTAGAAGCGAAATTAAAAACAAATTACAAGACATTAAATGGGCAGGATACACTTCTCTATTGCACCCTTGGTTGTTGAGATGACTTTGCTTGCAGCATCCAGTCTTGCCAAGGCCATCAGTACTTCTTCTTTTGGCAATGATTGAGCGCCAGTTGGGACGATGTCCATTAAGGACACTTAAAAACCTGAGACACTTTTAGAACAAGTATAGAGACAGAAAGGTAGTAATGATACGAGTCGGAGATAACTGACTTGTGAATTGTTCACAAGCAATGAGAGTCACTGAAATTGACTCGGAAAGCATGCTATGAACCCCCATAAAATGGGGAGCAGTGTTAAGATAAGAGTTTTTGAAAGCGATAACATTCAATGTTATCGCTAACTGAAATTGAGAATTAACACCAATTAATTTCAAATACGAACCGACAATCCCGACCCATAAATACCCACACCCCTTCCCACTCAAGGCTCTACTCCTTGACACACTACCCAGGATGTAACATTCAAGAATTTGAATGAATAAACGAAGGTCCTCCTGACCCACGAACATATGTCCTTCATACCCCAAACTCCATTCACTGGAAAGGGAGACAACAACAATGAGCAAAGCCACTATGCTCATATACCATACTTCCAACTGTTTAACGTCATCAATCATCCAGACGGAACTATCCGACATAAGATGTTCAGAACCCATACATGAACTTCAACACCTTAAACTAACATTTGAATCAACAACCTTGAAAAGGGAACATGCAACAAACCTAAAGATAAACCACAACATCACAACCCACAAGTACATAATAAGACAAGGTAGCTAAAACAAGGAGGCAAGCTATACCTAACCGAAGGCAAAGGTAGATATTTAGTAATCACCAGTACCTGATACCGAAAATAGAAACCCTAACCTTTACCTTTACCGTCAAGATCGGGGTAACTCCGAAACCGCAAGACGGCAGCGACAAGGTTAGCTTCGGCAAAAGGTAGACAATTACTAGTTAACCTAGAACCAACAACCTCGAATTTAGCACTTCCTAACCCAAACAAGAAACCCTAACCCTAAACTTTACCTTTACCGGTGAGATTATCGATGGCGGCGTTTGGGAAAGCTTTGGAGAGAGGCTGCCCAAAGTTGAGAAACAGGTATCTGAGTAGATCCTCCCACAAACCGGCTAAGTTGGCTGAAACCAGAAAACCCAGCGGCGAAAAAACAACCACGAACTGAAGACTACAATCGACGGTAAGATCAACACGAAATTGCTCCTTCTCTGCTAGACTACAAGCTGAGAAGAAAACTCGAACGAAGCCGGAGCACTGAGCCGACTCAAAAAACGCGAGAACCCAGCGAGAAGCCGACGAGAAAAACACTGACTAAGAACCGGAAATGAAAACAAGTTAAGAAGAGTGAGAAGGTGGTTCAGTAGTGGAAGGCGACGAAGTAGGTGGAGGTGAGAAGATTTCTCACTAAATGTGGCGAGGAACTAAGAGGTGGTGAGAAGGTGGAAAACTAAAGAAAAAGACGGTGGAGGTGGAGGGCGACAAACTAATGGAGTCAGATCTACGCTGGTGGAGCAGGCTAGCCGGCGACACGGCCACTAGCGAGCCTACTCCAGAGCTTCGCGACGCTAAGGTTTTTAACTGGAGAGAATTTAAGGGAGAAGTTTTTACCGCATATGTTGTTATTGCTAATCGAGAGCTAAAGAACTGTTCTAATATTAATCAGATAATTTGGACAACCAGTTAGGTTCCGTGTAATTTTGATTGCTTAATAACATATCACTAAAAAATAGTCTTTTATGTGTTTCATGAACCAATCTAGACTAATTTATTTTTAGGGTGTATGAAAATATTTTCTGGTTATTCTTTTGCATAAAACATGACATGAATCAATATTTAGTAGAGGCCAACAATGGGCGAACATGGTTCATTATGACCGTGTTCGTACCCTCACCCCTGAACTCAATCTATGGTTCATTGACCATTAATGGAGTTATGACGGAAAAACCTACATTCGATAAGTCCCTAAGTTGTCCCTTTGATTTCCCAATATCCAATTAGGTTTATGAGTCTTCCTTTAAAGACTTGTTGGCGACTTCTTTCAATTCAAAATATTTTCAATAAAACCTTTACAATGAGGTAGTCAAATACGCGCTCACACCGCGTAGGCGAAATAAAATCACGCCTATAATAAGGTCCATCATGGTTGTTATTATCTTTCTTATAATGTCATACTTGTTATTTTGAGTAATACGAAGATCCATTATTAGTAGTCGTTATCATTTAAGTTGTTCTTCACTTATCAAGGTGACTATTTAATTAGCTAATAAGGGGGTAACTAAATATAATTTCTATCAATCTTCAATCTAGAATAATTACCCATTTTATAATTACTACTCGTATTAGTAACTTAGTTTTATAATTATATCTACTTCATTTAGTTATAAGTAAATTCGATGATGTTAAAGTGATTATCTTGAACGTCCAAAGTTTATATCAAATAATCGTTTATTACTAATCGGATATGTTATACTCCCTCCGTCCCAGAATACTCTTGACACTTATCAGGGCACGTAGTTTTAGATGATAAGTTGTTGTTTGGTTATCAATTGTTATTTTATTGAAAAAGTAGATGTGATAGGAGTTAGTAGGTACTAAAAGTAATATTATTTTATTTGGTGGAGAGAGCGTGTGGGCCAATGGTTAGAGTTGGTAAGGTAGTAGGAGTGGTATTATTTTATTTGGAGGAGAGAGAGTGTGGGCCAATGGTAAAAAAGTAGAAAGATTAAAATAATAGTGGGTCATATCCAAAAATAGAAGAGTAAAGAGTATTCTGGGACGGATGAAAAAGGAAAGTGTAAAGAGTATTCTAGGACAGAGGGAGTATTACTAAATTAAAGCCATATACAACTTGATTGGAAGTTCTCATAAAAGGGTCCATAGTCATTGATTAAATTAGCACTGAAGTTTTTACCGATTAAAATGACTGATCAATTGACAATAAGTTTATTACCATTAGTGAATTTACTTCCATAATGTTATTTATTCATATTGTAAGAACAAGTGGAAACATTATAAATCATAACTTATGAACATCAGCTTATAGTAACAAAGTTCATTATATTGCATATCAATTAGTGCATAAATTAGCACCATTAACATTTTAAATCCTAAATTTCATGAAAAATAGTGAGGTTGTTGGTTTATTTAACTAGTCCAACTACTTTACTTAACCATATTTTTTTTTTTAATCTTTGCAGCCCAATACTTAGTTTTCATAGAATTATCTTGGGCCCAAACTTAAACTAATTATCAAGAGATACATGGGTTTAAACCACTTAATCTCAAAATTAGAAAACAAGAGTTAATTGTTTAAGGAGGGAAGTATTGTACCTCTGCTCAATTGAGTAGGGACGACAACAGGGGATGGGAGCCAAGCTCCGAGCAGCGGCGACAACAAGCACCGGCAGCAAGTGAGCCAAGGGGGCGCGAGTGGGCTGGTGGTGCAAACGACGGCAGCCAACGTGAGCAGTAGCAGAGGCTACCACGCAGGCCCGGCTAAGGCCCTGTGCAGGGTGAGCAACTACACAGGGCCCCCACAATATAAGGGCCCAATGATTTTCTTTGTCTGCCTAAAGTAAAAAAGAAAAAAAATCCAATTCTCGCAATTCTCGCCAACTTTCTTCATGCTTTTCCCTTCCAATTTATAAAACCCCATGAATGGTACCTCTGCCGCTTCCTATTCCCAAAAAATAAATTCAATCCTTCTCAATTACAATAAGTCTCAAAAAATAAAGATTATAAAGATCGATTCTTTTCTCGTTTAACCCATGCAGCAAAGAAAAACAAGTATATCAAATGGAATAAAAAAACTATAGATGCACAAATGAAATAATCAAGAAAGAAAAACAAGAATCGAACGAGAATGAAAGCGCATAAAGAAACTGAATTTGGAAAGTCGTGAAATATGTGCAGGTGAATGTGAGATAAAGAGTAATTAAAGAAACGAGGAGAGAGAGACAAGGGTTTTGATGGGAGAAGAGAACTGAAGGTGGAGCAAAGTGGAGAATAAAAAACTTACATATAAAGGAAAGTCATTATTTGGTTGCCTGCCTCTTGTTGTTGGGACTTCTCACACACATACATAAAGATGCAAAGGGGGTGAAAAATGAGAATGGTGGGTGGCAGTGGCACTTGACAGAGAATGAATAATTCAATTAATCCTTCTTTTGAAGGTAATTTATAAATTGTGAAAATTTTGTTATTTAGTTTTTTTTTTGTTTTGATAATCTAGAATTTTGGCTAATTTTATTACTATTTTCTAATTATTTTATTTAGGAAAAATTGATTCTAATAATCCAACCTTGGACCGTTTGCTCAAATTAATCCCACCTATTGATTATTTTTTAATAATCCGACCTTTTAGCACAACCTGCTCATATTGAACCGAGCGACCGGTAACCTACCGAAGTTGTAAAATTAAATATTTTTCTTCTTTTTTTATTTCATTTTTCTCTTTCATACTCTAATCTCTCTATTTCTCTCTTACCTACTCCCTTCCTCCTCCCCCTCACCACCCCTCATACTCACTAACACCCCCACCCTCCCCCACCCCAACCCCGCCACGGCACCATCCGCGAGCACCCCTCCCCTCCTGAGCACCCCTCCACGCCCTCTTCCTGAGAGGCTGCGACCCTCCCCCTCTCCCATCTCATGTCTTTCTTCGGTCATTGTTAAACCATACGAGCAGGAGCAGCTCGTCCAGGTCCACCAGTTGGAGCTATTAAGTAAAGCCGAATCTCATGGCATTTTGCAAGGATTTTAATGCTCGTACTCAAAAGTACAAAGTTAATACTCCCATGTCAGTCACACTCATCGCTTACAAAGATCCGACAGTTTCATGGTTCCTTAAAAAAGCTGTTGGTGTTGAAAGTGCCAATAGTCGACCTGGACATCTTGTCGCTTCATCTGTTACTTTGAAGCATGTTTATGAGATTGCTATTGTTAAGAAGGAAGATCCTGGTTGTTAACATTTGTCGATTCAAAGTATTTGTAACTCTATTTTTGGTACTGCCCTAACCCTAACCCCTAATCTAATACCCTAACCCTAACCACCCAACCACCACCCCTCCCTCCACCCTACCCCACCCCACCCCTGCATCCCTATCCCTTCCCCACTCATCCCCGCAGCTCCCACCCGCACAGCTCCCCACCCCACTAACCCCGCAGCCCGCAGCACCCCCCCTTTCGGTTTTCACCCCGCCCCCTCTATCTGTCACTTCCTCCCTCCTCCTTGCCAGCGCTGAGGTTCAGAGGTGCGATGGCGTGATCGTGGTGGTTATGGGCGAAGCAGGGGCCATATGCAGCAACAGTGGAGGGAATATAGAGAGAGCACGAGAGGAGAGAGATAAAATGGAGGGAGGAAGTGATGGTAGAGGGGGGCAGGGGCGAAAATCGAAGAGGGGACTGTAAGGGTGGTGGGGGTGAAGTGTTACGTGGATGGGGGGCTGCGGGGGGGTGGGTGGAGGGGAGGGGTGGGGAAGGGGTAGGGCTATAGGGGTAGGGTGGGGGAAGGGGGTGTGGGAGGGGTGGTGGTTAGGTGGTTAGGTTAAGGTATTAGATTAGGGGGTTAGATTAGAGGGGTTATGGTTAGATGAGTTAATTAGGGTTAGAGGGTTTAACTAAGGTTAATGACTAACGTAACGGAGTTAACCGCCATTAGTTATTAAGGGCATTTGGATATATTACCATGAAACTGAAGGGTACCTGGTGAATTTTGAAAAGTGCGAGGGTACCTGATGAATTTTATGAAAACTCGAGGTACTTGGTGAAATATATAGACGGCAAAACAAACCGTACCCGTTGACCCGACCCGAAATACCCGATCCGAGACCCGTATTCCACCCGAAAATAATGACCTGAATGGAACCGAACCCGAAATAAACCGGCTCGACCGAAACCCGACCCGAAAGCAAACAGTCCCGAATATAACCCGAAGCTGAATCTACCCGACCCGACCGACCCGAAATTGACCGATAATGATGACCCGAACCCGACCCGACCCGAAAAGTTGCCATATTAGTTATTTTTTAAACAAATTTAAGGAAAATAATTATCGTGAGATACTATATATGATGTATTTAATCTTGTATGATTAAACACTTGTGTGGAAATTATGATCCAAGTAACACAAACAAACGATAGATCCTAAATCAATTAATAAAGCAAAGCACCACAATGTGATTTAAGGGTTTTGAAGCATAAAGGCTAAGCCACCAACTTCAAGAGATTTGATTAACACTCAAGGTTAAACACGAAGTAAAAACTTTCAATAATTCATTAGCCTCTGAAAAATACGTACAATCTAATTATAAGTATGTAAAACAACTCCTAACATGCTTAGGACATGTCCCTAAGTCATATCACCACTAAAACTCTAAAAGATAGATAAGAAACTCTAAAGGTTGAATCTTATAATCTATCTCTTCGAGAACAAGACTCCTAATATCACTCAAACACAAAGCATTTAAAGATATGAAGAGTTCTAGCTGAACTCAACTTAGACATACTAAGAGGCGCACGCCATTCTTACACTCCCAACAGAACTAGAAGTGTATCATACTCCAATTACGTGTCTTGACCCAAGTTAGTTACCATATGCACACGCACTCTTTAGTCGCAAAGAATCCTACTAACATGCCCTGCATAGAATCCAACTCCAATTGAGGAACCTTCGAACCAAGAGCAACCATTTGAGAAATTTGATCCTCATCTACTCCCGTATCATCCTCCCCTTCTTCGAAAGCAATTGTCCTCAATTGAGCATCCTCATCATCATGCAAATAAGGCGACAAGTCTCCAATATTAAAGGTAGCACTCACGCCATAATCACCAGGCAACTCGAGCTTGAAGGCATTATCATTGAACTTCTCGACAATCTTAAAAGGGCCTTCGGAACGTGGCATCAACTTATTCTTCCTCAAGTTAGGGAACCTCTCCTTTCTTAAGTGTAGCCACACTAAATCTCCCACTTGATAAGAATGTTGCTTGCGGTGCTTATTGGCAAGCTTCTTATACCTTTCATTGACTTGTTCAATTCGAGCTCTTACTTGCGCATGTAACTTCAACATAGCTGCTGCCTTTTCTTTGGCATCCTTATGTACATACTCCTCCCTAGGCAATGGAATCAAATCCAAAGGAATGCGTGGCGTCACACCATAAACTACTTCAAAAGGTGAACACTTGGTAGCTTAAGTTGGTGCTCGATTGTATGCAAATTCAGCATGTGCTAACTTCATGTCCCAATCTTTGGTGCTCTTACTCACCAAGCCTCGAAGTAAAGCTCCCAAGGTTCTATTGGTGACCTCGGTCTGTCCATCCGTTTGAGGATGGTGTGAAGTACTAAAACAAAGCTTAGTCCCCAATAGTTTCCACAATGTCTTCCAAAAGTAGCTCATGAATTTGGTGTCCCTATCACTCACAATAGTCTTCGGCACTCCATGTAAACGAAGTATCTCTTGGAAGTACAATGTTGCTACCTTGCTGGCATCATCAGTTTTATGGCATGGAAGGAAATGTGCCATCTTGGAAAACCTATCCACCACAACCATGATGGAATCCTTGCCCCTTTGAGTTCGAGGTAAGCCCACAATAAAGTCCATCGACACATCATCCCAAGGAAATTCCGGGACTGGCAGTGGCGTGTACAAACCATGGTGAAACGTACTCTTGGCCTTTTGACAACTAGCACAACGAGCCAATACTCCTTGGACATCCCCTTGCATCTTGGGCCAATAAAAATGTTCTTGTAAGATGGCTAGGGTCTTGTTAATGCCAAAGTGCCCTGCAATGCCACCTCCATGAGCCTCTCTTACCAACAATTCCCTAATAGAGCACTTAGGTACACATAAACGATTTCCTTTGAAAAGGAAACCCTCTTGCACCACATAGGTACCTACGGCCCCCTTCCCACAAGCCTCCATAATAGGCTTGAAATCAACATCTCCTTCATAATATTCCTTGATAAGATCGAAACCAAGGAGCCTAGAATGCAACACACTTAACAAAGAATACCTCCTAGACAATGCATCAGCCACAATGTTCGACTTCCCCTCTTTATACTTGGATGAAAAATTAAATGATTGGAGAAATTCCACCCATTTAGCATGTCTTGGATTCAATTTTTGTTGTCCATGAATATGTTTCAAGGCCTCATGATCCGAATGCAAGATGAAATGACTAGGCCTCAAATAATGGCTCCAATGATTCAATGCCCTCACAATAGCATAAAACTCCTTGTCATAAGTCGAGTAATATAATCGAGCCCCACCCAATTTCTCACTAAAATAAGCAATGGGTCTCTTCTCTTGCACCAAAACTGCCCCAATGCCCACACCACTAGCATCACACTCCACTTCGAAAGGCTTAGAAAAATCCGGCAATGCAAGGATAGGTGTGTTACTTAGGAGGTCCTTAATGTTTTCAAATGCTTGTTGGGCAGCCTTACTCCATTCAAACCTCCCCTTCTTAATACATTCCGTCAATGGTGCAACAACACTACTAAAGCTTTTCACAAAACGCCTATAAAACGAAGCAAGGCCATGAAAAGAACGCACCTCAGTGATGGATGAAGGAATAGGCCACGTCTTGATGGCTGCCACTTTGGAAGGATCAACAGACACACACTCGCTTGACACAATGTAACCAAGGAAGGTCACACTTGGCACCAAAAACGAGCACTTTTCTAACTTGCCATAGAGCTTTTGCTCCCGTAAAGCCTCGAAAACAGCCCTCAAATGGCTCAAATGATCCACCACACTTCGACTATACACGAGTATATCATCGAGGTATACTACCACATACTTGCCAATGAAAGGCTTCAAGACTTCATTCATCAAACGCATAAATGTACTAGGGGCATTTGACAAGCCAAAAGGCATTACTAACCATTCATACAACCCTAGTTTAGTCTTAAAAGCCGTTTTCCACTCATCCCCTTCCCTCATTCTAATTTGGTGATAACCACTACGCAAATCAATCTTAGAGAAAACAGTGGAACCATGCAATTCATCAAGTAAATCATCTAACCTTGGAATTGGGAATCTATACTTGATTGTGATGTTGTTCACGGCCCTTGAGTCAATACACATGCGCCATGTACCATCCTTCTGAGGCACCAAAAGTGTAGGAACCGCACACGGGCTCATGCTCTCTCTCACATAACCTCTTACCATGAGCTCTTCAATTTGACGTTGCAACTCCTTTGTCTCTTGAGGATTGCACCTATAAGCTGCTTTATTTGGCAATGAAGCACCAGGAACTAGATTGATTTGATGCTCAATACCTCGAATGGGTGGCAAACCAGGTGGCAAGTCTTCCGGAAATACATCCTTGAACTCCTCAAGTACTCGTTGCAAACACTTTGGGAACTTCATGCTTGAATCTGGTTCGTCAGGTGTAGGATTGGCGAAAAGAATGAAAGCCTTTCCCTCTTGTGCAAACTCATGCTCAAATTGTTGCTCATTCAAGAATAGTACCTCCTTAAGTTTAGCTAGGGTGCTCAAGGGCTTGAGTGCTGTCCTCTTTTTACCCACCTTAGCTATGTAGACATTTGCCCTACCGTCATACTTGACATATCTATCATATTGCCAAGGTCGCCCCAAAAGGATGTGGCAAGCTATAAGACTTCATCTTTGAATTTGCCTATAGAGAAGGCAATCAAGGCTTGCTTAGTAACTCGCACATCACTACCATCACTCAACTAATGTAGCTTGTAAGGCTTAGGGTGAACCGTAGTAGGCCACTTCAACTTGTCTACTAAGGTGGAAGAAACCACATTAGTGCAACTACCCATGTCAATAATGAGCTCACATACTCTATCCTTCACCAAACATCGAGTAAGAAAAATGTGTTCCCTTTGAGTCTCCAATGGCATGGGTTTAGTGTACAATGTGCGCCTAAGAATAAGGTGTCTCCCTCCTTGCTCCGGCTCTTCCTCCGAATCAGCTACAAACTCTTCTTCCTCGCCCTTTGGCTCGCCATCCTCTTCCTTTTTATCACTCGCCTCTCCCTTTCGTGCAAGCTCTTCCTCAATTTCATGTATGTCACGCAAGGTCATAACCCTATTGCTAAGGCAATCTTTAATAACATGGCCATAACCCTTACATTTAAAACATACCTTCCTATCATCCGATGTTAGGGGCGTATTGTCTATTTCCTTGTCCTGCTTGAACTTCTCAAATCGTGTTGGAGGCTTAATATAGGTAGAACTCCCTCCCTTGTCTTCCCTGGCCTTTGAAAAGTTCTTTACATAGGGTTTAGAATACGTAGCCTTCTTCCCTTTTGCGTGTTTTTCAACCTTCATGGCAACCTTGCAGACCTCTTCAAACGACCAATAAGGTTGTAAATCCACCTTCTTTGCAATAGATTTGTCGAGACCAGTGATAAATCTTGCAATCTTGTGCTCGGTCCTTTCCTCCAAGTCACACATCATGCATAGTTTTTCAAACTCAACTACGTACTCCTCAACAATAAGGGAGTGTTGTTTTAATCCTTGCAACTTCAAGTACATGTCTTGAACGAAATCACTAGGCAAAAATCGTTTCTTTAGTCGAGTCTTCAAAGCTTCCCAAGAATTCAACCGTGGCTTTCCTTCCTTGCTTCTCTTATTTTTGAGATTTTCATACCATAGACTCGCATATCCCGTGAGTTTCAAAATAGCAACCTTGAATCTTTTGTGATCATCATAGTCCTTATAGTCGAATACTCGTTCAATTCGTTGCATCCATTCAAGGAATTTTTCGGGTTTCATCCCTCCATCAAACTCCGGCAAATCTAGTCTTAAGCCTCGATCATCCTCTTGTCTTCGTTGTGGTCTATGTCGAGGGTGGTACTCCTCATCCAAGTTGGATGAAAGATCATCATGGATACTCCTAACAGGACTAGAAGACTCGTGGCGCCTTCCTCGATTTTGCCCTTCTTGGAGCAATCTTAGCACCTCATCCATGCGCACTCTTAAATCTTCCAGCTCTCTATCACGTCGCAAGTTGTTTGCTTGGTCTAAAGTCAAGCCTCGAGGCACCCTAGGTTGGCCCTCATCTCCCTCGACAGAATCGTCCCCCATGTCGAAGGTCCAAACAGCACTTGGACGCAGCTTTCTTGGTGGTTCTTGTGGATCTTGGACGAATTTTTTTCAACACTAAACTCCTTGGATGGTTTATCTTTGATAGAACTTTGTAAAATTTCTGGAATCTTTAGAAAAAGATACGTTCTTGGTCGAGTTCTTGAAAGATCTTGAACCGTCGATAAAAACGTTCCACGTTGTTCTTCCCCTTGTGGAGGAAAAAAATTTCTGATTTTGTAGGATGTTCTTCCTAGCTCTTGATACCATATGATGTATTTAATCTTGTATGATTAAACACTTGTGCGGAAATTATGATCCAAGTAACACAAACAAACGATAGATCCTAAATCAATTGATAAAGCAAAGCACCACAATGTGATTTAAGGGTTTTGAAGCATAAAGGCTAAGCCACCAACTTCAAGAGATTTGATTAACACTCAAGGTTAAACACGAAGTAAAAACTTTCAATAATTCATTAGCCTCTGAAAATAACGTACAATCTAATTATAAGTATGTAAACAACTCCTAACATGCTTAGGACAAGTCCCTAAGTCATATCACCACTAAAACTCTAAAAGATAGATAAGAAACTCTAAAGGTTGAATCTTATAATCTATCTCTTCGAGAACAAGACTCCTAATATCACTCAAACACAAAGCATTTAAAGATATGAAGAGTTCTAGCTGAACTCAACTTAGACATACTAAGAGGCACACGCCATTCTTACACTCCCAACAGAACTAGAAGTGTATCATACTCCAATTACGTGTCTTGACCCAAGTTAGTTACCATGCACACGCACTCTTTAGTCGCAAAGAATCCTACTAACATGCCCTGCATATATAGAATCCAACTCCAACTGAGGAACCTTCGAACCAAGAGCAACCAATTGAGAAATTTGATCCTCATCTACTCCCGTATCAATATATGACTTAACCACTTCCCATTAACTATTTAACTTAGTTTTATTAGTCTTATATGTGCTTTATTTATTTGCTAGAATAAAAACCCGACCTAACCCGATCCGTTTTAACCCGACCCGATCCAACCCAACCCGATGTGACCCGAAATTCAATGGACCCGAAATTAACTCGCAACCCGAACGGACCCGACCCGACCCGTGACCCGTACCCGACCCGTGTGACCCGTTTGCCACCTTTAGTGAAATAACCATACATATAATTATAAATTCATTTTAAAATCTATAAAATTTATTTTGTAAAATTCATAAAAATGTGGGGATTAAAATACTTTTCCACTTACTCTATCACAAATCCGCAACTGTGAAAGAATAATAAATAATAAAGTATGGAATATAATACTACGATTAATTCCAAGAATCCACCTTTACCTTACCACAGTAACAAATATCAAACATGGATTAATATACAATTAAATCCAATAACCAACTTTACCAATCATAGGTAATAGATAAACATGATAAAATAAATAATCAAACCTTTTATATGCTTGTATCAACAATCCACACAACCATATAATAGATAATATTGCCTAAGAACTATCCAAGTTCCCTTAGCATGATACTAAGTTCCAAAATTAATTAAAGTACATGAAACTATATCCAAAACTTTTTGACGTTTATGTACCTTGTATAAGCTATTCTTTGTGCCATCTTTGAGCACTAAAAGTAACTCAAGGAGTATTCTTCTCCGACAAGTAATAAATGGATGAACATTAATCTTTGTTACAAAAATTCCAGCACACTTAAACTTATTTAAAAGTCCCATACAACCTTTAAAAATCATTCCATTGACATTAAAGTTATAACCTTTAAAACTATAACATATTAATAGAGTAATATACCTAAGGGTATTATTGTACTTATCTGTAGGTTGTTCTTCCTATTATACATATATATATACAGTGCCAGGGCTCCCATAAAGGGTGAGCCGTCTCATTATCTCACATGGTATCAAGAGCTTTGGTTAATCCTAAAGCCCTAATCTTTTACGTGAGATTTATTTTACGTTCCTTTTTTTCTCTCACCTCGCATCTCTGATCGCTCATCATGAGCACTGCACCGTTTTTAGCTGCCTTTCCTGCCGGTGCTCAGTCCACCACCGCCCAGGCCCGCGCTCCTCCAATCACTGTTGTTTTTCTTCTCGTGGTCCAGTCAGCCGCCCCGTCGAGTGCGCAACCTGCAGTCACTGAAGGCTCTTCTACCCGAGTGTCCACTAGTATTGTGTTCATCGCCCCTCTTGCAGGCTTTCATGCCTCTCTCGCCGGTGGTTATGTCCCTGCCGCCACAGCTGCTGTGTCGTGGACTCATGTGTCGCCCGTGACTCATCGTCATTTCCACGACTCCACCGCTGATGTTGGTCAGTCCAGTCAGTCTCATGTCGCGTCCCCTTCGTTCTCGGGGCCGACCTTTGTTGGTCACCGTGGTCTGCCATCAGGTTTGGGTGTCTCCTCTATTGACTCTTATATGCTAGGCTTTAATGCTTTCACGCCTTATCTGTCTCAGTTACAAACTTCTCCACTGCCTAATATTAATATTAAGAATTTTGTGACAACCATCTTTCCGCAATAACGGAAGCATGCAAAACCAACCTTCTACCCAAACATAACCCATAGGTTCAGGTATGACATCAAGTAAGTCAGTTTTGTCATCTAATAGTGTTGTTGCTCTTTTTACTTCTGTTTTTCACGATATGCCTGCTGGAAATCCATCAGTTGAGGGTGTGTCTACTTCTAATCCCCCCAATGTTTGTCAAATTTGTTATCATCCTGGTCATTCTGCTCAGTCTTGTCCATCTCATTATTCTCCTCAATCTGCACCTGCCTTGGTAGCTATGCCCATGGGAGAGACTAATGAGTGTTTATGGTATCCTAACTCGGGTGCCTGTTCTCACATGACCAATAATGAAGGTATTTTGTCCTCTAATCTGTTTATACCGGACCAATTCATGTTAAAGTAGCTAATGGTACGAATGTCCCTATTACTCAAGTTGGTGAAGCGTCATTGAACTCTTTAGGTCGCGCTCTCAAGCAAAATTGTTTTGCTTCATGTTCCTAATTTAAAATATAACTTGACGTCGGTTCAAAAGCTCTGTGAGGATAACCATCGCACCATTAATTTTGACAAATCTTCTTTGTATGTCAAGGACCAAACTTCAGGGGAGGTGCTTCTTCGGGTTTCCAATAATGGTCACATCTTCTAGCAATACCAGTTTCGCCTGCTTCATCTGTTGCTCTTCGTACCACCACTGGTCCAGTTTGGTATCAGCGTTTAGGTCATTGTGGAGACCGTGTCTTAGAGACTCTTAGGAAGAATAACGCCATTGTTACGGGAACGAGCTTTTCTCATGATTGTGTTTGCTGTAAGTTAGGCAAGTCTAAACGCTTACCCTTTAATGATGTAATTCACTATTGTGATAAACCATTGCAACTTGTTCATTTGAATTTTTGGCAATCACCTTTTAAATCTAATCTTGGGTTTCAATATTATATCAGTTTTATTGATGATTATTCTCGATTCACCTGGATTTATCCCATGAAAAAGAAATCGAAAGTTTTTCATAACTTCCTTGGTTTTAAGGCTCTTGTTGAAAATTTATTTGATACTAAAATTAAATATTTTTAAAGTGATGGTGGCCGAGAATTTGACAACAATCAATTCTTCAACGATTTTTAGAATGTTGGGGTACATTTTCATAAATCGTGCCCTGATACCCAAGCACAAAATGGTGTAGCGGAAAGAAAGCATGGTCATTCACTTGAATTAGCTCGTACTCTGCTTATTCAAGTCAACATGCCTCTTACATTTTGGGTTGATGTTGTTTATACCGCTACTTATATCATTAATCGATTGCCCACTCCAGTTTTGCATGGTTCATCAACCTATGAGAAATCATTCTCTAGAACTCGGGATTACTCATTTATGCGTGTTTTTGGGTGTGAGTGTTTTCCTAATTTCCCAGCTAAACCGTCTAACAAGTTGTCTCCTAGGTCCGTTAGGTGTGTTTTCCTAGGTTACGCTCCTCATTATAAAGGTTATAGGTGTCTTGAGCTAAAAACTGGTCGTGTCTATGTTAGTCGTCATGTTACTTTTCATGAGTCTGTTTTCCCATATACGTCTCTAGTAAGTTCCTCCCATCTACCTAGTGAGGATCCTCGCCTTTCCCTCGAGTCATGGAGTCCCACTATTTTTTCTCATGACCATAGTCCAAGTGACCCAGCCATTGGCCAAGCTCACAACACCTCCACACCTGATTTGCAGCCCCTCGTGTTGCCCCCTAATCCTCCTCTGCCTAGCCCACGGCACCCCGTGGCTCACGGCCTACCTCCACGCCCCCCGTGGACTTCCCTGCCCACCAGCACTCCTACGCCTAGCCCACAGCCTCCCCGTGGCTCACAGCTCCACTCCACCCCCCTCCCCCGTGGAGGCACACTAGTACAGAATCCACGATTTACGTCGGATACCAGACCATCATTTGCGTCGGACATGGGTCCGACGCTACAAGCCTCGACGCAAATGTGCCGTAAAATAAATACGTCGGATGAGGACACGATGCAATTCTTAAACTATTTGCATCGGACTTTTAGCTATGTGTGACGCACATACTAGTACAAAAATAATATTATGAAGTTAGCTATCTGCGTCGGACTCAGAATAACATATGACGCAAATGAAGGGTATTTGCGTCAGACTCATAACAATATCTGATGCAAATGATGGGGATTTGTGTCGGATGTTACCCCCCAAACGACGCAAATCACATATTTTTTATTAAAAAAAATATTTTAGCTAATAAATGCCAAATTTGCAGATTCTTTTGTCACTTTCTACCATTGTATCTTGATGAAATACAATAAGCTTTAGCAAGAGGCATATACTGGCATCTCGTCTATCTTCAAAGTTCAAATTATAAATATATTAGCAAGAAACAATACGCTATTTTTTATTGAACAGTAAATAAATGTTTCAATGCAATAATTTACAATTGCGAATGGGTAACTGCTATGCTCCTTTTTTTTTACAACCATCCATATTAGAAGAAAGAAGAATTGCAGTACATATTAGAAGAAGAATAAAATGGAATCATTGTAAGTGGATAGAAAAATCGGACTCTTGAATTGTTTTGGTAGTACAATCCTCTTTTTATTTGTGTTATAAATTTGCTGGTTGATGCTCTAACTTTTGGCTGCCATGGTATCTGTCATCTTCAAGCAAGTCCAACAAACTGAAATAATCTGAAATAATATACAAAACAAGTCTATAAAGCCAAAGAGCACCTCTAGATGTCTCGAAAAATGAAATTACACCAACGACGCCGTATCACCACCACCAACAACGAAGCTTCTTTTGGTCAAAACGACTCTCATCAGCAAGCTTTTTCTCTCCCCTGTGTCTTGTTGACTTACTCCGCCAGTGCAGCCCCTCCAATGCTGCTATTCTGCTCGCCGATGCACCTGCTACATGTTGCTTCTTTTCTGATTTAAGGGCACCCAAAATCTGATTTTATGCAAAACTGAAGACAAGTTCGAAAGTTTGATGAATTCAGTAGTGAATTTTGTTGTTATTGGATCATGATATTCATTTTTTCGGTTCATACTTTTTCAGAGACGAGGAAAGGAGGTGAGGAATCGGGTTGGGAGAGAGAAGAATCAGTAGAAGGGGCGCTTATTTTTTAGGGTTTGGAGGAGTTTGGGCCTTTGGGGAACTTTTATATCAGCGAAAAAAAAAAACCATTTATGTCAATTGTGGGATTGAGTCCGACGCAAATCATGAGTTTTAAAAAGCTTTGGGCCCTCTTCATGTGCACCGAACATATAACAACATCCGATGCACATGATTCTCCAACCCATTTGCTTTAAGTATTTGAGTCGGATGCTCCTCAAATCCGACGCACATAAACCATGATTTACGTCGCGTTCATCCCGCATCCGACGCAAATGATACGCCCCTAGCCTTCTGCGTCGGTTTTTCTGTTGTACGACGCAATTGATGCGACGCAAATCAACATTTTTCTACTAGTGTTCCCCGCCCACCAGCACTCCCATGCTTAGTCTCCAACCCCCCCGTGGCCTTCCCTGCCCATCCCCATTGTCCTGCCGAGTCTCCCCTCCTCCCAGCCCCCTTCTCTCGCGTTTGCCTCGCTGCTCGTCCACCAGCCCCCTTCTCCCGCGTATGCCTCGCTACCCGTCCACCAGCCCCCGACGCATGGCTGCGACAACCCCCCCACGTACACCCGACAGTCCCCTCATGTCCACCTCCTCGAGTCACCCACCTGTCGCTCCTCCTTTATCGCACCACATGCAAACTCGTTCCAAACTTAGAATTCATAAACCTAAAATGTTTCCTAATTTTGTCTCTTTAAGTGCAATGGTTACTCCTCCAGATCCAACATGTTTTTCTAAAGCTTCTAAAGATCGAGAATGGCGCGCCGCCATGGCCGAAGAGTTCAATGCGCTTATATCCAACAACACTTGGGAATTAGATCCATATGATAACGAGAAAAATGTGGTTGGTTCAAAATGGGTTTATAAGACAAAATATAATTCACACGGGAGTGTTGAGCGGAAGAAGGCTCGTTTAATTGCCCAAGCGAATAACCAACATGAAGGTATAGACTATTACGAAACTTTTAGCCCTATTGTTAGGTCTACCACCATTCGCCTTTTTCTATCTATTGCAATCTCTTATGGTTGGATCATTCTGCAATTGGATGTTAAAAATGCTTTCTTACATGGGTATCTTACTGAAGAGGTGTATATGAAGCAACCTCGCGGTTTTGCTCATCCTCAATATCCTAATCACATTTGTCGTCTTAGAAAGGCGTTATATGGTCGTAAACAGGCCCCTGGGCTTGGTTTCATCATTTCAGTAGTTTTCTTTTGTTATCAAGCTGATACTTCTATGTTCATATCTCATCGTGGCAAGGATCTTTTATATCTTCTGTTATATGTTGATGATATTGTTATTACAGAAAACTCTCCTACTCTAGTTCATCGATGCATTTCTTTACTTGCCACTCAGTTTGCTATGAAGGACTTGGGGGATCTTCATTATTTTCTTGGCATTCAGGTTATACGTACTCCTAAGGGTCTATTTTTGTCTCAACAAAAATATATACATGACTTAATTCGTAAATTTCATTTACATAATGCTAAGCATGTACATACACCTCTTCCGTCTAGAACGACACTCTCTTTAACTGATGGTGACCTTCTTGCAGATCCTTTTGAGTACCATACGTAATATGGTAGGAGCTTTACAGTACTTGACTATGACACGATCTGATCTTACTTATTGCTGTACATTTAGTGTCTCAGTTTATGCATGCTCCTCGTTGTAGGCGTGTTTTTATTTCGCATACGCGGTATGAGCGCGTATTAGATTTGACTACCCCACTGTAAAGGTTTTATTGAAAATTGTTTTGAAAGAAGTCGCCAACAATTCTTTTTAGGAAGAATCATAAACCTAATTGGATATAGGAAAATCATAGGGACACATTATCCAATATAGATTTCCCCGTCCTGACTCCATAGATGGTCAAAATGAACCAAAGATTGAGTTCGGGGGTGAGGGTACGAATATAGTCATCATGAACCACATTCGCCCAGAGTTGGCCTCTACTAAATATTGATTCATTGCAGATTTTATACCAAAGAATAATCAAATAATGTTTTAAGCACCCTAAAAATATTTAGTCTTTAGTGATATGTTATTAAGCAATCAATATTACAGGGAACCTAGCAAGTTGTCCAAATTAATCTGATTAATAGTTAAACATTTATTTAGGCCTTTGCTTAGCAAAAATAACATGTGGGTCGTAAAAAGCATTAAAGCAGGAAAATCATAATAGCATGCATATCATCAGACAAGCATAATAATATACAAAAAGAAAATAAAATGGAAAGAAGAAGGTTTAGAATATACAGTAGAGCGTTTTGATATTAATGATCTACATCAGGAAGGAAAACTGTTAGTAACTTCAATATAAAAATAATTTATTTAAGGACCCTCAGGATTATACCGTGGCTTGGGTCTGAGAGATTGACAACCTTCGGGACGAGCAATCGTGAAGCCTAAAAATCTGAATGTATGAAAGTATGTAGATTGAATGAGTTTTGTGTTTGAAAGGTATGAGTTTTTGTAGGGAAGTTTTGTAGTTCGTAGAGAGAATTCGTAAAGTATTCGTCGAGTTCGAAGTGTGTTAATATGAAAAATCCCTTTTTTAATCTGTGCGAAAATCAGGCCTATTTATAGGAAAAACAGCACTGCGCCTCACGCTCCTACTGCGCCAGGCGCAGCTGACGTGGCAAGCGTATGACGTGACATGACCAATAAAAAGTGTACACATGGTACTCGTTTTGAAAAAGATAAGAAAGAAAATCCGCGTCTGACGCAGGACTCTGAATGAGTCAGAAATCCACGTGTCAAGTGCAGATTAGTGCACCTGACACGTGGACAGAGCTGCGCCTGACGCACAGACGTGCGCCAGGCGCAGGTTGGTGCGCTTGGCGCACCAGCTTGGCTCTTGTCGTGCCTTTGCCAGCTTTATTTAGAACGCGTTTAAAAAGATTTATTTTATCCTTTAATTACGGAAGTCTGATTTTACGGGATAAAATCTGATCTTGACTTTAAAAAAAATATCTTTTGAAAATATTTATTTATTAAAATAAATCAATTAATTGGGTTTTTCAAAGAATTGGGCTCAAATACAATTAATTATCATGAATAATTAATTGGGCTTTAAAATAGGACTTTAACACTTTTCGAAATGGTTTGGAATGGCTCTTCGGACTACTCTGCCCTTGGATCGGACCAATTAAGACCACGGTATGTTTCATCATCGGATCCTTAAATGGGGAGACACGATTATGTGTCTACAGAAGCCCCCACTTTGACTGAGGTTCAGGAAACCGAAAGTCAAAGTATACGGTGTCGGGACGGAGAACGATTCTAAACGCTCTGCAGTTTAGAACTAATCTGTATACGCCGGTCTCTGCAAAACAAAGTTAGTACGAAGAACAATAACTACAAGCAATCTGATTACCTGCAGGGAAAGATGTTAGCAGATAAGTGCAAACAACTTAGACAAAGCACATAATGATGCAATAATGCAAAATTAGACTCTCTAAGGATGCATGAGACGCTATGCAAGGATTAAGGTTATGCAAAGCTAAAGGATGACACGTCATGCAAGGTCAGGGTTATGCATGACTAGAATGTATGAAATGCAATGCAAGGTCAGGGTTTTGCAAGGCTGCGATGCAAGGTCAGGATTTTGCAGGGCTAGAAGATGTATAGAATGATAGACTAATTAGAAATGTATAGAATGATTTTCGAAAATCGTTTTTAGTAAATGATCGGGGTTCATAAACGAGGTCCGTGGATTACAACTCTTCGGGAGTTTGATTTGAATCGGAGGAACCACCACACGTAGGAAGCCCCCACTTTGGGTGAGCTTGCCTTGAATTAGGCATTATGAGCCTTGATTAAAATGTACTTGATCTGATATTGGAATGTAGTTGATCTGTCTTGAACGTTGAAAGTTGTCACTGGGGATTGTAGTGGGGATTCTTCTTTTAGGCAAAGTCAAATATCGCCAGAAATCATGGAATTGTCGAAGAGTCCTTCAGAGACAAGGAGAGCTTTGATTGAAAAAAACAAAAAGTTAAAATTTGTGACTTAAATAAATATAGGTGGGAAAAGGTTTTAACGAGGTTAGGTGCAGACTCGAGTCTATGTCGGGATCTAGAAAGAGTATGCTCCTAAATTTTAGAAAGTCAAATCATTAGACCATGACTAATTTTATTTTATTGAAGCGGTCGGACCTCGAGATGAGGATTCCTACGTATCCTTGCGGAATCAGACCATTCGTAGTTCTCGATCTGATTTCTTCTTTTTTTTTGTGCATGTCCAAACTTTTGCCTAGGCCGCCTTCTCGGGTTTTCAACCTAGCGGGCTTGGACGTACCTTGAAAAAGGACTTAGGATTAATGAAAGGTTGAAAGGTTGAAAGGTTGAAAGGTTTAAGGCTTGAGGTTTTGATGAATTGAAGGATTTGAATGAGGGGTAGAACTTGTGTGCAATCCCCCTAGCTTGACTTTTATTTATTTGCCTTTGGCTCTTTCTTTTTTGTACTTTTGTGCGTTTTGCTTTTGCTTTTTTCGCATTTCAAATTTTTTATTCACTTTTTTTTATTTTGCCTGGCATTGATAAATTTTATGTAGTAAGACTTGCGCACAAGTTTGGTTTAGGGTATTGAAAGGTTTAAATGTTATTTGTCAAGTTTTGAATTGAAAGGTTATTTGGCTAATGAAATGATGGTTTAAAGGATTTTTGGTTTTCCTTATTTGTGTGAGGATGGTTTATGAAAGGTAATGGAAGGGAGAGGGGAATAACTCCTGATCCAAAGTGTGTCCTTTTTATTTTTCTCTTTTTTTTCAGATCTCTTTTTATTATTAGTCAAGTTCATTAGGTGATTTAAGTTTCATCATTGAATTAGAAGCATAAATAAAATGATGGAAGGCCAATGAAAATGAAAAGAAAATGCGATTATTTTATTAATTGAAAATGACTAAAACAAGGCTTATTAGAAGTAAAAACCTATATGACATAGACTCGACTGGAAAGGAAATGAAGGAGCTAGGGGACGGACTCTCCGACTCAACCTAGAAAACTAGCGTTAAATGACTAAGCCTCCTGCACTGTTGAGATGATTCCCAAGGGGTTGCTGTTGTTATTGACTTTTGTTGCCGGCGAGATCGGAAGTCTGCCACTTTCAACCATGTCTAGCAGAGTATTCCTTAAGGCCCAACACGTAGATGTTGGGTGTCCATTCCCTCGGTGGTACTTACAATAGGCATTAGGGTTCCAATTCTTATGCCTATTTTCAGGTGCAGGGTCTGGAGTGGGACCGATAGGCTGTATTGCTCCTTTTGCATGAAGCCTAGTGAAGGCTTCTTCCAAAGTCATGCCCAATGGCGTGAATGTTTGTTGAGGCTTTTGATATCCTCCCTTTTCAGTAGTTAGGGCATTGACATTAGAGCTAGAAGGGTTGTTACTACTCTTCTTGAAAGAGTTTTTGTTATTGGAACCCTTGTTCTTGTTGGCCTTTACCTCCTCTTCAATCAGCAGGCCTACCTTATAGAGCTTCGTAAAAGACTCTATAGGTTGGAACTTGATATGATCCCCATATTTGGGCTGCAGGTTACGGATCACCAACCAGACTTGATCCTCTTAGGATAGCCTGTTAGTCATTTGTGCAGCCTTTTCCCTCCATCTGTTAAGGAAGGTGACAAAGTCTTCATTGGAATTATACTTAGTTAATTCCAACTCACGAAGGCCAATGGGAAGCTGAGTATTGTAGATGTATTGTTTGTGGAACTCTTCTTTGATGTAATCCCAGTCATTCAGCTTGGCTTTATTTAGTGATCTGAACCACTTGGATGGATGTGCATCCAAGGTTAAAGGAAAGACATAAGCAAACAGGTCCTTGCTCATGCCCTTGAGAGCCATAGAGATGGAAAATGCTCTCAAGTGGTCATCTGGGTCTTCGACCCCCTTGAATTTTGGGAGGTCACCCAATGTTACCTTTTTAGGGAGCTTGTCCCTCAGTTCAGGATCAATGATGTCATGGCCATGAGCCTGACCCTCAAGCGCAGGAATTGACTGGATCAATTGCTTGAGTATTTCAAACCTCAAATCTGTGTTGGTTTTGAATGGTGGTGGAGTGTCGCCTTGCTCGTCCTCTTCAGTTAGCTTGTCCCTCAGTGCTTTAATCTCTTTGTCTTGGTCCTCAAGACGTGAGTTCATCAGTGTGAGTTGAGCCATAATGGCACTGAGCTGTTCATTAGTGTCCCCCATTTTAGATGATGATTCAGAAGAGTTGGAAGATTCCTCTGAAAATGTGAGGATGCGCTTGACGAGTCTGGGAGTAGGTCGACCTTGTTGCCTCTCTGTCGGACGTTCCCAAGTTATAATCTCACGACCTGTCCTGAACAGAAATCGAATGGACCTCGTAAATTTTTAGAAATGATGCTTTCGAAACGAGAAATGGAGATGAGAAATGAGAAACGAAAGTGGAAATGAAAATGGGAAATGATTTTGAAATGGAAATGGAAATGGAAATGGTTATGGTTTGGACTAGTGTAGACTTGACCATGTTGGAGACATGGGCCTAACTATATGTAAATGCAGACATGGACTGGACTGGACTATGCAAACAGACTGAAAGATTGCCTATGCTAGCTTCGCTAGACTTAGGAGATGAACTTTTATAGTCCGTAGACTGACTAGGGTTTACATATAATGCAAACTAGACCTAGGGAAATTTTATAGTCCTAAGACTGAACTCATATAATGCAAATTGGATGTAGGAAAATTTATAGTCCTAAGACTGACTTTTATAGTCTGAAGACTGACTAGGCTTTACATGTAATGCAAACTAGACCTAGAGAAATTTTATAAACCTGAGACTGACTTATATAATGTAGACTAGATGTAGGGAAATTTTATAGTCCTAAGACTGACTTTTATAGTCCGTAGACTGACTTTATAGTCCTAAGACTGAGCTTTTATAGTCCGTAGACTGACTTTATAGTCCTAAGACTGGGCTTTTATAGTCCATAGACTGACTTTATAGTCCGAAGACTGACTAGGATTTGCATATAATACAAACTAGACCTAGGGAATGAATTGGGCCTAAATGGACCTAAGAATTGGATTGGACTAGACTTAGACTTAGATTGGAATTGATTAAGAATAGATTTGGACTAGACTTCACATAAAGATGCAGATGGGCCTAGATTTTGAAATGAACTAGACTTATATAGGCCTAAGATCGACTCTAATGCTAGTGAATGTATGGACTGAAATGCACATGGGCCTAGGATGAATGCAAAATGGACTCTAATGCATATGGGCTTAGAATGAATGCAAGGAATTGAGTCGATTGGATTGAATTGGATTGAAGGTAAGGCTGTTCAGAGTGCGGTCTGGACCGCACCAAACCGACCAAACCGCAACCCAAACCGTTTTTTCGCGGTTTGGGTTGGTTTGCGGTTTCAAAAATGCGGTTTGGGTTATGAATTTAAGCAAACCGCGGTTTGCGGTTTGGGTTGGGTTTTAACTTTTGTAAACCGAAACCGCACCGCAAACCGCACCGCAAACCGCAATTTTATATGATTTAAAAAAATATATATTTTTATCTATTTTGATTTTTTTTAAATACACTTGACAAGGTAGCATGCAAGTATACAATTGAAAAAAGAAGTTTGAGGTAAAGAACTTGGACAATTTTGATAAATTATTATTTATGTTTAATTATGAAGTCAACTTCATATTTATTTGGACTCTTTATATTTATTAACAATTTTTTTTTTACTCTTAGATTACAAAATTAATGTCGTGGAGGAAAAAATGGTTAAACCGCAAACCAAATCGCACCAAACCGTTTTGCGCGATTTGGTTTGGGTTGGTTTGGGCAAAAGTGCGGTGCGGTTTGGGTTGGGAAAATGTCAAACCGTATATTTGCGGTTTGGGTTGGGTTACATCCCAAACCGCACCAACCCAAACCGCGAACACCCCTAATTGAAGGTGTTTGGAATGGGCTTAGAATTTTCGAAATTCATTTTTTAAAAGTAACCCCTTGTGTTTATCTTTTGTTAGGAAAAGATGATGGATTAATTTTGAAAAATATTTTTTATTGAAATGTCGTGGTATTATGATGACTAGTAAATGTTTTTGAAAAAAAGGTAGAATAGAAGAGGGTGTAGGATTGATTTGAAAAATGTATTTTTTTTTTGAAATTGATGAATATGATAGGGTAGGATTGATAGGGAAGATTAGTTGAACAGTAGGGAGAAGATCGGAAGAGGTAGACATGCATGACAATTCTAACTCTACAATGACCCTTTAGATGCATTTTTTTTAGGACAGACTTGACCTTGCATGAAAGGACTGATTTTTTTTACATGTTGAATTAGGTGACAAGCCTAAATGACCAAATTACGCGAATGCAGACAGACAGACGCACATAGGACTGAACGTAGGATCGACAATTACGATGGCTTAATCAAGGAAAAGCATGCGATGCACAGACTGCGTGCCGCACAGCATTGCTGCGCGTGGCGCACAGTTGTGGGTTTGGCGTGGGAGTGGTGCGCCAGGCGCAACATAATGCGCTTGGCGCACTACTCCCCGACACGTTTTTCGGGGATTTAGGCGACGAATTGGCCGATTGACGAATTTTTTTCTTGGTTGTTAGACGCGATTTTAGGCACGACGCATAATAATGACATTTTGACAAAATAGTAGCAGGCAAAAATTGCAATCACAGGCAAATGTCATATAACATGGATGCAAAAGTTCCAACCTAAAGTCCAGTTCTATGTTTGAAACTATTGGTCAGGTTTAGGTTCAGTCTGAAAAGGGTCCATGACTAAGAGATTGATCCCACGCTTCGTACCCCTGCTTAAAGAGGTGGCCACGTATAAGACGCACTCCAGTCTCAAGTCAGGAACAAGAGAATAATGCCATGGTTAGGTAGGTTTGCTTATGACTAAGATCCAACACTATCGCTCAGGAAGCTATTTGGAAGGACAAAGCGCAAACCCCCCGGGGGTGACCTCACACATAGAACATGTGCTAATGAGGCAAGATAGATTGTCCTTATGGTGGCTGAACTGTAACCATGCATATGCAAAACTGTATATTATTCAAAGACATAAAAATAAGAATGAATCGTATTTTTCAAGTTTCACCCACTCATTTAAAAAAAAAATATTTTTTTTAAAAATCCTCCCCGGTGAAGTCGCCAAATTGTAGGCATGTTTTTATTTCGCCTACGCGGTGTGAGCGCGTATTAGATTTGACTACCCCACTGTAAAGGTTTTATTGAAAATTGTTTTGAAAGAAGTAGCCAACAATTCTTTTTAGGAAGAATCATAAACCTAATTGGATATAGGAAAATCATAGGGACAAATTATCCAATGTAAATTTCCCCGTCCTGACTCCATAGATGGTCAAAATGAACCAAAGATTGAGTTCGGGGGTGAGGGTACGAATATAGTCATAATGAACCACATTCGCCCAGAGTTGGCCTCTACTAAATATCGATTCATTACAAATTTTATGCTAAAGAATAATCAAATAATGTTTTAAGCACCCTAAAAATATTTAGTCTAATATTGGTTCAGGAAACACATAAAAAGATTAATTTTTAGTGATATGTTTTTAAGCAATCAATATTACAGGGAACCTAGCAAGTTGTCCAAATTAATCTGATTAATGTTAGAACATTTATTTAGGTCTTTGATTAGAAAAAATAACATATGGGTGGTAAAAAGCATTAAAGCAGGACAATCATAATAGCATGCATATAATGATCAGACAAGCATAATAATATATGAAAAGAAAATAAAAAGGAAAGAAGAAGGTTTAGAATGTACAGTAGAGCAATTTTATATTAATGATCTACATCAGGAAAGAAAACTGTTAGTAACTTCAATATAAAAATAATTTATTTAAGGACCCCCAGGATTATACCGTGCTTGGGTCTGAGAGATTGACAACCTTCGGGACGAGCAATTGTGAAGCCTAAAAAATCTGAATGTATGAAAGTATGTAGATTGAATGTGTTTTGTGTTTGAAAGGTATGAGTTTTTGTAGGGAAGTTTTGTAGTTCGTAGAGAGAATTCGTAAAGTATTCGTCGGGTTCGAAGTGTGTTAATATGAAAAATCCCTTCTTTAATCTGCGCGAAAATCAAGCCTATTTATAGGAAAAACAGCATTGCGCCTCACGCGCCTACTGCGTCAGGCGCAGCTGACGTGGCAAGCGTATGACGCGACATGACCAATAAAAAGTGTACACGTGGTACGCGCTTTGAAAAAGATAAGAAAGAAAATCCGCGTCTCAAGCAGAGAGTCGCGTCTGACGCAGGACTCTGAATGAGTCAGAAATCCACGTGTCAAGTGCAGATTAGTGCACCTGACACGTGGACAGAGCTGCGCCTGACGCGCAGACGTCAAATAAATCTGATCCTTTAATAAAAAGATTTCTTTAATTACGGAAGAACGCGTAAAAAGATTCCTTTGATTTTTTATTTTATTTAGAACGCGTTTAAAAAGATTTCTTTTATCCTTTAATTACGGAAGTCTGATTTTACGGGATAAAATCTGCTCTTGACTTTAAAAAAAATATATTTTGAAAACATTTATTTATTAAAATAAATTAATTAATTATCAATTAATTGGGCTTTTCAAAGAATTGGGCTCAAATACAATTAATTATCATGAATAATTAATTGGGCTTTAAAATAGGACTTTAACACTTTTCGAAATAGTTTGCAATGGCTCTTCGGACTGCTCTACCCTTGGATCGGACCAATTAAGACCACAGTATGTTTCATCATCGGATCCTTAAAAGGGGAGACACGATTATGTGTCTACACTCGTACTACTCACCTTTCTTTTATTAAGCGTATTTACAGGTACTTGATTGGTACAACCAATGAGGGCTTGTGGCTTCGTCCTTCCAAGGATGTCACTATTATCATTACATATTATGATGCTGATTGGGCTGGTTGTCCAGATAGTTGTCGTTTTACTATTGGCTATGCTATTTTTCTTAGCTTGGAGGTAATCTTATTTCCTGGCGCTCTAAAAAGCAACCTACTATCTCCAAATCTTCCACTAAAGCTGAATATCGTGCTGTCGCATATACTAACACTGATACTTTGCATCTTCATTCTTTATTGGCGGAACTTGGCTTGGTGGTTCGTCGCCCTGTCAAACTCCTCTATGATAATGTCTCGACTACTTATCTCACCCTCAATCCCGTACACTATGATCGCAGTAAACATATTGCTGTTGATTATCACTTTGTGCGTGAACGTGTAGCCTATGGTGACCTACTGACCTTATTGCTCGTTTTGTTCCTACTCAGCTTCAATTAGCAGATTTGTTTACCAACGCCCTTTCTGGCTATCGTTTTGAATTTTTAAAGTCCAATCTGCACGTGGTTTTCCCTGCACAGATTGAGGGGGTGTAATAGAGTAATATACCTAAGGGTATTATTGTACTTATCTGTAGGTTGTACTTCCTATTATACATATATATATACAGTGTCAGGGCTCCCATAAAGGGTGAGCCGTCTCATTATCTTCACACATATATTGTAGTAAAGTTTTACTCTTTAAAAACTCATAATTCAACACTATTAAAACCTAAAGTGAAAGGGTGCCAATTGCTTATTGGCAGTTCTTGTTCCAAAAGCATTGTAGATAAAATTTACGGTCTTTTCACCATATACCACAGACAAATTTTTTTTTGCACCATATACCCTTTCAACTTTCCAAATTCACCATATACCCCTCACGTTTGAAAAAATACATCCACTTACCCTTTTGACTGACGGTGTTAGACTTCCGTTAGTCATTAGGCCATAATCCTCCCCTAACCCTACTTAACTAACCTAAATTAAACCCTAATCCTAACCCTAACCCTAATCTAATACACTAACTTGGGCCCTAACCCTAACCACCCCTCCCCCACCCCTTACCCCCACCTTGCCCCCATCACCGCCTCACCCCCCCCCCCACCACCACCACCTCCTCACCACCACCCCCTCCCCTTCTCCCGTTGACCCCCGCCGACCCCCTCCCCCCCTCCCCACGCAGCCCCCCTTCCCCCTCCCCACCACCCTCGAAGCCCCTCCCCCCCCCTCCCCACTCCCCACGCAACCCCGAGACCACCCACCCGGTCGATTTCCGAGCCTTGCCCCCCATCCCAGCCCGATTTCCGAGCCTTGCCCCCATCCCGGCCCGATTTCCACGGCCCACGGCAGTGGCTGCGTTTAAAAGAGAATCGATTTTCGCAGCCCACAGCCAGTGACTGCGTTTTAAAAGAGAACCAATTTCCGCAACGTCAGAACCGACGAGTACCAAGGGGGGAGATCCGACGGAGGCGGCTCAAGAGAGACGGGGAGGGGGGGGGGGGTTTGGTGCGACGGAAAGTTGCGGGGGAAGGGGAGGGGGTTGGGGGGACCGAGGGGGAGGGTGGGGGGGGCGGGACGGGCGGGGAGTGGGGTCATGGGGGGGGCCGGGCAGGGGGGGGCTGCATTGTGGTGGGGTGGGGGGAGGGGTGGTTAGGGCTTAGGGTTGATTAGGGTTAAAGGAGGATTAGGGTAGGGTTTAGGGTTAATTAGGTTAGAGGGGGTTAGGGTTTAAGTTAGTTAATTAGAGTTAAGGGGGAATTAGGGGGTTAATGACTAACGGACGTTAACGCCGTTAGTCATTAAGGGTAAGTGGATGTATTTTTTCAAACGTGAGGGATATATGGTGAATTAGGAAAGTTGAAAGGGTATATGGTGCAAAAAAAATTTGTCAGGGGTATATGGTGAAAAAACCGTAAAATTTAAGTCAATAGCAATTTAATTCAATAGCTACACTAAAAATTAGAATATAATTCTCCAAACATTTGTATATATAAATCTATTAGAAAAACCAAGCATAAAGTTGGGTATTACCAAGAAGAGCACTCCCTCAATTTTTTTTATCAATTACCAATTTTTGCTTTGTCAAAATCAAAATTCATTAACCTTGACTGTATTTTAATGCTAAATATTCTCATGTGTGATCTTGTTACATCTGTTCCAATATGTAGATTTAAGTTATCAAATTTTTGTATTTTTATTTAATATACAATTGTGTATATCAACGATCTAGAGATTGACCTAAAAAAATGAATGCATAAACTAATAATTCATCTGTTTTTTTTAGTTGCAACAATTTTCATTTTTAGGTCTTTTTTTATTTAGATGCAACCTTTCCTTTCTTGTTAAATGTTTTAGCACAATTTGACCATTTTATCCTTATTTTACCTAGCCTCACATATTAAAAAAAGGGATATTATCTCAGATAACCCTGTCATATAGGCCTTTTTTCCAAATAACCCCGACATTTTCACCACTATCTCAAATAACCCTAAACTTGTATTTTGTCATTAAAGTTGACGGAACGGTTGACGACGTTAACTCTAGACCTATTTTTTGTAAGAAAAAAAAAATTGTGTTAGTTGTTCATCTCCCTCTCTCTTGTTCTTCACCCATGTCTTCATCTTCTCTCCTTCACCTTCTCTACCACCATGACTTTCCCTCTCCTCCTCCATCCACCTGTTTCGCCGTTCTCTCTCCTCCACCTCCTCAATCACCCCCTGATTTTCTCTCTCCTTATCAACCTCTAAAATTAGAGTTATTGCTCTCCTTTTATGGAAATCTTCAAGAAATAAAGAAGGAAACCCCTATAAAACCCACATCATACCCATCCCATCAATTCACAGTCACACTAAAATTTCATCCTAAAACATGTTGTCATCCATTAGCAAAACAGAAAAATTTCATAATACATCAAAATAAACCAATCAAAACCAAAGAGACCCACATAAAAAAACATGAACTTTTAGAAATGTTCTTCAAGTCTTCTCCTTCCAACACACCATCAGCAACTCTAAACCGGAGACCCAGCACGGGAATCCAAAGGACTAACCCAGATCCGGCGTCAGCCTCCCCCTCAATCTCCTCCAAGACGGATGCTCACCTTGAACTTCTTCCTGTGTCCCCAACACCATTATTATCATCAGCCAGGACAACCACCATGAACAAACCGCCAAGCATAGAACTTGCATTTTTGAGATTTGAGGCAAAAAGTTAAGCCCAAAATCGCTAGAAATCGAGCAAGGCTATCAGAAAAATTGATCAAAAACAACCCAAAATATGGCTGAAGAAAAATCTAGACGCTAGCGAAAATTTGAGGAAGACAGAACTATGAGGACTGGACAAAAACAGCCGCTAAACCGAGCACAAAATTGGTCAAACAACCGCCAGGAAACTCGAGCAAAGTATAGTCCACAAAGTGAGTAAAAAAATCTCACAGATCAGATCTAGAACATTTCCAAAAGTTTGAAGAAAATGTGAGGTTTAATTGAAGATTGGTAAAGAAGAGAGAGGGTGGCCAAGCAGGTGGATGGTGGAGGTGAAGACATGACAGGGGTGAAGAACGAGAGAGAGAGGGGGATGAAGAACAAGTGAGAGAAGGGGATGAAGAACACATATGTTTTTTTCTTTTAATATAAAATAGGTTTATAACTATAAATACCAAAGAGTTAACGTCGTCAACCGTTCTGTCAACTTTAATGACAAAATACAAGTTTAGCGTTATCTGAGATAGGGGTGAGATTGTCGGGGTTATTTGGAAAAAAAGGCCTATATATCAGAATTATCTGAGATAATATCCCTTAAAATAAGGCAATTGTGTCAAATTTTACCCTCTCTCCTCTTTATTGCAAGTTTGCAACTAAAAAAAAGACTCGGTAGTATAAAGCGGATGAAATATTTATTAATTTATTCCGGCTCCCTTTTGTCCCTTCCCGTATTATTAGGCTAGAATTGAAAGACCCACACTCCGAAGGGCAGCTTCTAATTTCAATTTTTTAGAGGGTGAGAGAGGAAGAAGGAGAGAGGGGGAGAGAGAGGAAGAGGATTTACCACAGCAACTTGGATTTGGCTTTTGCCAAGTAGAAAATATCTGAAGATTTTGTTTTACACTTAGTTTTTGGTTAGAGAAGCTAGTAACTACTCTAGAAGATATCCCATTTTAGCATAGGATGAGAATGCTGATGGGTGTTCCCTTTCCAATGCCGTCTCCTCCCTATTCCCTGTGAGTCTCATTTTTCTTGTATGTATTTTTTTTATTTTTCTATTTCAGCAATTGGGTGCATATTCCAATTGAATTTTTTTTATATAATACTATTTCAGTAACAGTTCACTTTATGCTTGGCATCTCTCGTTCCGTATGTTTGTAATTTGTGTTTTCTAATTTTTTTTTGGTAGTCACTAGTCTTTGAATTTTTATTTGTTTTATCAAGGCAGATCTGAAGCATCTGTTGTTGCAAATGTGATGTTGATAGTTCTGAACATAGTGATGTTCTGGTATTTTATTGGGTATATGAGTTCTACTGGTATTAGGAAAGTTACTATGTTAGCTTAAACTCGCATTCCCAATATATTTCATTGCTCTTGCATTGTGTGTTTTCCTTTAATTTCCGCGTTACAATTGTGTCGTTTTCAGGCTTCTGGCTTTGTTTGTTTTTTGGTTTGCTCATAACGGGGTCTCAACTCAATTGATTCATGTTAGAACCAGTAACTGTTTGTATTTTATTTTAATTATTGCTATTACTGCTCATGATATGTTCATGTTAGTTTGGTTCTTGCTGTTCATCTTTCTCAGAAATTTTGGCCCCCAACTATTGCTAATCCACCCACCTTGTAGGGTCTTCTGATGAACATGCAGACCACTTTTGTTTGGTGTTGGGGTTTTTTGATTATGGGAACGGATTTTCAATTGATAGTATATGTTTCCTGACATGTCAGAGCCAGTTGGTAAACTGCGGAAGTTAGTTGAACCTTTCTATTTTAAGTTTGACCGAACTTATATTGGTACAGAACTAGATATTATATATAACTTGTGTCTTTTTTTTATTTTTTATTATTTATTATATAGAGTAAGTTTAACCCAACTATATGTGATTAATTATATGTAATGTAATACTTGTTCTTTCTAATTTAGAAACCACAATATATATATATATATATATATATATATATATATATATATATATATATATATATATATATATATATATATATAGTTTTACTTTTCTTCTCTTGGAAGATGTCAGCATATAGAAAGCCATCTCAAGTCTCAAGCTGATTGGCATTATTTAAAGCAAAATAAGGATTGTTCTTATTTTTAATTGTTTATATTTGCTCTAATCATTACATGAAAGCAATATCTAATACTATGGCCAAGTAAGACATAGTAGGCGGCTGGTCGCCCTCTAAATGAAAGAGAAAAAGTTCATGTATGGCTGCTCAAGGAAATTTTAAACGTGTCATTATCAACTTGGTGAACAATTTTAGCCTAGTCTCATAGTTGCTTGTTCAAACAGAGACTTAGATTTGGTCAGACTTGGCTTATGTCCTTCTCCCAGTTAATAGTTTTCTAATTTCTGAAACTATATTAGCAGATTATTTCTAATAATCTTGGATGGTTGAGATTAGTCTTTATTTACTGCTCATGCATCAATAATGAGATCACATTTTGATAAGATTATCATTGCTTTGATCTTGTGAGCTTATGTTTCCTACTTGTATAGTTGTATCCCTGTATGAAGACAATGGGATGGGTGCTAATAAGGGTGAAAGTTGCTATGAATTAACATAGCTTAGTGACCAAAACAGAGAGATTATGGACATAACTGAGAGATTAAGGGAGGAAGGACAACGGTTAAGAAGAAAACAAGCAAGATATGACTGAATTGGTAATCAAGGTGATTAATGACCATTTATGCCAATGTTTCGAGCGGAATGGCACTCTCCAAATCTGATATATACCAAACTTGATCTATATTAGTTGAACAAGGCGACGACACTGTCGTTTATGACTTGATTAACCAATAAGATGGATATGTATCCAGCAAGAAAGAATCCCTCTTAATTACCTTCAACTAGTATTAGTTTATGAAAAGATTTGCTCTTAGCCTAAACTAATGATTGTGTTTAATTGTTCAAAAGATTTGCTCTTAAGAACTCTCAAACGTTTTGTGAATTTGCAGCTTTTAACTCCCAAATATCACGTTCAAATTATCTTCTAATTCACACGAATTAGCAAGAACAACACCAAGTGTTTAAACAAAATTCAACTATTCTGATTTTATTAATGAAAACAAAGCCTTATATAGGCATGAAAACAATAAACCCTAATCATACTAGAACTAGGAAACTAAAATAAGATAACAAAGAAATATAATTCTACTCCTATTAGAATCCTAATCCAACTAGGATTTGGAGTTCTAACCTAACTAGAATTTCAAACAAACTAAAACTTTATGACTCCTAATAGAATTAGGAATTCTAATCCTACTAGAATTAGGACAACTAATCCTACTAGAATTAGGAAACAAACAAATCCTAACATAACTAGGATTTATAAAAAATGACCATCTCTCACATGGTTCAAAATCTAATACTACGAACTTCTCACCACAAATTTCAACATAATTTCTCTCTTCCTAATATGTTCTATTTATAGGATTTATTTCCTAACTCTCTAACATATTCCTCAAGCTAACCTCTAACTGAACAATAATGCAGTACCAATAGTACCTCTCTCCCTTAGGTCGGTTCATTACAGCATTTTGAGTAGCCAAGTTATGGAATTGTTTGTAGGACAAAACGTTTCAGGTGATGTGGGGGTAAGTTCTTTGTTACCTCGTCCCTTTTTTGGTTTGAATACAATGCCACCAGCTTAGGATATAAGAACTTTAGAGATTTACAGAAAGATGATCTTGCGAATCAAGGCAAATTTCATACCCCATACCCAAATTGATTACAAAATTGAATCTAGTTGACTATTTACAGCCTACAAAAATCAGATAAACAAGTGCCTTGGGAATTCTTAAACTTTCTTTTGTAGTAAGGGAAACTTAACAGTTATTAAAATAACTAAGAACCTGTATAAGCCAAGTAAAAATGTCAATGATCTTCCTAGAGTTGAGCACAAGTTAGCTCTATTTGACTTTAAAAAGATCATTCTGAAATGTTATGAGTAGTTTGCTTGATCGAGACAAAACCCCCTTTCATAATCGACCAAATTTGAGCTTCACTTTAATTTGGGTGTGTTTTTCTACATGCTTACTTATTTGTATCTTATGATCAAACTTGTAAAGCAATGAACTCGACTTGGCCAAAATATTTATCTTGTAAATCTTCAATTACATCAATCAAGTATCCAAGTTGCAAGTTCAATCCTTATATACATAATTAGCTACTGTGAAGCTTGATTAGCAACTTGAACATACTTTGAAGAGCTAAATCACCTTGGTTCCTTCGCTTCTCTTAGGCTTCTTTATTGAGGTTTCCCTTTTTTTGAAAGTTTTTAAATCGATTCAATCAAGCTCTAATATTGAATTAGTATGCATATTGCCATTATTACCTTCCCTCTAGTGTTAGAACTTGATAACTATACTCTTGCATACTTGTGTTTCTTCTTATATATAGATGTGTGAAAGCCGCTCTAGATGTCATTTTCTTATGGATGATTAACATTATAGAAGCTTAAGAGCATGTACAATGGGTGGGTGAGCTTTTGTTAGTCTTTGTATTTTTTCCATTCTTTCTCCTTTCCTCCTTCTTACACCTCACATCCCACTAACTCCCCACCAACTCATCTTTTTATTTTTTTTCTCACAATGGGTTGGTTAGTCTTAGTTGGCTTTTCTATTTTTCTCTCTTACTTTTGCTATATCCCATCATATACTCTATTTCCTATCCAAAATGTTTTTATTCTTATGAAGAGTAGATAATTTGTATTCATGTTTTAATTAGTAATATATTAATCATTTTATATACATTTTAATAATTTTAGGTAGGATAAAGTGATTAGAAAGAAAAGTAAGGTTGGAAAAAAATATGGTAAAATATATCAAATTTGGGCTCAACTTATAGATAAAAAAATTATAGCTGTTACTGTAATTTTTTAAAAAAAATTATAAGCGGATTTTTTTTTATTTACTTAAAAAAAAAAAAGCAATCTTGTACAAAAAAAAAAAAACAGCAACAATAAAACAATCTTGTACGCATGGCATCACGCCATTCGCTGCTATGCACGCCATTCAAGGCTCAGTTGGTGTGGCAGACGAGACCAACCCATTGTAAGAGCTAGTTGCCCCAATGGTAAAACCAAGTAAAAGCTAGTCTTACTTTTCCTAGACAAAGTAAGACCAACCCTATTGTGCATGCTCAGAGATACTGGTGATTTGGGTGTATATTATGTTTCAATCCTACATAGACCGCTTTCTTGCAACTTGAGTATGAATCCTTTATAAAATAAGTGTCATTTGAGGAGTTAACTATTGCATTAGTACTCAAAAGTCAAAACTCACAAGTAATATTGCATTAATATTTTAATTGACAAATAATATATTAGGAAATTTAATTAAGTAGACAAATAGTGAGAATGATTTTTCACCAAATATCCTCGAGTAATTGTTTTTTACTAAATTTACCTAAGTAAATTTTTTTCAACCAAATATCCCCAAGTAAATCTTTTTTTTCACCAAATACCTTTGAATCGTAAAATTCACCATATACCCCTCAATTTCTTTAAAATGCACCATATACCGCTCCATTGTTTTTTTTGAAATTCACCATGTACCCTTAATGACTGACGACTGTTACTATTTTTGGTCATTGATTCCTAATTCCGTGACTATACTTTTGATTAACCTCTTAGCTCATTTACCTTAATTCACAACCATTGAAACACATTCTATTGGCTCATTTTCTCTCTCTTCTTTTATAACTCTCTTTCCTTTTTTTTTAGCCATAATTGGTGTTTTAATGGCGGTCTATGAGAGTAAATTAGGATGAATGACTAAAAATGTTTATGGTCGTTAGTCATTAGGGGCGTATGATGAAATCTAAAGAAATTGAAATGTATATAGTGAATTTTTGAAGGTTGGAGGATATTTGGTGAAAAAGAAAAAGTTACTCAAGTTTATTTAGTGAAAAATTTGTATAATATTTGACTCTTTCACTATTGAACAATTTAAAGTGGTGGAAAAATCAAATATTTCAGAATGTGGTAACATAATACATACCAACATTTTTTATCTTTTATTAGGTTAGAGTAGTGTGTGGAATTCTATATTTAGTGGCTTCATTGATAATTTTCCCATAATGTGTATATTTTCTGCAATATGGAGCTACTGAGACTCTAAGCGACATCTCTTCCTGTACAGCTTAGTTGCTGTTTATGTGGATTAGTCGCTTGAATACTCGACAAGTGAGTTTAGGTCCAAACATAAAATTCGTTCGCATAAGGCCCTTTAAGTTATATTATGGTCCTTGTGGTTAAATATGTACATTGTAGTAATTTGATAATGACGATGGGTCTAAATTTCTGGATGAGATGGTTTCCGTAAATCCTTCTTTATTCCGCATTTGCAGATCTCAACTTTAGGTGGAGAAATTTAAGATACCATTGCCATCACAACAATGAAATTTGCAACAAAGAAAGGATGGAAGTCTCTAATGCCTCTCCGCTTAAGGGGCAAAACAGGAACAAGATTTTGTTTGTTTGCCAAAGCAAAGTCATCTGGCTCTGATCCGGCAAATACGCCTGTTTACCTCAATGTTTATGACCTTACTCCGATGAATGGATATCTCTATTGGGCGGGCCTTGGTATATTTCACTCTGGTGTGGAAGGTAGATGCCTAATATCTAACTAATGCACTCTTGTTTGCCAACGGTTGTTTTTTTGCGTGAACTTTCTAAGGCTCCTTTCTTAAACTAATAGCAAAAATAAGTAAGCTAGGGAAAATTATGTTGCATTTATGCTTTCTATAGGGATGATATTTTCATTCTAGATGACAGCATGTTTATTCCTTTATCCATGCTTGTCCTGCATTCTTCATTTTAAAATAGTGCCACTTTCAAAATGGAAAAAGAAAAAGAAAAAGAAAAAGAAAAGAAAGAGGAATTAGCTATATACTTTCTACTCCGCATTATATAGCCATCGGGATCTTATTTCCTAGCCCAGCTTTTATAAAAAAAGTTTTTTATTGAATGAAAGTAGAACTTGAGATTAGCATTAATTTTCTTTTGTCATTTTCCTACTTTGATTTCGTTTCCTGATTTACTTAGATAAATCCAACTTTCAGGGTTGTATGTGCATGATTATTTCAGGTGTTGTTTCACTTGTCTGATGAATAGTCACAAAACACATGTCACTATAAGGAGAATAATTCTCCTGAAGTTGCGTTTATTCTGACTCATCTCAAAGGTGGGATTGTTAGAAGAAGTGGTGTAAAGTTTGAATCATTATTATTGCCTTTATAAAATAGAATGGAGGTTTCCCGTTGATGAATGTAAATGAGGTTTGTGAAAATATTTCATTGTGTTTGTGGAAGAATGGCTAATGTGTTTAACTGCTAATGGGTATTGGTGGTTTGGGAATTCTTGATATCTCTGGAGCTCCAATATTATATAAATTTTGATAGCCAAAAAGGCCAAATAACTCGATATTATCAGTATATCTATTTAACATTAACCATATTGGACTTTGTATTAATTCATTTAATGTGCCTTTTGTGCCCTAGACAGGTATACAAAATGTTGGACATGTAATGTGTGATTAATTTACTAGCTTAACTATATAGCTCAGGAATCTGAGTAGTTGCTTCAGATATACACCAGAGATTTAGGTATTATGATGTTTAACTTGCCTGTCCATTTCTGATGCAATGCTGGTGATGCAAAAAAGTTATTTGTTCACTATGGTTTCCCACCTTTCCTACTGCATTTATTAACAAAAGAGAATAATATAATTTTTTGCTCATGATAGTTCATGGCGTAGAATATGCATTTGGAGCGCATGATTACCCAACTAGTGGTGTTTTTGAGGTTGAGCCACGGCAATGTCCAGGGTTCAAGTTTAGGAAGTCGATATTTATCGGGATGACCTGCTTAGATGCAAAGGAAGTCAGAGAGTTTATGGAGAGGCATGCTGCAAGCTACAATGGTGATACGTATCACTTGATTGTGAAAAACTGTAACCACTTTTGCAAGGATGTGTGCCACAAGCTAACTGCCAAGAAAATCCCAAATTGGGTTAATCGACTTGCCAAGATAGGTATGGTTTTCTACTTTTCTTGATACGTACCACCTGCAAGTACAATGCACAGTATTTGTGGGTATATAGCAGCAAATTCCTCACATTTATTCTTTTTGCAGGTTCAGCATGCAACTGTGTACTTCCTGAAACGCTAAAGATTAATGTTGTTCAAGAAGATACAAGTTTGGTAACATATGATAGTGATAAGAGAAGACTAAAGAACGCCTTCAGTTGTCTGTCATCCATCTCTATGCGTCAAAAGCAGTTGTCAGCCTCTTCATTATTTCTACGTTCTCCACTGAAAAGCTGTTTGCCTTCATGTGAACTGAAGAGTTCCAAAAAGCGTTCTTTAGCCGAAAGGTAAAAAACTAAAAATGGAAATAGAAAAAAGGAATCCCTATAGGGCCTTTTCTAAAATTCGTTCTGGGACATTTAGTTGCATCTGCTATGCTAATCTTAGCTCTGTAAGATTGTAGGAGCAAGGATAAGGGGAAGTGTAATTTAAGCTGTAATTATGTCATTTTTTATGGTTTCCCTATCTTGTTGTATTCATCGCGGTCACTGGTTTATATCTTATTTCACTAATGTAATCTATTTCTGATTATGCTGCTAACTGACAAAAGTTTATGGTCTATATTTTCTGTGGATCAACTGGACGATTATCCAACAAATGACCAGCTTTCAGTGGCTTAGATTCATAATCTATGTTACAATTCAGAGAATTGTGTAGTTGCAAGGGATGTTTTTGTTAAGAAAAGGTCTTGATGAGATGCATCTCAGTCATAATGATTGCTAAAGGATCTTGCAATTTCAATTTATGCACGTTCGTTATTAGCTTATGCACGTCTGTTATTAGTTTGTGACTGCGTTGTGTTGCAATTCTTTGTTGTTGGCAACGGGGAAACAAGGAGACACTACAAGCCCTTCTGGCCATTGGGCCAGATCATGGGCTCTTTGTACATCTTTACGGGTGAGTTTTCTACATTGAAATAAAGGTAGGGCTTACCTCTTGAATACTGTTGACGAGACTTCTAGGGAATTTGTTGTAAGCTTGTGGTTCACGTAGACTGTTTACCACTTCTACAGAGTCAGTCCAAATGGTTGTGGCCCTGTTAGCTTGTTGGGCCTCCTGAATAGCCCACCAAACAGCTTGGAGTTCAACTTGAAGCGGAATTTTTGCCAAGATTTTCTCCGAGTGCTTGCTAATGAGTGCAGGAGAAGAATAGGTCCAATCGATTCCAATAGAAATTCGTCTCGCCCTTTTTTTCCTACTGCTAAGAATTTGATAGATTCCTACTGCTGGCCCCTCTTACAAGAGACCCATGTAGGGTAAGATCCTATAATATACTTTTCTTTAATAGGCAGCAATGATAAGGGAGTTGGTAACCGTTTCTCGCCACCGAGATCTTGTTTCATACCCTATCTACGCAAAGGTTATTCGTTTCTCTGAATCCAAGTTGTTCTACAATTGTTGTTTTTCTAAACAATATCTGCATTATTGACCATGCAATATCATAAATCATAATTGATAAATAACATCTCAATCTATTTTGTGAAAGTACCGTTTTGGATAAGTTCAAGTTAATTTAATATCAAAAGTACAGGAAAAACTAGTGAAAGTAAATAAAATTGGTCAAAAAGTAAATGAAATTTTTGTAAAAGTAAAGAATTTGGGAACTAGTTTGAAAAGTTGCATAATGACAAAAATGCCATTAATGACACAAGAATGATGTGGACCATCCGATTTGGAAGATCTAAGGGCCTATATTGGTTCTTAGTTCTCATTTTAGAGTGTTATATATATATATATATATATATATATATATATATATATATATATATATATATATATATAGTTGGGTTCTAGTGAGAACCCTCTTATGGTGAGAACCACTAAAAATAAGAAAAAACTTCATAAAATGAGCCCAAAAAAATAAAAAATGAGAAAAATCACAAAATGAGTAGAAAACATTAAATGAGCAAAAACGTAAGATGAGCAAAAATGCAAAATGAGAACAAATGTAAAATAAGCATAAAAAAGTTAAATGAGTAAAAACTTAAAATGAGCAAAACGTGAAATGAACAAAAACATTGTGAAATGAATATAAAAATGTTAAATAAGCAAAAACATAAAATAAGAAACACATAAAATGAGCAAAAACATTATGAAATGAGTAAAAACTTCATAAAATGAGTAAAATCCAATTTACATACAACCTTCCTAATGCAGCAGCTGCAATAATATTTTATGTATAGATTTGGACAGAGCTCCGTTTGTAAATTGGATAAACCCTATAATTGGGAATCAACATGCACAATATTACATCCAATATTCATCATCTAATCATCCTAAACAACCAACATCCATCATCCAAAATTCATCCAACAACCAACATCCAACATCCATCATCCAAAATTCATCCAACAACCAACATCCATCATCCAAAATTCATCCAACAACCAACATCCATCATACATCATCCAAAATTCATCCAACAACCAACATCCATCATCCAACAACCAATATCCATCATCAAAGTTCCTCCAACAACCAATTTTCCTCCAACATCCATCATCCAATATCCAAGTTCAACTAAAAATAAATATGATTCAATCCAACATAGATATCTTGTGTTTAGCACATGCAACAAACTCTTTAAACCCCTAGATCGCTCGAGAGGGCAAGTGGGATCTCGCGAGGGATTTCAAAGAGTTTTCAAACCCACCACTAGTGGAAAAAACCTTATATGTCACTTAGTAACAGATGCTGTTTTTGTAAAACCGCATCCGAAAATCAACATTAAAAATGGGAGGAAAAGTTGGGAGTACAATCTGATGCGGTCCTCTGTGGACCGCATCAGATTAAAAAAACTGATGCGGTTTTTTAAAAAACAGATGCGGTTGTCGTATTTTTTTAAACATCTGCGTGGCCCATTTCTCCTCGTGGCCCATTTCTCCCTAACCCCGGCCCAACCCCTCCCTTATAACCCCAAATTCACCCACGCCACTCCCTTATAACCCCAACCCTAAAAAGTCAAATCCTCTCTCCTCTCTCCCAACTGAACGGCGCCCCTCTCTCTTTCCTCCCTACTCCCTTCTCCCTTCTCCTTCCACAACGAACCACCACCACCGCTTTCACTTCTCCTTCCACAACGAACCACCACCACCGCTTTCACTTCTCCTTTCTTCAACATTGTTATGAACCACCACCACCACGACGAAATTTGCGTCCTTTCTTCGTCGCTTCAACGACGACACGAACCACCACCACCGCTTCATCCTTTAATTTCTTTGACACGTCCTTTCTTCTTCGCATCGACGAACCACCACCGCTTCACTACCTTTGCAAGACAACACGAATAGACGAATAGAAGAGACGAAAATGAAGAGATGAAAACAAAGAGACGAAGACGAAGAGACGAAGATGATGAATGTAATTTCGCATGTAATTTAGGGTTTAGATTTGTTATTTTGTTTGAATTTTTTTTTTCGCTTTTTCAGTTTCAATTTATATTGTTCAACATTTTTAATTTTATGTATAGTTCAGTTATTTAATTTTCATTTTAATTTCGTTGCCAATTAATTTCGTTATTATGTATTGATTCGTATAATATTTCGTTTCCAATTTTTCGTCTTTAATTAGTTTGTATAATATTTGCTATTCTTTAATTCATTTTCTTTGAATTTTTGTAATTTAGTTTGCGAAATTTTTGTAATTTAGTTTGTAAAATCAGTTTCTATGCTTGAGTTTTAGTTTTGGTTCATCCTGCTTGTGGGTGTGGCTCTGTGTGCTTGTAGGTGTGGCTTGTGGGTGTGGCGCTGCGTGATTTTTTTTTTAAATTTCATGAGGACCAAAACTGATGCGGTTCTTAAAGAAAACCGCATCAGTTAATCACATTAGCTGATGCGGTTTTCCTTAAGAACCGCATCAGTAAATCATTTACTGATCCGGTTTTGGACTGGATCAGTAAATAAATGAGATATGCTGCGAGTCCACCTGATGCGGACCAAAACCGCATCCGTAAGCCGGGTTTTGACCGCATCAGATGGGCTTTTTTCCACTAGTGCACAACTCTAGTTTTTTATCAACTATTTATTCAACACATTCAAGTTTTATGCCCAAGTCAACTATTAATGAAATGGTTCACAAGCAAAGATAAAGAGCAACTTTCAATCCAACTAATTTCCAAGTGTACTCATAGGCTGTGGGTAGAGGAAGAAACTAATCAAGATTGCAATAGGACACCTAGCTAATTAGACTTTTTACTCCCTCATTAGAGGAACACTTAGCTATCCAAAAGACTTAGGGCTCTTCAAGTATTATAGAAGCTTAAACCACTAGTTCACCTTGCCTAGACACACAAATAGGCCTTAGACTCCACTCTACTTAAAACTTAAGAAAAATAGAACTAAGTGTGGGAGACACCCACAAATTGACCTCTTTTTTTTTTTTTTGAAACTCTTCTATTCTTTTTGCTTTTCATTTTTCTTCACTTTTTTTTTTAATTTTTCACGCCTTTTTTGACTGTTTTGGATTTCTATTTTCCCCTTATTACGGGATTTTTGCTATACAAAGGAGAAGTAACTAGTCACTAAAGAGAAACATAAGAACTTGTGGCTCTTTGTGCCACTTATTACATACAAAAAGAAGTAAAGACTAAGTTTCTTGTAGAGCTTTGTTTGGGGACATGAGGAGCATATCTAGAGACACAAGGGACCGTAAATTTGAAGCTAAAATCATCCAAGCATGAGCAACATAGTCAAGATTCAAAACTAGACATCAATTGAGCATTCATTAGTTTCATTTTGCTAGATTCTAATGCAATCAAGATTAATCACCGGATCCTAAAACACCACAATCCAAGCTTACACTCTTCCAAAAGGAGTCTCTAAACATAAACTCAAAGTCAAAGCAAGGAATCCACATATATCATCAACTAGCATCTTCCATGGGCAAGGAAATCAAAACTTAATTCAAAGCTAACACTTTTTTTTTGTTTTTCAATTTTTTTTTGTTTGAACTAAAAACAAAGATTGAAAGAAAAGGAAAAGGAAAAGGAAAAGGAAAAGGAAATGAAGAAAGAAAGCTAAAATAAAGTAAGAAAACGAAAGAGGAAAGAAAGATTATTTTTGGATATTTTTTTCTTTTTCTTAAAAACTAAGGAAGCAAACTAATAAGAAAAATGAAATCATGGCTTAACACATATTAAAAAGCATTGGCCCATTCACCAAGCATAACCACAAGCACAAGCAGCAAATCCATCAAAAATAGCAACAAGGGTCTCCTAACACTTAACTCGAAAAGTAAAAATCACCCAAACAATGAAAATACTCCCTCAAGCCAAACCAAACACCGTCCTCGGTGATAAAATAAGAACAATCGAGGGGGGGGTGGGGAGAAGGACCAACTCAAGGGTCTAGGTCCTCGTCCCCCTCGGGGGGAGGCGGGGGTTGCATATAAGATGGGTAGGGGGTGCCGGGAGGAACCATGTTGTTATCATGAAAGAATTGCAAGATGGGGGAAAAACTATCCCACATCTCTTGTTCAAGTGGTTAATATTTATTCAAAATTATCGAATCGCCTATCTATATGGGCATAAATAGGGGCATAGTCAAGAACATAGGTGGGATGGGGTTGGGGGAAGAGGGGGAGGCGCGGAAGAGGAGGAGGCATGCTCATGGGGATCCCGCCTTTGGTAGGTACAGATCTCTGGGCCTCCCTCTGAGACTTCCAAGATGAGGTAGTTTTCTTGCTCTGTTTTGATTTCGATAAGGTTGCGGTTTGGAATTTGGATGGAAGGCGTTTTACTAATCTTCCAAGTAAAACGAATTTCATCCACACTAAACCAACGCGCATCCTATAGGTGTTGTTGATTTATGAGGTTCGGCTTATGGACTTCGGGGGTCCAAGGGTGAACCCCAAAATGCTCAGTAATGGCAGTAATCAAACTGCCCACAACAATCGACCCACGACCGTGGGTCTTTGATGTGCCTACCCTTTGGAGATGCTGGACAAACATCAAAGGTATGTTAAGCTTACTAAGTCTCCATAGGTAAGAACCTATGATGATTAGTTCAAACTGACTTACTTTTGAGTTGTACATCCTTCCAAAAACAGTGTTCCCCAAGAACATACAGAAGTACCGGATAACCGGTTGGTGGATAAGTGAGTCATTTGCGTTTTTGGCTGCGTATGTTTTTGACCCACTTATCTTGCACCAACAATTAAAAATACTGAAGGAGGATGCGGGAGTGATGCTCGGTTCAATTTTTAAACCAAAAATATATGCAAAATCGAAAATATCCATAGAACGAGCAACATTCCCTATCCTAAAATGGAGAACGACTTCAACTCCAGTTGAGCATTGTAGTCGTTTCTTTCCGGTTACCTCCAAAGAGCTAAGAAACTCAAGTGTTATGCATCTATAGGTTTTCTTTCTCATTGCTAACACTTTTTTCATATTAGTTGTTGCACCGCACGCCTACAAGCGCCACACCCCAAAATAGCGTACTTGCGATATTCGAATTACGTTGGATTTAATTAGCAAGATGATTGTGAGGTAACTGTTCCAAAATAGTTGGTGCTTGCACTTGTTGTTTGGGGTGTAAGGGGTAAAGCACAAAAGCAAGGTGTACATACACAATTTATTCATACTCCTATACTATGGGGTAGACAATATATATGCCAGTGGTTGTTTGAAGTGCAATTGAATGGTTAAATATAACAATTATAGAGAGTCCTCTAAACTGGAACTTATTACTAACTTGTAGTTATTTCACATGTCTCTGAAGTGCTTTTGAAATGGAGCTTTAGCCAACTCACACAAGATGGATATAAGCTTCCACTGCAGGACCCTATTTCTGGAAATTGATGTAGTTGGCGTGATTTGGATATAAAAGTTTTTTTGCCATCAATTCCTTTAAGATGGTGGTAAAGGCCTAGCAAGTAAATGTAAACGTACAAGGTTTTAGAATCTATGATATATTTGAGATTAGCATGAGAACGGATGTAAAGCGAGAACAAGTGTAGAACTCAAGATGTTTACATCGGCAACAAGATTATTAATTTGTTCCGCTGATATTCTGAAAAGAGATTCACATTCTTCGTTGAAGGTAGTAGGAAACATTGAGCGAGTTGCATCGGACACTTTGATTTTGAAATGGAATCTAGGAGTAAAGGGGAGGTGTTATTTTTGTACTTCTTTTCCAAACAATGAACAATGATGAGTAGTTATGTAACGAGTTGCACACCTTGGCAAAATCTCTTTTAAACTATGCGAAGGAAACACGTTTGGTAAAAGTAGCGCATCCAATATATGTTAGCAAAACTCAATAAGTTGTATGTTTTAGGCTAGAAGTCTCTAGATTGACAACAATGTTGGTCAAATGATCTATATATGTATTAACACCAATAACATATTAATGAGTAATGACTTTCTATGCTATCATATTATGGAACGTGTTAGGACCAAATCAAAATCTTGCAATTTTGATATTGGAACCAAGTTAGATGTATTCAAGACATTGAATGGGAAGCTATTGTAGTAACTTGTTTGATGCTTGCTAAAGATACGTCAAACAATTCAAAAGCAAAGAATTCTACTAAACAAATCGAATATTATGACAAATTAGGAGCAATTTATACGTGACTTGTGGCAAAACTTGGATTAAGCCACAAAATGGATTTAGGCACCTATCTCAGCATTTCATTTCTTGACAATGAGATAGCAGGAATGATCTGGATGTAAAAGTATATCGTTCTTAACTTCTTGAAAATGGTGGCAAAATCAAATATATCCTAGGATAGAAATTTGAACATATAGAATGTTAAGAGGATTAAGCCCATATAATGCATTTAGGAATCCATCCTCTTGTTCTCTCCTCCCCTCCCCTTCTACCCTCTTCCCCTTGTCCTTTTTTCACTCATAAGTAGATAATAAGATTTCAATGAGCCCATATAATTAGACTAAGATGAAACAAAAAGTATTTAGTAAGGCTAATTACTCCTATATACCCTCTTCACATTAGAAAGTCCCCTCCTATATACCCTTTTCACATTAGAGAGTCCCGCCCTACTTGGTCTATCCATCCTCTTGTAAATACTAAATAATAAGATTTCAGCAAACCTATATGATTAGACTAAGATGAAAGTCCCCCCTATATACCCCTTCTCACATCAGAGAGTGTCCTCCTACGTGGTCTGCATCCTCTCACTCCCTCCTCCCCTTCTCTTGTAGCTCCCTCCTCCACTTTGTCTTTTATTCACTCTTAAGCTAAGTATATAGTAAAATTTTAGCAAACCTATATAATTAGACTATAAAGAAAGAGAGTATTTATATAGTAAGATTTCAGCGCACCTGGCATTCAGCAATGTACATCAAGACTCATATCATATATCGTTCATGTCATCGAAGGGGAAAAAACAAAAGTATCACTCTAATCACAAGTCGTTCCTGTTTAGCAAGAATTAGATAAGTGAAAAATAGAATAGTAACGTTCAATATCTAATTTTAAAAGTACTACTGTAGGCGTGATTTTATTTGCCTACCGCGGTGTGAGCGCGTATTAGATTTTACTACCCCATTGTTAAGGTTTTATTAAAAATACGTTTTTGAAGTCGCTAACAAATTTTTAGAGGAAAATTTATAAACCTAATTGGATATTGAACTGTAGGGACATCTTAGAGACTTATCCAATGTAGATTTCCCCGTCTTGAATCCATAGATGGTCAACATGAACCATCGATCGAGTTCGGGGGTGAGGGTACAACACAGTCAGGAACCATGTTGCCCATTGCTGGCCTCTACTAAATATCGATTCACAATAAATTTTATGCCAAAGAATAATCATATAATATTTTAGACACCCTAAATATATTTAGGCTAGGTTGGTTCAGGTTACACATAAAAGACTAATTTTTTGTGATATGTTATTAGGCAATCAAATTACAAGGTTCCTAACAGGTTGTCCAAATTATCTGACTTAGTTAGAACAATTCTTTAGGTCTTGTTTAGCAATAATAACACGTGGGTGATAAAAATATGCTTAGAACAATCAAAGCGACATGAAATAATAAACAAAAATAAGAAAATAAAATATCACAGGGAGTTAGTATAATATACAAAACTTACAATCACGGGAATACGTTAACAATCTACATCATGAATAGAATGTTAGTAACTTCAATAAAGTAATAAAAATAAATAAAGAAATAAAAGAAAGTTAGTTAATTTATTTGACCCTCAGAAATTATACCACCGTCCGAGGTCGTCGATTTGTACGGATCTTGGAAAATTGAATTATTGAACGAGTCTTGAAAAATTGTGCCTTGCGTATATGTTTGCATTGACTTTGGTTTTGAATAATTTTTAGAAAATAGTTATTAAAAGATATTTGAAAACAATTGGAGAAAGATGATTTTTATAAAAAGATGGTTTTATTAATTAAACTAATCAATAAAATTCATTCATTCTATTACTCCCTCCGTCCCAGAAAGATTTGAACACTTATTGGGACACGTAGTTTAAGGTGATAAGTTGTAGTGTGATTATCAAATATTATTTTATTTAAAAAGTAGATGTGATAGGAGTTGGTGGAGTATTTTTTAGGATTTTTTAACTACAATAATACAAACTTTGGCCCGTTCTCTCGCAATAATACAAACTTCTGATTATTTTTTAATAATACAAACTTTAGGCCAAAATTCCTCTAGTAGGTCAAGTTGAACACGTGTCGCTTTTTTATTGGCTGATTTTGGCCTACTGGAGGAATTTTGACCTACTGGAGGAATTTTGGCCTAAAGTTTGTATTATTAAAAAATAATCAGAAGTTTGTATTATTGCGAGAGAATGGGCCAAAGTTTGTATTATTCCAGTTAAAAAATCCTATTTTTTATTGGAGGAGAGAGAAAGTTGGGTAACTTTTTATTGATAAAAGGTAGTTAGTGGGCTAAAGATGTGTAAAAGAAATAATATATTAATAGTGGGACCATGTCAAAAATGGAAGTGTTCAAACTAATTTGGGACAAACATAAAAGGAAAGTGTTCAGACTATTCTGAGATGGAGGGAGTAGTTAAATTTGGCTTAGAAAACGGGTTTTGAAAATTGGGCTTTCATAAAAACTATTTTTAAAAGGTTTACGAAGATGGGCTTTTTAAAACTATTTTAAAACGTTTTAGGAAGTGGTTTTGGTAAAATTATTTATAAATAAGGTTTTCGGAAATGTGTTAATAAAACGAGTTAGAAAATGATTTTGGACTTAAAATATATTATTTTAGACTCGTTCTTTATTCTTTCCTCGATCCGGACCAATTGGAGCGGGGTATTAGTCATCATAGGGTACTAAATGGGGAGACAGGATTATGTGTCTAAAACTACCTTTCAAGATTTTGTTGAAATAAGTTTTATAAATAAAGGGTTAAATCCAACTTCTATCTAACAACACATCATTCTCATTTGAATTTTTACATGCAAATCATATGAACTTGCCATACAAGTGCAAGTAACAAAAGACCAAACGAATTGCGTATTCACCCCAAGTAATAGCAAGGTGAAGAACACTATTGTAGCCACCAACTGAACACATAATTTCTGCCATCGCTCTACCTAACAGATGGATGACAAAGAAAAGCAAATGAATATTTTGAACCATGATGATAGGCGCTTGAACTGCTTCTGCTTTGATCTGCTGCCATTTTTTCCATACCTTCAATTTATTCTGTATAGCGGGCTATTTTTGCACTTCGACTCATTTGTCGAGACGCGGAAGCACTGCCTAAATGAGTTGATCTGCTCACAGCTCAACCACCCTTGGTCAAATAGATGAATTCCATGCCATTTCAGCAGCAAATTTCTCGCTAGCAAGGCGTACAACCAAAGATCGTCCAAAAGGATCATCAAAATTGACCAAACCAAGGTGCGTCTAGTGCACGTCCCCTGCGCCGGACGTACAGGATTCGCACTGCGCGCACTCTATTGTGTGGCGAGCAGCCTCTATGTCCCATGGTATTGCCAATTCGGCTATCATTTAAGTCCAAAAAGTTTGTCAATAAATCCATCATAATGTCATGTTTGTCGTGGCGTCCTGAAATTATGTGGAATTAGCCAAACCCTCGCCTAAATCGCCAAACAACATGCCCTGCAGTAGTGCGCCAAATGCTTTGCGCCTGGCGCACCGCTCTTGCCCTAGACGCACAGGCTTTGTGCTGCACGCAACGTTGTTGCGAGGCGCTCATCCTGTGCATCTCATGTTTTTGTCGATTTAGTCATCATACTGGTCAATTTTGTATTTTTTCCATCTGCATTCATGTCATGATCGTTCTTAGAGTCCTTAGGTCTAAAACGAACGTCACCTAATTCTAAAAGATAAAAATCAATCATTTTCCTTTTTCGAGTCCTATCACTATCAAGTCTCATTTAGGTGAACGATTATACTTAGGATCTTGTACTCGTTTTTTCTTTATTATTTTTTTGGAGGAAATTCGGATAATTTTGTCCTCCCAACAAACTTATCCCATAAATTTCCCCATCTTTTTTCAAAATTTATCCCTATCCTTTTCAAAACTCATACATCCTTTTTCAAAAAAATTTCCCCATCTTTTTTCGAAATTTATCCCTTATCTTCCGTCCTTTTTTCAAAAATCCATTCTTGATTTGTAAAAAAAACTTTTGCCAAATCTCTATCCCATATCTCCACAAATTAATATAACCCTTCATAAGTCAATCTCTTATCTACACCACAAAATATATATTTCATATCCTTATCACCATAAATTACATCCCACATCGTCACCATAAAAGTTATCTTCACAAGATAACAAATCCATTATCCCCTCATCATAAAATTATCCCATATCCCTACATCACAAATTCATCCTACCTTATAAAATCCATCATCATAAACTAATTCTTCCTCTACAAACATGTCATTTCCCATTTCCTCCTTTTGGCAAGAGTTTTGAGCAAATTAAGTTCTCATTTACTTAATTTAATCCCACTTATTTTAAAATTGGCCAAAATAATGTCAAAACCAACAACTTGTGTGTCGCAAAACTATGCTCCTAACGCACCATTGATGTCCCAGGCGCATGAGGCTCGCGCTATTCGCACCATATTGCGCCATGATCAGCGTAGTCATGTGAAGCGCAACTTTATTCGCCCCACGCTATTGTCAGTTTTGACTTAATATTGGTCATTCTGCCATTTTTAAAAATCCCCTTCTCCATTTCACTTCTTTCTTAATATCTTGTCCATCTTTTGGAGAGTCCTAAGTCAATGTGTCCTTGTCAAACTGGAGAATAGAGAAGACATACTTGAGGGCTCGTGGTCGTGCAAGAAAACCTCAATCAGTTGGTATAGCTGAAGCAAGGGTCATTCTTGAAACAAAAAATGAGTCACGAAAATGTTGCGGAGCTGACTAGCATCATTAAGCGACTAACTAAGAACTTGGAAGAGGTCAACCTTTGTCTACATCAAGTTGAAACTGGTGATTTTCGTGGATTCAATAAGCAAATGGAAAATGTTGTTCATAAGGTCACCAATAAAGATTCCGACTTTGAGGTGGGCGAAAGCAGCAAATTCAAGGGAAAGTTGTCTGAAAAGTTCTCTACGATTGACTTTCCCAAATTCAAACCTACTGACAATCCGAAGTACCACTTGAGGAATTTTAGGGCCACCATGATCATTAAGTCAGTGGACCCCGAACTTAATCCAACCGTATTCCCGATGTCATTAACCCTAAGATGTCAAAGTTGGTTCCATTCACTGGACCCTAAGCATGCTGAATTTGGGGTGATATCACTAGAGAGTTCATGAAACAATATGAACACAATACTGTAATCCAAACCTCTCTAAGGTAATTGTAAGCAAGACAATAACGAAGGCTTTACCACCTACCTCAACAGGTGGAGAGAAAAGGCCACTCACGTAGTCTCCAAGCCTCCTGAGAATGAGCTAGTTCGCATCTTCATTGCCAATCTCTTGCCTAAATACAAGAACCATCTCAAGTACTAAGGTATTGAAACTTTTGGGAAGTTCTACAATGTGGGCATTCAAATTGAAGATGACTTGTTGAAAAATGCCCAAAACGACAACAGTCGTTATAAGGGCAATAATGACACAAGAAGGAGAATGATTATGGATCCACATCTAAAGGTGGAGAGATGAACTTTCTTGAGTCACCGAACAAATCCTCATAGAGGAAACCAAGGAGAACATACATTCCAATAGGCATGTCATATGCCACAACTTTCGATTGTCTTCACTCAAAAGGCGCTGTTTTCCCATTGAACCAACTCTAATCCAGAGGAAAATAGAAGAGGTCCAAGATGGGACAAAAATTCCTACTGTAAGTACCATAGAGGAAATGACCATAAAACTGATGAGTGTTACAAACTGAGAGATGCTGTCCAAGATATGGTGGATGAAGGTAGACTTCCCATTCCTCATGCAGGGAAGAAGCCCAGTAATCAAAATGGGCCATTAAATAATGTCTTGGCCATCTCAAAGGATCAATACTGTTATGATCCATCTCTATTGTTCACACCCATTGGGGATCCTGTCCCTACCCTCCTTCTTACAAAGGATCTTGTCCCTACCCTCATTCTTATTGAGACACCATTCGACATCAATGGCATATGGGCTAACAATGATGAAGATGAATATGTCACTGATGGAAGTGACTATGAAAAAGGAGCATACATTCCTTCTCCTCCAGGCCTATATGATGACAATGAGATCGTTGATATCTATGATGATTATTTTGTTGTAGGGGAGGATTAATTCGACACTGAAAAGGAAGAGGTACAACTGCTCACTCGAACTGGAAGACTAAACCAACCAGTTCAGAAGAATACTCTACAATTGTCTGCACCTCCTGAAGAGTTTCTTCAAAAAGAGAATGCTATCATTCAATAGCTCATGATGATAAAACCCGAAATTAATGTTTGGCAACTAATAACATCTTCTCATAAGCATCGTACGACACTACTAAACGCCCTCACAAAACTAAACGTGTCATCTGACACATCTCTTGAAGGATTGGTTAATTTTATCACTACTGATAAGCCAATCCAAGAAAAAATAATCTCCTTCACTGATGATGACCTTCCATTCAAAGGTAATAAGCACAACAAAGCTCTGCATCTTACTGTAGCATGCATGGCCATGAATGTCCCAATGACTCTACTAGATAATGGATATGAGATCAATATATTTCCATTGCAAACTGCGCGTCGTTTAGGCTTTAAGAATGCAGACTTTAGCCCTTCACACTAAGGCATTCGAGCATATGACATCTCTCGTCACCAGTCCTTGGGCATTGTACCCCTAAACATCTCTACAGGGTTATAGAAAAAAGTATTATATTCCAGGTCATTGACATCAAGGCATCATTCAACCTACTGCTAGGACGACCATGGCTTCATGAGCTTGGTGCAATCACATCTTCTTTACACCAAAAAGTAAAGATGATTGTAGATGGCATTCCTGTGACAATAGATGCCTCTACAATGAAAGTGCAAGTAGTAGACAAACCTCTCATCCACATTGATAATGATGAAGAGGATGAATATCTTCGAGGATTTGTCCCTAAAGAAGTAGCCCTCATAGAAGAGGACTTAGCGCCATTTGACTTCGACTACTTCTCTAACTTAGCGGTGAACTACATCATGCGCAAGAAAGAACACTTACCAGGCATGACATTGGAAAATAACCAATCTAGAGCACACCTCATGTCATTAACTCTAAATTAGTGGAAACCTTATTAGGCTTAGGATACAAGCCAACAAGGAGGGAGCTAAATGAGCACATTGCACAGAGGGTAGCTTACCACAACACCAAAGATAAAGATAGTATCCTTTTTCCTCCCTACCAACCCACTCTATATGGCAACTCATAAGGGAAGTCTGAACCTTTTTACAAGGCTCAAGATGGAGTGATCTAACCAGGATTCGAGATATTCTTGGATTGTCACTTTCTAGAAGAAGCGATTCCTGATACCCAAATTAAACAGTTCATTGAAGACTGTTTAAATTACAAGGCATTAGGAATTTTATTCAGTCAAGAAAGAGTCGAATGCCCAAATGACACAGCTCACGTACATGCCATATTGCAACATGAAGCTTTCGACCCTGCCATGCTAATTACTGCTGCAAGTGGCACCATGCAAGGATGGAGGAGACTATCAAGCTGACTACACCAAGTTGAAAGAAGATGATTTTCAAAACTGAAAAAAGGACGATGTTCGAAGAGTCTGAGTCTGAGTCTCTGAGTCTAGCTTCTTAGTTGGGACTATGCCTGAGTCTGTTAATCCTAGTGTCCAAGTAAAGTCTCTATCTTCTGCCGAGGCCTTTGTTTGATGTTATGATTTATGATTTCAATGAGATGAACACATTTGCTTGCGACTTGTGCACTATCTCTACTTCTCCTCCTTCTTCTGATTGCAAAAATGAATCTAAAAACGAAATATTTAAAGCAGTAGACGAACATGAAAATAAGACACCGATCATCGAAGAAACTGAAAAAAAATTAATCTTTCAGATGATAATGAACCAAAGGAGGTAAGAATTGGATTAACTTTAAATGATCATGAACGTGCCGAACTAATCAAAACACTCATTGAATATATCGACATATTCGCATGGTCCTACTTGGACATGCTAGACATTGATCGTGAAACCGCTCATCATACTATACCTCTAATCGAAGGCATGAAACCTGTCAAGCAGAAACAGCGCAGAATGAAACCCGATGTAGCCTTGAAAATCAAGGAAGAAGTTACGAAACAACTCAATGCAGGTTTTATTAAAGTAGCTAACTACCATGACTGGATAGCTAATGTTGTGCCTGTGCCTAAAAAAAATGGGAGGGTTAGGATGTGTATTGACTATAGAGACTTCAACAAAGCAAGTCCTAAAGATGATTTTCCTACTTTACCTCACATAGATATCCTCGTAGACAATACTGTTAACCATGCCCTTCTTTCCTTCATGGATGGGTACGGGGGATATAACCAGGTTAAAATGGCCGACAAAGACATGGAAAAGACTACATTCATCACACTTGGGAACCTTTTGTTATATAACTTTTGGACTTAAAAACGTTGGGGCAACCTATCAAAGAATTGCCACTACCCTTCTCCATGACATGATGCATATGGAAGTATACGTAGATGACATGATAGTTAAGTCCAAGGATAGAAAAGGACAACATACCACCCTTGAAAAGTTCTTTATGAGACTTCCAAATAAAAAATGAGACTTAATACACAAAAGTGTGCCTTTGGGGGTAACTTCGGGGAAACTCCTAGGTTATGTTATCAGTTCTAGAGGGATTGAGATTGACCCTACCAAAATAAAAGCTATCATGACCATGCATCCACCTAAGAATGAAAAACGAATAAGGGATTTCCTAGGAAAGATCCAATACATCTGTAGGTTCATCGCTAAATTAACCATGGTGTGTGAGCCTATCTTTCAGAAGCTTAAAAAGTGTCTTAGCCGAATGGGATGAGGATTGCCAAAAATCCTTTGACAAAATCAAAGAATACCTATCCAATCCACCTTTCCCATCACTTGCTTTGCCTGACCTACCTAAAAAACTTTATTTGACTGTGATAAGACCGCAGCTGAGGCTATGTTAGCACAAGAGATTTAGGGGAAAGAGTATGTCATTTACTACATTAGTTAAAAACTCTTGACTATGAATCCCGCTACACTCCCTTAGAAAAGCTTTGTCCTGCACTAATGTGGGCCACTAAGAAGCTTAGGCAATATATGCTCACTCACACCATCCACATAGTGTCCTGATTATACCTTCTCAAATTCCATTACGAAAAGCCAACCCTTAATGGTAGACTCTCCCGTTAGGTAGTAATGCTTGCCGAATTTGACTTATAATTTGTCCTTCATAAATCCATCAGAGGAAACGTTGTTTCAGACTTCCTAGCAAATTTACCTGTAGATGAATCTCGCGAGGAATATGAGTTTGCTGATGAAGACCTTCTCATGACAAAAGATGAAAGTTGGGCACTATACTTTGATGGTACTTCAAACCAAAAAGGATGTGGCGTTCGGGGTACTCCTGGTATCCCTTGAAGCCGAATACACTCCTCTATCTGTTAAATTAGACTTTGATGTTACTAATAAAGTTGTTGAATATGAAGCATGCATCATAGGGCTCCAGGCCACAGTATCCCTCGATATTCAAAAACTTAGAATATATGGTGATTCATCCTTAATCATCAACCAAATTTCTAAGAGATGGAAAGTTAAAAATGAAAGCCTTTTACAATACCAAACTCATCTAGAAGCCATCGTTGAAGAAATCCTTAAAATACAATACAGCTACATTCCTCGAGAACAAAACTAATTCGTCGATGCCTTAGCCTGTTTGGCCTTCATGATTAGGGTTCCTCGCACAATGCCCAGAATTCCCCTTATCATTGAAAGACGGCAAGATCCTGCTTATATTCATACCTTAGACAGAGAACCAGATCAAACTCCCTTTGAGCCTTGGTTCTCACTGACATCCTTAATTACCTAACCAAAAAAAGAATATCCACCTGCCGCTTCAACAAAAGCCCGACGTGCTTTAAGGCTCCTGCCTTCCAATATGTCGAATACAATGGGATACTATACAAAACAATACCACAAGGCGCGTACCTTCTCTGCATAGATAAACCATATACAATGAAGGTTATAGATCAGGTCCATAATGGAATTTGTGGTACACACATGAACGAACGCAAAAAGATCATCCACTTAGGTTACTACTGGACTACCATGGAGAAAAATATTACCTTTATGCCAAAACCTGTCCGAAATGTCAACTATGCACAAACCTACAACATGTTCCACCTTCATTACTATAGACCTTTAGCTCACCTTGGCGGTTCTCAACTTGGGGAAGTGATATTGTAACACCCCAAATTTCTCTCTTTTTGAAGAATATATTTTAATATTAAACACTTGAGAAACTTGAGAGTATTACCGCCACGTGATAACGTTAAAGGCTAAAACTACTAACTAATAATTAATTTAACAATGCAGCGGAACTAATAATAATAACTTCTCTTTATTGATAAATAAAAACTTTATTATTCAACTATGAAAATAATGGAATCTATAATAACATAAAATAGCAACTCCTAGCTTAAGTATTATTCATCACTAGCTCCCCCATGTGAAGTATGCATCAAATAAACATGTAAATTCTACTCACCAAAAGGGTCATCACAGGGACAAAGCCATAAAACAAACAAAACGTGTGTCAGTAAAAATACTGAGTACATGTATATGAGGAAATTTAAATACTTTATTAAACATTCAAAATATTTCTATAAACCTTCCTTGGATACTTGTAATACTTATATAATATAAAGTATATAACTTTAACAAAACTCCTTTCCTTGCCTAGGTACCTTTCCTAAAGTGTGCACACCCCCCAAGTTTAGTATTCCTTAATGAGTCTATGACGAGGGGAACTACCTTGTCCGCATGACTTATACAAAAAGTACATGGGTAAAATATAATAGCTATCGTTCTTGTTAATTAATAACAAGCCGTGGCTTCTTTGTAATTGTGATCATAAAAGATCATATAACGAATAAAATCCTTTGGAAATATTACTCCCTTAAAAGAATAATAATTCTTATATAAAACTTTAGCCATATAAAAGGCATAAAATTTATTATTTGTTCATGAAATCAACTTGGTAAGCGTTTATAATAATGCTAAAAGAAATAGTAATGATAATAAGGCTAAAATAATAAAGTTATATTATCAAATTCGATACTATGCAAGAAGCACCTAAAATAATGCATCATGAACCTTTTTTTTTTTTTAAAATAACATCCATACTAATTAAACTATGGTAGTAAGCTTTCATACACTCGATGCATATATGTTTGGGAGGATAACCGTAACCTTAGCAATAAAGCAGTAATGACAAAAGGAAAGTGTCATATGACAGAAGTGTTACAATTACTACACAAACATGGTTTAACATATAGCTCATCATATTCTGCCGATTGAAAATAGATTTAATTATAGACTACTAGAATACTCATAATAACTCATAAATTTAACATACTCATGTTCATGTAAACTCATACTATTCATAATAAGGCTCATGAAGTTCATAATAAAACTCATACAAACATGCGTTTCAATTCAAAATAACAACCCTAAAAACATGATACTACGCATGCAGAACAATATTTAAAGATCTACATATACACGCACCTTGAAAATTAATAACTACTAGGGAGAAGAGAGAAGGTAGGCTAAGAGGGAGAGAGAGTTTAAACTTGAGAAAAGAGATGTATTCCTCAAATTTGGGGTGAATAAAATGAGGGGTGGAGGCCGCTATTTATACTGGTTGGATAAGTAGAGTCGTACTCGGACTCGGAACTAAAAGATGGGTTTTTTGAGAAAAGATAATTAACTTTAGCTAAGATACACTATTTCTTTATGATCATATAGCTAGAATAGGGGAATATTCCATAAGATAAATAATCTAGAAGCATATTAAGCAAAAGATAAAAAAAAAGTGGCCAATTTTGATAACCATGAACTCACTGGCGGTGAGTTGCGCCGAAGTCAATTTGTTTTTTAAATCTTTCTATAAATCTTTTTGTATTTATTAGAAACACTTTTAATTTTATTTAAATAAACTACTTAGATTAGAACTAGTAAACTTAGGCCCAATATTTTATTTGGGCTAGCGTCTATTTGAAAAACCCATAATCTATTATAAAAGCCTATTTAAAACCTTTATAATTAATAAAAAGCCTTTTTAGTAAATAAAACCTTTTAAAAATTATAACTAATAATTTACTAAAAATACGGAGTATTACTGATATCATTGGCAAAATAACACCACCTGGTAATGGAGGCATGAATTCATCCTTGTAGCCATTGACTACTTTACCAAATGGGTAGAAGTTGCGTCCTATGCTAAATTGACAGCCAAATATGTACCCCCAATATTAGAAAAGACCATCATTTATCGTTTTGGAGTGCCCCATGAACTCATAAGTGACCAAGGTACCCATTTCCAAGCTGAATGTGAGCAAGTCCTCGAAAAATACGGCATCAAACACCATAGGTCTTGCCCATATAGACTCCAAGCCAACGGTGCCATAGAAGCTGCTAATAAAAACTCAAATATGACAAAAAAATTATAAAGATTGGCCAGATAAATTACACTTTGTCTTGTGGGGATACCAGACTCCTATCCATAACTCTACTGAAGCCACACCTTATTCCCTTGTGTTTGGAGTAGAAGTTGTACAAACTGTTGAGCTAGAAATACCATTGTTGCGCATTAACCTAGAAAGCGTAATCCCTGAAGCAGATTGGGTAAAAGCCATGTTTGAAAAGCTCATATTGTTAAATGAACGGTAGATTAGTAGCTCTGTATCATCTGCAAGTATATTAAAAGTGTATCGCACGATCTTTCAATAAGAAGGTCAAACCTCGAAACATTAAAGAGGGTGGCTTACTGCTCAAGGCATTAAGGAAAAATGTGTTAGACCTCGGGGTAAATCCAGACCTACTTGGGTCGGCCCATACATTATCAAAATAATCCTTTCTGCAGGGGCAGCTCAACTTAATGACATGGATGGCATTGAATTTTACAATGTAACCAATCTTGATCAACTCAAGAAATTCTATGTGTAAAACACAACCAATTCACTGATTGGTCAAAATAATCCAATTCTTTACCATGAACTAGCCTGAATCCTGTTTGGATACGTTGGCAACCTTGTACAAGGTTCGGCCCCTCTAATAATTAAACCCTCCTTTGGTCCATACGAGTCTCATACCAAAAAAAGAAGTGTAATAAAAATTTGGAAAATTGCAGGGATGCGCCTAGCGCACTCGATGGCGCCATACACAAAACTAGCGCGCCAAGCGCAGTTCTACGCACCTGACACAGATTGATGCGTTTCACGCACTTTTCTATGATGTGGTGGCAGTTCGATTTGTTCTTCCGGCATTCGCCCTGATGCTATTAATTTACAAAAGTATATTTTACGAGATATTTAGGCTCACTTTAATCTAAATAAAATAAAACCTGTTTTTATTAATATTATAAAATAAAAATAATTCACAACTACACTATCAAAATAACTATGTGGTTAGCAAGCCTTATTGAAAGCAATAAATAACAAGGAAAAATAATAAGCTAAATTACACTATAAAGCAAATAACATAACATTGTTGCAATCGATCTTCCTTTTCTTTCCTAGTCCTCTTTGCTTCCCTGTCCTTTGTAGTTGATTATCCCTTTTCCATATGTAGTTGTGGTTAGGTTGTCTTCTCTTCTCTTTGTATACCAGCTTGATATGATTCCGTGAACGGAATCTAGCTTAGGTCCTCACAAGCCTCACTCACTTATGATTCCCTCAGGGTTCTAACTCTAATACCTAGGCTTCCCTTACCAAGGGTTCGAGTTTGGGTGTTTTCAGATTAAGTTTATTAGCTTCACTCACTAACTCACTCGAATCTCGTTTAGTTTTTGGTTTCACTCTCCTAATACTAAGGTTCTTGTGTTTAGGTTCACTCCCTAAAAACAATAAAGTCTTGGAAAAGTACGTCCAATTCTTACAAAGACAAGAAGTCCAAAATTTCAATAATCAATTCTTAATAAGCCTCATAGGACTAAGCATGTATTTATAAAATATGAACAAGAAAACCCTTGCTCACTAAGCAAGCATATGGCCGAAATTACAAGTCAAAATATAAGGAAAGTTTACTCTTAAAACTAGCCTAGAGTCTAGAACAAAATAAGGAAACATTTGATTTTGGAAAGCTTTGCAAAGCTTTCCATAAATCATACAATCATCGCATGGCCAACCTAGCAACTCCCCTTACCTTACTTTCCTTATTACAACTCATGACAACTCATATACTTGGAGCCTATGTAAATGAATTACAAGCTTATTTTTTGGATCTTTATTCAATTAAGTTACTTTAACTAACTAACTTAACTAACAATAACAATAAGAGACATATTTTTGGTTACATGTAAAACCTTCACTTTAAGAGTAAAGTAAAACTATGCAACAATCCTAAGAAATAAATTTAAACATAGTTGAGCTTGAAATGATGCTTGATCTCACAACACAGGTTCCCTTTCCCTTTACCTGTAAGAGCGTCTTTCTTGTGAGTCGAACTTCATGCGTCGGTCCTTTCCCTGATAACTATCCCACCTAAGTGTAGTCTTTTTGGAGTCACCTGTGGTCCAAGTATCTTCCGTACTGGTACTACTTTTGGCCATAAACGATCCTTTACAGAGAAAGTCTTAGTAACATATCTCTGCTCATTCTTCCCTGCAGATGAGACTGAAGCTTGTCTCTTTCCCTTATTTTTAGAGTACTCTGGAATATTTTCTACAATACGCTTAGTTATGCTAGTAAAACCATCACATTTCCCCTCAATTTATCTTTTCTCTTTCCTCTGTCAACCCTCATTTCTCTTTTCTACGCCTCTCTTCTCTACCAACTCTCATTTCTTTCTCCTCTACCCCTCTCGTTTCTATATCCTTTGTATTGCCATTATTCTCTCCACCACCCAACTTCCAATACTCTCTAAAGCCTACATCTCTTTCTTTTTCTTTTTCTCTTTCGAACATTTGAAACTTTCACCTAACGCCCTTTTTCGCATCTTCTGCAATCTTGATGATGCTTAGTTTAGTTATCCCGCTTAAACAACGACATTGTTGCATCAAAGTGAAGTAAATTTATTCTTAATTCCCCTCAAATAAAAATAAGTATAATCTTAATTATCAAAAATCATTGTTTCCCTCTATCAATGCGTCAAAACTCTAATGTATCTCTTACTATAAGTTATGGTTTTTAGGTAGATAGTTACAGATTTCGTCGTAATATATGTTTTGCGTATTCTGGTAATTAGTTATCGTTTTCAGGTAGATAGTTTTGGTTCTGTGTAAATAGTTATATTTTTAAGGTTAATAGTTATGGTTTTTAGTCATTAGTAATTGCTTACACATTATTAGTTATAGTTTTCATGTTATTAGTTATAGTTATAGTTCTGGGTAAATGGTTATATTTCTAAGGTTTTAATAGTTATGGTTTTTAGTTATTAGTAATTGTTTACACGTTATTAGTTATAGTTTTCGAGATAAATATTTCAAATTAAACAATGAATTCAGGTGGTTGTAGGCAGAGAATGAAGGAGGAAAACAATGCAGGCCGATTTAGGGCGTCTCGATGGATTGGAGAAGAAAGATAGAATGATTTATGTGTGATACTGAAATTAGGGCTGATAATCTGGATTATATAGTATAACTAATATACTTCAGCACTTAACTAATATACTTCAGCGCTTAACTAATATACTTCAGCTCTTAACTAATTCATGCAAAAGCAATTTAAGACTAGCATAACTAATAGATCCAAGCGCTGAACTAATTTCGCTGCTGGTGATGCACGAGCTTGAAGTCAGCATGACATCAGTTGGTCTCACGTTAACACTAACGTGAGACTGTCTCTTCAAAATCGGACTTAAATTCATAATATTGAGGGATAAAGTAAATCATAAAAAGATTACATTTTGATCGATTTAGGAGATTTCCTTTGTTCGGATTTTTCATGAGCTATTAACGCTTGAGTCTTTGCCCCAAAAATGACTGAAAATTGTTAGTTTATGCTACCCATTTAAATCTCTTGGATATTCACCAAAATTGTTGAGAAATTCAAAACCCCATATTGCCTCTCTTGCCGTATTATGTTGTCCCTGTTCTATGGATGTTGGTCTAGTGCGTCGCCATGAACGACTACTTGTTCTTGTTAGTTATGTTGTTCCTCCACCACTGCCGCTCGTCCTTGTCATCTACTACTACTACTACTACTATTGGCTGTTGTGTTCTACTACTGTTGTTTGTTGTTGATGCTTGATGTCGTGTTGTCAGAGCTACTACTACTCTAAAACCAATGCCTTGTTAGTCACCGTCGCAAATGGTGTTGTGTTTCTGTTCTTTGTATCTAGCTTGATTTTTCTGTTAGTGATGATGCCAACATTCGCTGCTTGTCATCTTCGTCACACCACCAATGCACGACCTTAGAGTCGCTGTCTGTTGTTACTTTTGCCCGTGCTCTAATGTACATTTCTTGTTTGTCTTTTCTTTGTATCTATGGTATATTGGATTATACTCCCAATAGTGGGGCTAGTTGGTATTGGAGGAAAATTTGTGAGACTGAGGAGAAATTAAAGCAAATTTTCACTCAACATGAGTTTTGTAGTATGAATTCTTACTCCATTAAGGGAGTTTATGATAAGCTGATGGGTGACAGGGCTGTTGTTCATTGGGATAAGCTGACATGGAACAGATTAAGTGTTCCTAAGTTCTGTTTCATTTGTTGGTTGGCCTTCCAGCATAAATTATAAACCACTGAGAGATTAGCCAAGTTTGGTGTTAGTAACTCAGCTAGTTGCTTGATCTATGGTTTTGGTGTGGAAGATCATTATCACTTGTTTTTTCAGTGCTAGATCAGTAATCAGTGCTTGTCCATGCTCAAGAATTGGTTGGGAATGAAGACTACTGTAAATGACTTGCATAGACTGAATCATTGGATCAGCTACCATAAACATTCCAAGTTTAAGAAAGTTGTATGGAAGAGCAGGAGTGGCTGCTGTTGTTTATGCTATTTGGAGAAGCAGAAATGAAGCCTTTTGGAACCCGAAAGATCCTAATGCTCATAATTTGGTTCAAAATGTTAAGCACTAGGTGAAAATGAGAATAGCTGTTGTTATGCCTCATAAAATTTCAAGAAAGGATGCTAGTTGGTTTAATAGCTTAAGTTGATCTTGCTTTGTTTGTAACTCGTTAGTTGTGCTCTGCTCTTGCATTCTGTAGCTTGAGTTGGTAAGGTTGTAATTTGTTTCGAGTGTTTAATATAATCTTACTTAATTAGCAAAAAAAAAAGTCATCGATAAATAGGAAGGTGAAGCAGATTATATTTTTCCCCATAGTTCCTTAATTTGCAACTAGACTTTGTTCTAGATAAAATATTCATTTGGAGTACTAAGATCTTCATACTTTTGTATTTGAATTAGTTTTATAAGATTAATAATATTGGTTGTTTTCGTTTGAGTTTTACAATATTTGATTTATTGTAATTATAGCATTCTTTATTTCGTTTGGGTTGAATATTTTGGAACTTTTTGAGCCATTGGTGCAATGTAATATAAGAACGTTCGTATGTTTTTATTTTGAATTTTTTTGGAAAAGTAGAGAACAGTGGGGTAAGATAACTATTCTCTATGGTAAATGATAATGTAATGGTTAAGTATGCTAATCGTTCCATATTCCTTCTTAAATCAATGGTTTCAAGAAGAAAATGGTGAAATGTAATCTCTAATCACCGTATTCTATGACAAGGCATACAAAAAGCCCTTTTCACCCATTTTATAAACTTTATAGAGCTCTGAATTGGAGAAAACCTCGTAGGCATTCTATACAGTCTATTTCAACAGTACTCTTAGCCCTTTTGTAGTAGTGATTTAAGAATAATTATTTGAGTATAAGTATCTAAGTATAAGTTCTGTTTTATGAGGGAAGTAGCTGCAAGAGTGGTGACGAACATCATTTGTGGAGCGAGTTGCTCATTATGTAATTATGGTGCGTAAGCTCATTAAGTAGGGACATGACCTAAAAGTCTTGCAAGCAGAGTATGAAAAGGTGGGGAGACGTCCCTCAAAGGTCTGGAGACATGACCTAGACCCTCTACATTCGAATTCCATCCCTGAATTATGTTTTTTATAGGTATTAAGAATGGTGTTTGTGTTATGTATTGCGAATGATATTTGATATCTTGAGATAAATCTTTGGAATATGACCCTGCTATCCAAAACATACTTCTATGGAAGTTTAAAGGAAAGTATCAACAAATTTCTAAGAAAGTATACATTTATTACTTAGAAGGTATCAACATATTTCTGAGCAGATATAAATGTATTTCTGGAAAGTATAAGTATTCTCTATTGGGTAAACATAAGAGATGATTATGTAATTTCAGCCACCTTATTTCATTGGAGCAGGGGCCAGATTCATTTGTTTTGCATGGCTATATAGAAGGTTGGAATTAGCTCCTGTATGCAAATGTGAAATTGTGATTAATGTGTTTAGTTGTGCTGCTAAAATATTATCTATTGTATACCATAATCTTGGCAAATTAATCAAGTATATTGTAAATTTACAATTTAAGTAGTCAATAAATGTTATAATAACTATTTCTCATCAACTTATTTTCGTATTATGTTTAGATATTATTAGTTTTCCTATCTTTGTTACACTTGGTGTCAGAGCTTGGTTTTCAAAATCCAAAACTTAGTATTTCTAAAGTATATGTTTTAAAAATAATAAGTAAAGAGTATATATATAAGTATTTTCTCAAGGAAGGAAAACTAAAACGATTTCCATGTATATGTAAAAAAATTCAGTATATTTGTGAACATGTATGTGATATTATGTGTATGGAATGCGAATTTATGTGTATGAATGTGTATGTAAATGCTATGAAATTCTGGTTTAGAACCAGTGAAAGTGTAAGCGAGAACATGCCCTACATTAGAGAACCAGCACTTACTCTATTATTACTGGTAAGTGGTGGAATGATGTTGTGGACCATGCTAATGAGGTCCTAGGTCAAATTCAGGAATGGAATGAAGCTATGGGTGCTTGTAGGAACCATTATATATAGGCGACCCGGGATTCAAGCCTATGCCATCATTAAGACGTTACCAACTTGTAATGCATGGGCTAGCTTTCATCAAATTTATTGGAGTTTGTTAAAGTTTTGTATGGCTACTAAAGATGTTCAGGTTTATGGTGTAACTATAGAAAATATAGATAAGAGTATGTTAAGGTGGGAAGGTGTTGCGGAACACGTTAGGCATGAGATGAATATCACTATGGAGCGCTAGAGCTGGGGTCAGACATACCCCAAATGATGCTCACAAGAGAGTTGAGAAGGATCCAGTTGGTTGTGTTTTAAAGCATTGTGTTAGTACTTGTTTTATGTATAAATGTGTTGTGAAATTATGTCAATTACGATTAAATAAAATAGTATATATATGCGTGTATGAATTCAAAGTAACTACGTTGGTATTATTTAAGTAAACTTTGTTTGTACATTGGGCTAATAGCATAAATGGAGAATAAAAATCCTAAGGAAGAATCTCAAATATATAAGTTGAACATTGTCATGGAATGTGGGTGAAAACCATGAGTTTCTTTGAGGGAATGAATCTTAAAAATTGGGTCTTATTCGACCTTTTAGGAGTATATGATCATGCTCTGTAGCAAGAAAGAAATGAAATGAAAGATGAAGAGTTTAAGAAAAGAAAGAATGATCAGTGGCGGATGATTTAAGAAGCAAACGACGGAAACGTCAGTGCCACCCAAGCATAAAAGGCAAGCATATGATAGAGGTGGGAAGTCAGAATGGAAATGTGATCGTCGTGAAAAAATAAAAACCACTATGGTAGGAATTGCACAGTTCAAATCATATATTTTAAGTGCAAAGGTGCTAGTCATTGGATTAGTGAATGTCCTACATGGACCGATAGGAAAAGATCTTGAGGTGATAATGAAGCCTCATAATATGTTGTGGTGACGACTAGAGAAGGTCTTTCCTGTCGTGGCGGAAAAGGATGTCAACTTGCCAATTAAGGAAAGGCTCCGACAAAGCACCATAAATGCAAGAGATTCCTGGTAATGTGATTTCAGGAAAATTTTCTGTATGTACTCTGTAGCTAATGTGTTGTTTGATCCAGGAGCTTCACATTCGTTTACCTCCAATGAATCTATTAAAATCTGAAAAATAGGTCCTTCGTTCAACCTTTAAATATAATAATTTGTATGCCTAATGGATAGTCGGTTTGCTGTAAATGGTTATTCAAAGAGTCAGGGTTACAGGTGGATTTAATACCTACCAATATGGAGTTTTATGATGTAATTTTGGTGATGGATTGGTTGAGTAAGAAGAGAGCAATTATTGAATGTTATGCAAGAGAAATTAGGTTGAAATCGCCAGGTGGAGATAGGATTGTATATCAGGGTGTGTCGTTAAGCTCAGAGGAAAATAGCAAAGAAAAAGATGAGGACGTTTTACCTCAAGGTATTGGCTATGTAAATTAGATAATAAAGAATCATAAGGAAGTGAATAATAATGAGAGTATTTTGGTGATAAGGGAATTTTCAGATGTATTTCCAAAAGATTTGTCGGGATTGCCACCAGATCGAGTGGTTGATTTTCATATAAATTTAGTGTCAGGGGCTATGCTCATATCCAGAGCTCCTTATAGGATGGCTCTAGTAGAGAAGTTTGAGTTAAAGAAGTAGTTAGAATAATTATTAAAAAAAGGGTAATATCCGACCTAGTGTTTCTCCTTGGGGAGCACCGTTGTTATTTGTGAAAAAGAAGGACGGATCAATGAGTTATTGCATAGATTATCGGGAGATTAATAGGACTACTGTCAGGAATAGGTATCCATTATCTCGGATTGATGATTTATTCGATCAGTTAAAATGAGCTGGTGTGTTTTCAAAGATAGATATGATTAAGACATCACCAGATGCATGTAGCGGATGGAGATATTCTGAAGACAACGTTTAGGACGAGATATGAAAACTATGAGTTTGTGGTAATGTCGTTTAGGCTTATTGATGCACTAGCAGCGTTTTATAAAATTGATGCAGCGATATTTTAAATCTTTGTTAGATCGCTTTATGGTAATTTTTTTAGATAATATTTGGTATGTTCGAAGAATCAGGAGACGCATGAGCAGCATCTAAGAAAGGTATTAAAAATTTTGAGGAAAGAGAAGCTGTATGGGAAATTGAGTAATGGATTTTGGTTCGAAAAGGTTATGTTCTTAGGTCATGAATTGACTAAAGAAGGGATAGCTATAGATTCGGAGAAGATCAAAGCAACTAAGGAATAGCCTGTTCTAACCAATGTTGCCGAAGTTAGAAGTTTTATTGGTTTAGCTGGATATTATAGAATATATGTATATAATTTTTTTCGAATAGTAATGTCGATAACAAATCTGATTAAGAAAAGCGCGACGTTTGAGTGGACGGAAAAATGCAAAAATGTTTTCAAAGAATTGAAGAAAGGTTAACTTGTGCCCCAGTTTTAGCTTTGCCTTCAGGGACATAATGATTTGAGGTTTTTATAGCAATTCTTCTCATGAAGTTTTAGGGTTTGTATTGATGCAGCATCAGTGTGTTATAGCCTATGCATCTAGAAAACTGATGCCCGATGAGAAAAATTATCATGTGCGTGATTTGGCAATTGTACGTGATATTTGCTTTGAATTGTGGAGACATTATTGGTATGGAGTAACTTGTAAGGTTTATACTGATCATAAGAGCTTAAAGTATATCTTTACGAAAAAAGAGAGGAATATGAGACAATGGAGGTGTTTAGAATTGCTCAAAGATTATATATTAAGTACTGTAGGCATGTTTTTATTGCCTATGCAGGATGAGTGCGTATGTGACTACCTCGTTGTAAATGTTTTTGTTTTGAAATACGTTTTGGAAAAGATAAGTCGCCAAAAAGTCTTAAAAGGAAGACTAGTAAACCTAATTGGGTTTTGGGAAACCATAGGGACTTATCCAATGTAGATTTCCCAGTCATGACTTCATAGATGGTTAATGAACCAAAGATTGAGTTTGGGGGTGAGGGTACGAATATGATCATAAATCATGCTCAACCATTGTTGGCCAACGATTTAGAGGTTTAAATGACTTGGCACTTATGCTAAAAGTGATCATGATTCCTACAAAGATGAGTTAGTGTTAATTCTTTCTTTTTCCTTCTTTTTTTCCTTTCTTTATTCTTCTTGTTTTTGTTTTTAAATAAATTTCATTCTATTGCCCTTGTGATCCATTCTATTTTGCTTGGGGACAAGCAATGGTCGAACTTGAGGGAGTTTGATACCTTGTTTATTTTGTTAGTTTTTAGTGGTTGTCATTTAGTATTTTAGAGATTTGAGTTAGTTTAGCTTTGTTAGTTAGCTAATTGCTTGAATATTGAGAATATCTCCGCCTTGTATTGTAATAGCCCATTGTTTAAGCAGCTTAATTAAAAGTTAATTATATTTTATTACCTTTGATAATATAGTGATTTTTCTATGGTATTATTTTGAGAAATGTGAGTTTGCTTTTTTAGAAAAAAATCTTGGTTACTTATTAATTTTGATCTATTTATAAAATAAAATGGGTGATATTTATTTTTAATTGATTTAAAAAAAAAAATCGACTTCTCGTGTCTTAGACTATATGTTTTAATCACATTTTAATTCCTAAACATGGCAAGTTTTAAACTCATGATTATGACTCTTTTTATTTTTCATTTTTTTTTGTTATTTTAGGATTATATTTTCAAAACACGGTTTTTTTATTTGTATATTTTTTTAAAACATGTCAACATGTTCTTTTATGACACTTTAGTATTTCAATGGTCATTTTGACGGCAATTTAGCTACAATTAATGATTACTGAAATATTGAGCGACTGAAAACGAACAGAGAAATTTTGAAAATATTTTACATTATTCAATAACTGAAATAAATAAAATACATTATTCATTGATTCTTGTGTCTTAAAGTCGAGTAAAAGGAGATTCATTAAAGGAAAGAAAGTTAAAGTGGCCTTGAGCCACTTCCATTGTGGTGATCGAGTGTAGATGCTCCTGACAGAGCCGGTCGCAATAGCTCGCGGATGCAGGTTTTACGTCCGTAATTCATTAATTTGTCATTCTAGAATTCTGACCCTTTCCAATAGATAGAGGGATCATACCTAATAAGAAAATGGTAAAAAAGGTGCACGTGTATGGATCGATAAACTACCAAGCACATGTAATTTTCACGTAAGCATGCTATATACAACAATAAAATGTGAATAGCCACGATTAACTTTTAATTACATACACATGGAAAATAACGCATTTTTCAAATTTAAACCTCTGATACTTCAAGTGGAAGTAAATCCCCAGTGGAGTCGCCAGCATGTGGTACCCAATTATGTACTGTCTTAATTAACCGTCTAAAAAAGGTCTATCATTGGACTATGATTTTTATTTAAAACTTTGAAGTCACCACCCTATTAATATCCTAATAGGGACAGATTTATTTAATAAATCGTTTTAGAATCAATTTCAAGAAATATGATTTAAAACCCATGATGACTTCATATTAGGGCTGTTCATTTCGGATTATCCGATCCGAAAATTCGGATATCCGAAAATTTCGGATCGAAAAAACCGCGATCCGAATCCGATCCGAAAAGTTTCCCCTTTTTTGTACAATTTTCGCATTATTTAATTCAACATTTTTTTTAGGCTAAATTGTTTACTAGTAACTTAATAAGTAGTAATGGCCAATTTAAGTGGCTTCATTGAGTCATAAACTCATAACTCATAAGAAATAATTAGTTAACTTTCTAGTTTACTACTATAAAAGTTGAACATCCAAAATAAGTAATTAACTATTACATCCTAACTTCTAGCTAGTAAGATTAAACATCCAAGTTTCAAAAGACAAACATAAGTACATAAACATATCAACTTGTCCAAACAACAAAAGTGGACAAATAAAAGTCTTCCAAAGTTTCACCACAATTTAAACAAGCTCATAAATTTCGAACATCATGCAAATGTATCCAATGACTCATCAATTTCAATTGTTGGTTGCTCCAATGTCAAATCATTCATACCTACAAAAAAATAAAAAGAAGAAACAAAAAAATAATATTAGCATAAAAATGAAATAAAATGTAATGCTAATATAGGAAAATAATATAATTGTAATCAAACTAACCATCTTCCATGTTTTCCAATTCAAGCAAGCTTTCCTCTATCACAAGAGGCTCATGAGAAGTACGAAGCCAATCTTGAGAACAAACAAGTGCCTCCACCATTCTTGGAGTTAAAGAGGTACGAAATGAATCAAGCACACGTCCCCCGGTGCTAAATGCGGACTCCGAAGCAACGGTAGAAACCGGAATAGCAAGTACATCCCGGGCCATGAGTTGTAGGACGGGATATGTCTTAGCTCTATCCTTCCACCATAGTAAAATATCAAAGTTAGGATCATTAGGCTCACACTCATCACTCAAATATTTTTCCAACTCATTCTTCCTCTTACTAGTTTCCATCCACCCCTTCTCCTTTTGATATTTTTGAGTCATGAATTGCTCAAAATTCATAACTCTCTTCTTTTGTCTAACCGCATCATTATCCAAATTAGGTGTGGAGGAAGTGGAACTTGATTCTCTCTCTTTCCTTTTTGATGAAGGCATGGAAGAAATATAAGAATCAAATAAATCCCTCAAAGTAACTTTTATCTTTAAGGATAAAAGGTTACCTTGTTCACCCCCATAAGAAGATTCTACAACCCAATCAACATAACTCAATTTGTGTCTTGGATCAAGGACTAATGCAACAAACATCAAGATATTGATATTATTAACATTACCCCAATATTTGTCATGTTTCGTTTTCATTTGTTTTGCCATATTGCTTATGCCTTCATCCTCATCTTCACAATATTGTGAAAGCATTGTACCAACACCGAAAGCATCATGCACATAAGAATTCGCGGTCACATAACGAGATCCGGATAACCTCAAAGTGGCATCATAAAATATTTGCAAAAAAGGCAAAAGCACATCAATTTTACTCCAATCATCCTCATCCGGCTTACCACCAAATTTCCTAAGTTCTCTAACACATGCATTATCTCGAGAATGCAAATTAGTGAAAGCTTTTTTAAATTTCAAGGCCGATTCAAGCATCAAATAAGTTGAATTCCATCTAGTATCAACATCCAAACACACAAGACTTTTAGTTTCCAAACCCTCTTCAATTGCACATGCTTTAAATTTTTGTAGTCTAGCCGGAGAAGACCTCACATATCTCACACTACCACGAATTTTCACTACGGAACTATCAAGATCTTTCAATCCATCTCTCACTACCAAATTCAATATGTGAGCAACACACCTCATATGCAAATAATCACCATTTAGCAAACAAGTTTGATGATGATTCATTCTTCTTTTCAAATATTGAAGAGCTAAATCATTTGAACTAGCATTATCCACAGTGACAGTCATTACCCTCTTAATCCCCCATTCATTCAAGCATTTTTCAACCGCCCTACCAATAAGTTCCCCACTATGGCCGGCAATTGGGCAAAAATTGACAATTCTTTTATGTAACTTCCAATTTTCATCAATAAAATGAGCCGTGAGACACATATAACTCAAATTTTTGCCCGGAAGTCCATGTATCAGTTGTGAGACAAATCCTAGAAGACAAGCCTTTAAAATATTCTTTTAAAGTTTTTCTTTCCTCAATGAAAACCTTATAACAATCTCTTGTTATAGTAGCACGTGAAGGCACAATAAAAGTAGGATTAATTGCCTTACAAAAAGATCGAAAACCCTCACGCTCTACAAACCTGAAAGGTAACTCATCAACAATTATCATTTTAGCAAGTTCTTTCCTAGCAAATTCTGCATCATATTCCCACAACCTTGGCACATTCACAATCTCAGTTGAGCCATCTTCTTTAGTAATTGTTTGGGATTCAAATTCAATTTACCTTTGCTTTCTATCCAAATTGGCCGGAAACTTTTGACATCTTTGAACATGATTTTTTAAAGGTGTAGTTCCATTCGTGCCTTTACAACCAATTAGAGTTCCACAATGTTTACATTTGGCCTTTAAAGGGTTATTAGTATCCAAAAAATGATCCCACCATTTAGATTTTTTCTTTCTACCAGGAGGTTGAGAAGAAGAACCACTTACATTAGGATGTAATGGTGGTTTTGTTTGTTTGCTTGAGGCCATTGAGGAAGCACTTTTCTTCCTCTTAGTTGATGGAGCTTTCTCTTCCTCTTCCACGCTCTCAACTTCATCATCATCATCCGATATGCACACATTTTCTATGTTTGCACCCATCTCAAACTCATTGCTACCACTGAAATTACTAAATATATTCAAATAAGATATATATTTAACAAAGAAAACAAAACAGGAGGCAAGAAACAACAATTTGAAAATCAGCACTTCACGAAACCATACCAGAATTTCAAAGCAAACAAAATCATTTAGCAAATAACAAATAATTCATAACAAGATTAACAACAGCAAAATACAAAAATCAGGCCTGAAATTAATCAAAAAACGCTACAAAAATTCGAAGCATACAAGCAGTAAAGCACTCGAAAATTCGAAGCACAAAATCCCTCAAAAATTCGAAGCACCTCGATCCCACAAAATAGGCAGCAATAAAAAAAAAGCAAGAAAAGCTACTGACTTAATGTGTTATATACAAACAAATAAGTTATAACAACACCAAAACTCAAAAATCATGGATTATATTTATAAAATTGAAATAGAAAACAAAAAAGAGGCAAAAATAAACACAGAGATGAGAAGAATTAAGAGTTGAAACAAAAGAAAACTCACCTCATTTGGAGAGAATGATGCGCCGGAAGTGAGAGAATGATGAACTGATGATGCGCCGGAAGTCGAGAGTGGAGGCGGGAGTGCGTGGTGGACTGGTGGTGAGTGGTACTGGTGACTGTGAGGGTGACGGTGGGAGTGCGTGGCCTGTGAGAGTGGAGAGGACAAAGGAGACTAGGAGAGAGTGTTTGAATGTTGCCCTAGAATCCTTAGAATTTAGGAAAAAAGAAGTAAAACGCAAAGTTGCAGCGCAGCAACCCATTTCTGTATTTCTAAAAAATAAAAAAATTCATTAATTTTGAATTTTTCTTTTTTTCCCGATCCGAATCCGATCCAAAAATTTCCGGATATCCGATCCGAAATATCCGAAATCTTAAAAATCGGATCGGATATCCGAAATTTCGAATCGGATCAACCGGATCGCGGATCGGATCATCGGATCGGATTTTTTTTAACAGCCCTACTTCATATGGATAAAGTTTTATGAAAATTGGTGTTTCATACCGTAAGATAGGGTTCGGGGTTTGGGTTAAGAGATGCGAACGTATGAACTCGTCTGCTCTTCTGTTCCATTTTAAAGTAATCATGGCTATTCAAACGTAATCATGGCTATTCAAGTCACCCTTTCTTTCTTAGGGCCGACTAAGGACACCTTCTGGGCCTCACAATCAATCTGAGCCTTGAATCTTCCCAACCAATCCATCCCCAAAACTACATCGAGGTCTGACAAGTCAAACTCAACTAAGTCGGACGGAAAGTTCACCCTAACTATCACTAAAGGTACTTGACTATGCAACCTAGTACAATTAAACATCTCCCCTGATGGCAATGCAATTTCTAATGAAATAAACACTGGACTGTTTAACTGGAGCTTTTCTACTAAAGTGCTAGAGATAAATGAATGAGATGCTCTTGAATCAAATAACACTTTGACGGATAGAGAATTAATGAAAAAGGTTCCAACTACTACCTCAGAAACATTCTCAGCCTCACGGCGATTCATGACGAAAACTCTGCCTTTAGACTGATTCCCCATCCCTGGTTTAACACTAGCATTCGAAGAAGCTAACTTCTGTTGATCATTCTGAGGGGCCTTACTACTCGGGTCAGGTTTGATTGCAGGTTCTCCACCAGCTTTTCTAAAGCACTCATACTCCCGGTGCCCCAAATTTTTACTATAATGACATGTCACCAAGTTGCCCTGACAATCCTTTCCAGGGTGGTTCTTATCACACCTTTTGCAGAAAAAGGTTCTCTCAGCTTTCTTCCCATTCCCTTGGTTCCCATTAGGCTTCCGACTAGGGTACTTATTGTCTTTCTCAGTTTGGTTGAATCCACCATTGGGCTTAGGCTTCTTACACTAGTAGAATAAATGCTTATTGTTGTGATCATTAAGTGGCCTATTGCGGCGGTTTTGGCCGCGCAGCAATTAAGGGCGCAACAATATGTAATTAACCTATTGCTGCGTTTTCTAGCCAAAAACGCAGCAATATATTAATCTATTGTTGCGGTTGTGGGTGAAACCCGCAGCAATAGGTGCTGGCCAAAAAAAATAAATTTCAAATTTTAGGTTAAATAAACCAGTAGTTCTCCCTACTAAAGTAGTGAGGGCAATATATCCAACATTATGGTGCAATTACATCAAAAATATTTACAATAAACAACATTGAATCGCATAATATAAATATAGTTTTACAAATCCTAAAATTACAAAAAAAAAAAACTAAGAAGAAAACAAAAAAACCTAAAACAGAACAAAAACAAAAACAAAAAGAAGAGACTAAAATTACAAATTCAAAATGAAATCACCATGACTTGAAAGAACAAACGAATGAATTGAAAAAAAAAAAGTATAACCATTAGTGTCCCCTTGCACCATAATACCTCTCCACATTCACAAGGAGACAATGATAAGAAGCAGGATCAATATCTTTATGGCAGTCGCATATAAGGCCTTGGAATTGAAGACACCACAATGAAATCGAGATCTGGTTCCTCGTCGAGTCGCCATCCCCATTAGCCGAAAAATTGAAATCAAATTTAATGAAATTTCGAGATTAATTTGCGCGTGAAATTATAATAACCATAATAATATTAAAAACTTAAATAAAATGGAAAATTAAGGACCTGATGAAAAGAGATTTCGGACGAGTTGTCGAGATTATCGATGACGACCACATAGGAAACCGTCGAACTGAAGAAGCAAACCGGCGAAGGAGATATGGTCTTCGTTGCTTCTCAAAACCGGCGAGAAGTTGAAGGAGAGTGAGGAGAGAGAGAGGATAGAAAGGAGGTGGGAGAAATAAAACGGCTAGGTTGTTAAAAGGAAAGTGGAACAAAACCCTAATTGGGCCCCGCATTTTTTTATATTTAAAACAGCCTATTGCTGCGGTTTTTTGTAGGAACCGCATCAATAGGTTCAAATATTAATAAAAAATTAATATTTTAATATATTGCTGCGGTTTAACTTAAGTTTGAAAATTTTCCCGTGAAATCTATTGCTGCGGTTTCCGACCGAAACCGCAGCAATAGGTCTATTTTATATTTTACCTTTTTTTTACGTGGTTTATTGCTGCGTATGGGTAAAACCGCAATTGTGCAAGAATTTGGTACAAAGGTCAAGGTGATAAGGAGTGATAATGGGACAGAAATTGTGCAAGAATTTTGTGCTAAAATGTTTGCTAATCAAGGGGTGATTCATGAAAGGTCTATCCCTGGTAATCCTCAACAGAATCGTAGAGTTGAGAGAAAGCATCGCCATCTTCTTGAAACTGCTAGAGCAATCAGGTATTAGAGTAATCTCCCTCTCAAATTTTGGGGTGATTGCATATTGTCTACCACTCATTTGATCAATCTACTTCCTAGTTCTGTTTTGCACTGGAAGAGTCCTACTAAATTGCTACTTGGAGAAGTTCCTGATTACGGTTTGCTTAGGGTCATTGGTTGTCTTTGTCATCCTCTTACAAAGACAAGTGATAAATTTGCTCCTAAGTCTAAGAGATGTGTGCTTTTGGGCTATCCTTATGCACAAAAGGGTTATAAACTTTATGATTTAACTGATCATAAGGTATTGTTAAGTAGAGATGTAATGTTTCATGAAAGCGTTTTTCCTTTCAATACTTTGAGAAGAGTATCAAAATAATAGTGATTGTTGGAACAACTGAGGTTTATATATGAGAATTCATTCTTTCTGGTTTGAAGTTTTTTAAGTTCAATGCTGAAATTCTGCACATCTTGTATGTTTCTATCTGTTGAGTGTTGTCTTTGCTTTCATGTTGCCTTCAATCTGCCAAAAAATTTAAGCTTGCAATCATGAGTGAAGTATTTGGCCTTCATTGCAGTTTTTGTGTGAACTCAGTAACCATTCAAACATTTTGGTTATCATGCCATGAACCTTGTTATTCTATAGGCCCTACTCTAGCTTGTTCTTTTTTTGTCACATGCAATCTTTAAATTGAATATAAACAAAAGTGTCCTCAATTTAAAGTGTTGGTTTGGCCTGTGTACCTATTGTTTGCGATAGTTTCCTACTTTTGTTGTGGGTTTTTATGGAGACCAATTTGCTTGGAAAAGAGAATAACTTCAATTATAAATAGAAATCGATTCAACTTCCAGGAGAAAGTAAAAACTGGAAAGGCTGACGGCATGATACATAATCAAACTCATGCAGAATAGTAAATAAGATGTTTCAGCTTGGTTTAGCATTTTTCTGCTGCACACACTAACGCAACGTGATTTGTTCTTGATGCTTTCTTTTGTATTTAGTTTAACTCATCCTGATTCACTTCAATATTTTTCTTTCACGCAGGGTGGGTTGTATTCTTTTATCTGCTGGCCAACATGAACTTCATAGCGAAGTCTTGCATACATTGAAATATGTTGTAAACCAGTCGGACTACACAGCTCAAATGCAAAGAAATGTGTCTGACTACTTATATCTGGCGAAGTCTGTTAATGTACCACAATTCAAGCTGCCACAGAGTGCCATGCAGGAGATGGATGAGCTGCGTACGCGGTTGAGTTTTGGCGCTGACACATTAACTGAGAAAACCAATCAAAATTTTGTCAAAGTTAGAAGAGTCTTTCATACTGTGTATGAGCTCATATTCCTTAGTTTTGTTCACTTTGAGAAGAGTATCAAGATTCCATATGTCAATTTTGAGGATGCCTATTAGCCTCTACATTCTAATGCACTGTTCTAATTCCTTGTTGCACAAGATCAACGTTAATTAATGTCGCTTCGGTGATGCTTGTTTTAGTTCTACTGGGTCTTGGTATGTAGTATCAATGCCACTCATTGCTTTTATTGATGTCATCTCTATGATCTTTTAATTGGGATAACATTGTGTTTCTTTGAGCTGCAATACTTTCTCTCCTTGGGTGCCAAAATGTGATTCACATGTAAGCCTTTGTAGCATCGATCCCTTTGTTGGTATCCTGTTGTTCTTTTAATGCTGATTTATGATACGTTGATTGATCTAGACTGCAGATTCGTTTTCAGTAGCATCGATCCCTTTGTTGGTATCCCGAACCCTTTTTCATTTAATAAAACTCGAGATGAGGGGAAATCCACGAGGGTTCGACTCAACGGGCGTGCTACCGTCGCACTTATCTCCTTGGAAATAAATACAAGGCTAGATTAAAACATACTATATTCAAATAAATTAATCCTTACAACCAAGTAAATCGTTCATTAAATATTACTAATTACTTAAGTGTTTCAGAGTTCCAGCGGAAGCTAAATCATAAGCTAAGTGGATGACAACTCTAAGTGATCTCCCTTTGTTCCCCCGTCGATCACCCACCTGCACAAATACACTGAAAAGAAACAAGAGAGACAAGCTCCCAAAAATCAGAAAAACTGAGTAATTCCAACTCCATCCCGTAAATTACTTAAGTTGAAAGTACTTTGTAAAATAATAGGTTAATAGGGTTAGAAAGTATAACACACATACACACACACACACACACACACATATATATATATATATATATATATATATATATATATATACAATGAATAATCACATAATTAATCCAATTATTTAAGGAGAGGAAAGAGAACGCCAGTAAGCCGGGGTCAATCCCCTGTAACCACTTACTTCAACTTTGTAGGCCGGGGTCAATCCCCTGTAACCACCTACGGATAACATAATGGTCATAATAACGGAGTCCCTAGTGTGCACACCCCTTCTACTTGGATCACAACAAGATAGAAGGAAGACAAGTAACAGAAAATAAGCATAGTAACCAGAGAACCTGTAGGTGGCTGCTGAACCTCCCATACAGGGCAACCTGGTCATCATTTCACTCCGATATTTCATTTTAAGTGATTAATAACTTTGAATTTAAGTCATCACATAAATCACGTACACAATTATGTCATCGTTGTTCAGTCCAGTGTGAGTATATTTCATCCATCATAATCTCAATCCATTCATAGCGGTTTCAATAACTCATTTCACAACTGTCACTTGAGTTCATTTATCAGTTCAGATTCATAATCATTTCATTATCACAAGTTCTTACGAATTCCAACTTTCATAAACTTTCATAAAATTTCAATAATAATAATAATAACGGTAATAATGATAACAATAATTATAATAATAATAATAATAATAATAATAATAATAATAATAATATTAATATTAATATTAATATTAATATTAATATTAATATTAATAATAATAATAATAATAATAATAACCATAACATTACTAAATTACATTAAGCGGTTTTAATAACGTTATAATAAACATATTTGTCATATCGTATATCGTCCATAGTCATATTCATAATCGAAATCGATAGTCGCCGTCCATTTTGTCATTCGTTTTCATAATCCGCATTAAGTCGATAATCCATAATTATAGTCCATACTTATATATATTTTATAAGCACATAATAATCACATAATCAATTCGTTTTACACTAACGGGATCTATGTTTAGATGGACATCGGAGATTACCTCGTGATGCGTGCCCAAAAGTTAGATTCACGAACAGATTAACACTCTTGATATTCCTCGTCTACGCAATCGGAGTTTACAATAGACATTAACGATATCTAAGTTAGTTACCTAAATAACCCCCTTTTTTATATAAAATAAACAATTTAAATAATTCAAATAACTTACAGAAATTCTTAATGATTAAAGTTTATGGTTTTCAAATTATTTATGAAATTATTTTAAGTACTCAAAGATTACTTCAACTTGATTTTCATTAACTTAGACGATTATTTTAAACATAAAAATTAACTTTATTATACTTCCTACTTTATTTTAGAAAATTAAGAAATATTTTCAAGTTATAAAAGACTAAGTTAATTAATCTAAAATATACCAACTTAATAAAGTAAGTTAATAAAATTATAGGATACCAATCCAAACCAATTAATCAAAACTAAACATTGTTTTGTTATTAAAAGAAAAAGTCAAAGTCCTATTAAAAAGGGGAGAAAAGGAAAGCTTACTGATTTCATGAATCAGTTTAACAAACTGAAAAAAAAACGAAGAAGGCAGGAAGAACAGGGGAGCGAAACAGGGGAGAGGTGGTGCTGGTGTGCGGCGATTTTGGCCGAAGCAAGGTGGTTCGGTCAAGCGACGGGATCCAGGTGGTGGGGTGCGAGTGAGGGAGGCTGGTGGTGTGCGGTGGCTAGGCGCGACTGAAGGGCGACAACAGGGCTGCTGCGAGGGAGGAGAAGGAAGCAGCGAGGAAGGAGAAGGGTGATGGTTGGCTGTGCTGCGGTGGTTCATGTGGCGTTTGACGGTGGTTTGTCGATGGTCGAGGTGGTTTCCGGTGGTTCATGGTGACAGAGGAGTGTGTTTATGGTTTGTAATTTTTATTTTTATTTTCAAAACAGAAATCGGAAATTAAGGAAGAATAGACAGGAATTGAAGCAAACCTTTTTGAATTGTTTGCTTGAGCAAATTGGTGAATAAGGTTCAGTATTTATAGAGGAGATTGGTCAGAAATCTTGAGCTTTGGGAGTCAAGCTCCGTTAATGGTGAGGTATGGTGTTGGGATTCACTTTTGACTAATTTTCCTCCCAAAATCCGGGATTTGTGGATTGAGTTTCAAACTCTACTGACAAGAGTTAGCTGAATTTGTTGAAAAATTGCTCCTTTGGCTTTGTTCATCTCTTACGTGAGGAGGAAGATGGTGATGAAGAATAAAGCTCACAATTTCTTTCTTTCTTTCTTTCTTTTTTTGTTTTTGTTTTGGCTTTTCCTTTTTCTTTTTGGCTAACAAAAATGACATATGGGCTATGGACTTGGTACTTGGGTTTGGATTTCTAAAAATGGATGGACAACTTCTACAAGGATACCCATAATAAAAAATAAAGAATTTAATTTACCATAGTTAAATTATTTAGAAATAATCATTTAAATAAAACTTGTTAAATAAATCAAAACTAAATGAAATTATTATTTTAATAAACATAGTTATCAAATAAAATCGCATTATCATAAAAAAAAATTTAAGTGGAAATAATATTAAACCTTAATAAATAATAAAATAATCTTTGAAAATTCGGGGTATTACATCTACTCCTCCTTAAAAACAAAGTTCGTCCTCGAACTTTAAAGTTAGACGTTTAATATTAACGAAACAGTAGCTTTGCGCTTTGTTAGTATTACATTCGGTCCCCCTTAAGGAGTTTCGTCCCCTAAACTCGATAATCGTACGTCAGAAAAGAGTTCAGGATAACGCTTTTTCATGTCATCTTCTGTTTCCCAAGTTGCTTCCCCGGTTTGATGATTAGACCATAGAACTTTGACTAACTTTACTGCCTTATTCCGGCTATTTCTCGTTTTGGAATCAAGGATCCTAACAGGATGTTCTTCAAAGGTAAGGGTCTCATTTAGTTCAATGGTTTCAGGTTGGATGACATGGGAGGGATCGGGGACATATTTACGAAGTTGAGACACATGAAAGACATTAGGAACATTGGCTAACTCTGTGGGCAAGGCTAATCTATATGCCACTTCCCTAATTCTTTCGAGTATCTCATAAGGTCCGATATAACGAGGACTCAACTTTCCTTTTCTACCGAACCTCATTACTCCCTTGGTTGGTGAAACTTTCAGCAACACTTTTTCTCCAACTTCAAATTATAAATCTCGTTTCTTTTGGCCACCATACGATTTTTGTCGATTCTGAGCTGCTTTCATACACTCTTGAATCAACTTCACCTTGTTGGTAGTCTCTTCAATCATTTCTGGTCCCAAATTCAACGACTCGTTCACATCGCTCCAACACATAGGACTCCTACATTTTCGTCCATACAACGCCTCATAAGGAGCCATTCCTATGCTCGAGTGATAACTGTTGTTGTACGAGAACTCAATGTACGTCAAGTGATCATCCCAATATCCTCCGAAATCCATCACGCATGCTCTCAACATATCCTCCAAGGTTTGAATGGTTCTCTCTGTTTGACCATCTATTGCTAGGTGGAAGGCTGTGCTGAATTTCAATAGTGTACCCACGGCTGTCTGAAGCTGTTTCCAGAACTTAGATAAGAATCTCGAGTCCCTATCCGAAATGATGTCCTTCTGAACACCATGTAGCCTAACCACCTCATTAAAGTAAGCATCGGCCAACTGTTTCAACGACCAAGTATCCTTCATTGCCACGAATCTTACCGTCTTAGTCAAACAGTCCACTATTACCCATATTGCATTCTTTCCCGACCTCGTATTCGGTAATCCCATGATGAAATCCATAGAGATAGATTCCCATTTCCATCCTGGCACTTCCAAAGGTTGCAATTTCCCTCCAGGCTTCATATGCTGTATTTTCACCTTCTGGCATGTTAAACATTTTGCGACAAAGTCGGCTACTTCTTGCTTCATCCTAGGCCACCAAAAATGCTTTTTCAAATCCTTATAAAGCTTATCTCCTCCTGGATGTATGGAATACGGTGAATTATGGGCTTCCCTTAGAATTCTCGTCTTGAGTTCCTCATCCTGTGGCACACACAATCTCCGTTTATACTTTGCAACGCCATTGCCGTCGATCTCGAACTCCGGTGCTTGACCACTTATCTGCAGCTTGTTTTACCCGAATCTCCTCAAATATGTCCAGTCCAACAGTAAGAGCATTCAACTGAGCTTTCACATAACCGGGCTCAACTATTTCCAAACTCAATCTCTTGATCTCTTTACACAGTTCATCTGCCAAAATCAACACGTTTAGCGAATGAGCACTCTTCCTACTCAACGCGTCAGCTACTTTCTTCGCTTTTCCCTCTTGATACACTATCTTCAAATCATCATCGTTTATAAGCTCGAGCCAACGTCTCTGTCTCATATTCAACTCCTTTTGCGTATACAGATACTTCAAACTCTTGTGATCTGTATAGACCTTGCATTGCACTCCATACAAATAATGTCTCCAGATTTTCAGCGCAAACACGATTGCTCCTAACTCCAAGTCATGAGTAGGGTGATTTTGCTCATGCGGTTTGAGTTGTCTCGACGCATAGGCCACTACTTTACCATGTTGCATCAAGACGCACCCAAAACCTTTCTTTGAGGCATCACTGTAGACTTCAAATCCTTCTACTCCAGAGAGCAATGTCAATATCGGGGCTGTTGTGAGTCTCTTCTTCAACTCTTGAAACGCTTCTTCACTCTTATCATCCCAATGAAATTTTGTTGTTTTCTTCATCAGATTAGTGAGAGGTTGGGCCATTCTCGAAAAATCTTTCACAAATCTCCGGTAATATCCAGCTAAACCCAAGAAACTCCTTACTTCGGTGACGTTCTTAGGTTGAGGCCAATCAGTCATTGCTTGAATCTTCGATGGATCTACGGAAACGCCTTCTTTTCATATCACATGACCCAAAAATGAAACTTTTGCCATCCAAAATTCACACTTCGAGAACTTCGCGTACAATTGCTTTTCTCGAAGAATCTCCAAAACTTTCCTCAACTGATCCTCATGCTCTTCTCTATCCTTCGAGTACACCAATATATCGTCGATGACCACAATCACGAACTTATCCAGGTATGGCTGGAAAGTCCTATTCATGAGGTCCATAAAAGCTGCGGGCGCATTAGTGAGTCCAAAAGGCATGACGATGAACTCATAATGGCCATATCTCGTACGAAAAGTTGTCTTAGGGATGTCTTCTTCAGCGATTCGTAGTTGGTGATAACCTGATCGAAAATCGATCCTGGAAAACACTGTTGCACCCTGAAGCTGATCGAACAAATCCTCGATCCTCGGGAGCGAATATTAATTCTTTACCGTGGCATTATTCAACTCCCTATAATCGATACACAACCTCAAAGATCCATCTTTTTTCCGAACAAACAATACTGGGGCTCCGCAAGGCGAAACACTAGGTCGAATGTACCCTTTATCCAACAATTCCTCCAACTGCACCTACAATTCTTGCAGTTCTGCAGGTGTCATTCGATACAGGGCCTTAGAGATAGGTCCTGTTCCAGGGACTAAATCGATCTTAAAGCTCACTTCTCTCTCTGGTGGCAATCCTGGAAGCTCTTCGGGAAATACATCCGGAAACTCCTTTACTACCGGAATTTGAGTCAACTCCTCGTTTTCCACGCTTACGTCCCTTACTTAACACAGGTAGACTGGTAGCCTTTTCTAAGATAGGTTTGAAGGTTCAGGGATGAGATTATCTTGACATCAGGCTGGAAGGTTATGCCTTTATAAGATATCCTATTTCCCTTTGGTCCTCTAAGAGATATTTTCTGGTTATGACACTCTATTTTGGCTTTATACTTGGCTAACCAATCCATTCCCAAAATAACGTCAAAGTCTTTTAGGTCAAAAAGGATAAGATCGGCCGATAATTCAGTACCGGCTATGACTACATGGATACTTTGAAAAAGAGATTTACAAGAAATAGTTTCACCGGTGGGCATGGCTATATTGGCTCGACAAGACTGGTTAGACTTGAGGGGATACTTATTAACAAAAGTGCTAGAAATAAAGGAATGAGACGCTCCGGAATCAAAGAGTACATAAGCAGGGTTTGAGTTTACGAGAAATGTACCCGTCACAACATTGGCATCGGTGTCAGATTCAATTCGGCTCAAGGCATTGATTCTTCCATTGGTGTAGCCTCCATTGCCATTTTTCCATAGTTTCCATTTCCACCTCTAAAAGAGCGATTGTTCTGGTTCCCGTTCTGTGCAGCATTTCCTCCAGTAGGGAGGTTGTTATTGAAATTTTGAATTCTGTTTCCACCTCCATTGTTACCATTGTTCCCAAGGGGTCCATTTTGAGCTTGCTTCTTAGGGAAGTTGAACGATTTGTGACCTACTTCTCCACACTCGAAATACTTGATTCTTTCACCCTGACAAGTGAACCCTGGATGGCTCTTGGCACACTTCTTGCAAACAAAGTTCTTTTGGTTCCTATTTCCTTGTTGGGCCTGTTGTCCAGAATTCTGATTGTTGCGGTTGTTGTAGCGTCCACCATTGTTATTGTTGTTTCCACCATTGTTGGGCTTTTTGTCGTACCCTTGGTTGTTGATGTTGCCGGCAGGTTCCTTCCTTTTGTGTCTACCTAGCACCTCTCTCTCACGCTGTAAGATTCTCTCCAGGATTGAGGCCTTAGCATACGCTTCCGCGAAAGTAGTAGAGGTGCTACCTCCATTCGTGTCTGAAGATCAAACTTAAGTCCGTCTTCAAACTTCTGAGCCTTAGTTCCTTCATCTGGCACTACAGTCGGACAGAATCGGGCATACTCATTGAATTTCTGAGCGTACTCTTGCACACTCATGTTATAACTCTGGTCAAACCTACTAAACTCATTGTAATTCTGCCTACGAATGTGCTCGGGGAAGAATCGAGCCTTAATCGCTACCTTAAACGCTTCCCAGTTAAAGTTCTCTTGAGCTTTAACAGTAGGTCCTACACTTTCCCACCAAGTATCAGCATCTTCATGCAGATAAAAAGTTGCTTGGTCTACTTTCTGGGCCTCAGGCGTACCCGTGGCCGTGAAAATCTTTTCAAAATCTCTTATCCAATTCTCGAGAAGTAGTGAGTCTTCTCTCCCAACAAAGGTTGGTGGTTTCAAAGGGGAAATCTTTTTCGCCATTGCAGCTTGCGGATCGTCTCCATGTTGGTTGTTGTTGATCTAGTTTTGAAGGACTAAGCCAAAGCTCTGAGCTAGTTGCTCGAGAGTCCTAAGTCTGCTGCAACTTGTTCGGGAGTTTCGGCCATTTGGTTTTCTTGTCGCCTTGCTCTAGATCGCGTATAAACGTATTGCATAAGCTACCTGCGTTATTCACATTGGTGTTTCTACCATTTACATTGATTCTTATATAAAAGCTAATTCACATAATCATGGTTCATACCATTCATTCATTCATTCATTTCATACTCGATTCACATATCAAAAGTTCATCATTCATTTCACACTCAATTCATATGTCAAAAGTTCATCATTCATTACTCCAAAAGTACCATAACAATTTGTTCATAGTAGCATAAGAGTTTGTTTCAAATAGTCAAATAAGCATTAGTTGCACCATCATTAACTAAGTTAGCACATTAATCTATCTTTTACGACCTTAATTAGAAATCTAAGGGTCAGGGCTAGAGATTTGGGTTTTTAGTCAGCGTACTCGGACGGATCCTCGTCTTCACCTTCATCTCCGTCTCCATCTCCATTGAAATTTACAACGGGTGCGGCAGGGTTGCTTCCTACTTCTTCATCGTCACTAGGGTTGGGCTCCTCGTCATCAGTGGGTAAATAGTCATTAAGCCACTTGGCCCTAGCATCGAGCATTCTTTTCTCCAGGTAACTCAACGTGAGATACCACTTCCCTTTCAATGTGTATCGTTCATAGTCCGGCCTTCCATTTTTCAGAACATTAGAGTATTCGCTCTTGATTCCGGCATAACGACCACCATTGGGAAGAGTGTGAATCAAAACATCGGCCTGTTTAGGTGGCGTGAGGTAATCCGAATGTTCGTGGCCTTCATTGAGGTGGTAACACTTCATTGTTAAACGTAACCTGTAAATATAAGCTGAAACAGACTCTCCTACCCTCATCCTTAGAAGGTAAGGTCCTTGACGAGGGGTTTTGGTGCATTTCCTGGCGGTCAAACGTGTCTTGGCCATCTAGTCAAATATCGTAAACAATTAATAAGTACCTTTAGTGAGTACTTTCATACATGTACACATAACCCATTCGTACCCATACTAAACCCTTAGTTCACATTTTAATCCTAATTCATTTTTCCTAAATAATATATCATTTTGACCTCCTAAACCAATTTTAAGTTAACCCTAATTTGATTCATTTTCCTAATTAATAATTTTGATCTCTCCCTAGTTAATCTAAACTCCGCTCTGATACCACTTTGTAACACCCCCGCCAACCCGAACCCTTTTTCATTTAATAAAACTCGAGATGAGGGGAAATCCACGAGGGTTCGACTCAACGGGCGTGCTACCGCCGCACTTATCTCCTTGGAAATAAATGCAAGGCTAGATTAAAACATACTAAATTCAAATAAATTAATCCATACAACCAAGTAAATCGTTCATTAAATATTACTAATTACTTAAGTGTTTCAGAGTTCCAGCGGAAGCTAAATCATAAGCTAAGTGGATGACAACTCTAAGTGATCTCCCTTTGTTCCCCCGTCGATCACCCACCTGCACAAATACATTGAAAAGAAACAAGAGAGACAAGCTCCCAGAAATCAGAAAAACTAAGTAATTCCAACTCCATCCCGTAAATTACTTAAGTTGAAAGTACTTTGTAAAATAATAGGTTAATAGGGTTAGAAAGCATAACACACATACACATATATATATATATATATATACAATGAATAATCACATAATTAATCCAATTATTTAAGGAGAGGAAAAAGAACGCCAGTAAGCCGGGGTCAATCCCCTGTAACCACTTACTTCAACATTGTAGGCCGGGGTCAATCCCATGTAACCACCTACGGATAACATAATGGCCATAATAACAGTCCCTAGTGTGCACACCCCTTCTACTTGGATCACAACAAGATAGAAGGAAGACAAGTAACAGAAAATCAGCATAGTAACCAGAGAACCTGTAGGTGGCTGCTGAACCTCCCATACAGGGCAACCTGTTCATCATTTCTCTCCGATATTTCATTTTAAGTGATTAATAACTTTGAATTTAAGTCATCACATAAATCACGTACACAATTACATCATCGTTGTTCAATCCAGTGTGAATATATTTCATCCATCATAATCTCAATCCATTCATAGCGGTTTCAATAACTCATTTCACAACCGTCACTTGAGTTCATTTATCACTTCAGATTCATAATCATTTCATTATCACAAGTTCTTACTAATTCCAACTTTCATAAATTTTCAATAATAATAATAATAATAACGGTAATATTGATAACAATAATCATAATAATAATAATAATAATAATAATAATAATAATAATAATAATAATAATAATAATAATAATAATAATAATAATAATAAGGATTATTTGCTTACAATAATGCAACCTTTTGGCGATTCGCAGATAATAGAGCAACCTTTTGATTATTCCACAATAAAGCAACCTTTATAACCCATTAACTTTGGGTAGGTCAAGTTGACCGGTGACCTGAACAAATGGTAATTTTTTTAATTAAAACCCTTAATTCTAATTAATAATATTAATTAAACTTAAAAAAACCTAAACTAAACCCACCCCACCCCCCTCCTCACCCACTGCCCCCCCCTCCCCTCACCCATCGCCACCTCCCTCCCCTTCCCTTCCCTAGCCCTCGCCACCTTCTCTCCCGACCCCATCTTTTCCCCATCCCTTCTTTTACTTGACCCACCAACCCAACTCTAGAGCGTCCCCCTCCCCCGGAGCGGCGCTACAACCACCTCTTTCAAGGCTTCGTGATGGTTAGTCGTGGTTGGGAAGGTGGGGCTGGAGTCGGGAATGGAGGGGGGTTGTCGTGGGTCGGGGATGGCGAGAAGAGAGAAAGAGGGGGTGGTTGTCATGGGTCGGGGATGGCGAGGAGAGAGAAAGAGGGGGGTGGTTGTCGTGGCTGGGGAAGGGAAGGGAGGGGGTGGTCGTTCTTTGGGGAAGGGGAGGGGGGGGGGTGGGGTGGGGTGAGGGTGGCGATGGACCCGACGGTGAGGGAAGAGGGTGGGCTGGGGTGGGGGGGAGGAGAGAGGGGTTTGGCGGTGGGTTGGGGGGAGGAGAGACAGAGGTGTGGTGTGGGGTGGAGGGAGGAGAGAGGGGTTTGGCAGGGGGGGTTATCTTATTTTTTTTTTTTAATCTTTTGTTTTTAATTTTTTTTTGTAAAATTTGTTTATGGAACCAATTATTATGCGACATGTGTCCCATTTTACCTATTCTTCAGGTTATAACCGGTTTTGGCCTACTCAAAGTTAATGGGATATAAAGGTTGCTTTATTGTGGAATAATCAAAAGATTGCTCTATTATCTGCGAATCGTCAAAAGGTTGCATTATTGTAAGCAAATAATCCTAATAATAATAATAATAATAATAATAATAACATTACTAGATGACATTAAGCGGTTTTAATAACGTTATAATAAACATATTTTTCATATCGTATATCGTCCATAGTCATGATTCATAATCGAAATCGATAGTCGTCGTCCATTTTGTCATTCGTTTTCATAATCCGCATTAAGTCGAAAATCCATAATTATAGTCCATACTTATATATTTTTTATAAGCACGTAATAATCACATAATCAATTCGTTTTACACTAACAGGATCTATGTTTAGATGGACATCGGAGATTACCTCGTGATGCGTGCCTAAAAGTTAGATTCACGAACAAATTAACACTCTTGATATTCCTCGTGTACGCAATCGGAGTCTACAATAGACATTAACGATATCTAAGTTAGTTACCTAAATAACCCCCTTTTTTTTATATAAAATAAACAATTTAAATAATTCAAATAACTTAAAGAAATTCTTAATGATTAAAGTTTATGGTTTTCAAATTATTTATGAAATCATTTTAAGTACTCAAAGATTACTTCAACTTGAATTTCATTAACTTAGACGATTATTTTAAACATAAAAACTAACTTTATTATACTTCTTACTTTATTTTAGAAAATTAAGAAATATTTTCAAGTTATAAAAGACTAAGTTAATTAATCTAAAATATACCAACTTAATAAAGTAAGTTAATATAATTATAGGATACCAATCCAAACCAATTAATCAAAACTAAACATTGCTTTGTTATTAAAAAGAAAAAGTCAAAGTCCTATTAAAAAGGGGTGAAAAGGAAAGTTTACTGATTTCATGAATCAGTTTAACAAACTGAGAAAAAAAACGAAGAAGGCAGGAAGAACAGGGGAGCGAAACAGGGGAGAGGTGGTGCTGGTGTGCGGCAATTTTGGGCGAAGCAAGGTGGTGCGGTCAGGCGACGGGATTCAGGTGGTGGGGTGCGAGTGAGGGAGGCTGGTAGTGCGCGGTGGCTGGGCGCGACAGAAGGGTGACAGCAGGGCTGCTGCGATGGAGGAGAAGGAAGCAGCGAGGAAGAAGAAGGGTGATGGTTGGTTGTGCTGCGGTGGTTCAGGTGGCGTTTAACGGTGGTTTGTCGATGGTCGAGGTGGTTTCCGGTGGTTCATGGTGACAGAGGAGTGTGTTTATGGTTTGTAATTTTTATTTTTATTTTCAAAACAGAAATCAAAAATTAAGGAAGAATAGAAAGGAATTGAAGCAAACCTTTTTAAATTGTTTGCTTGAGTAAATTGTTGAATAAGGTTCAGTATTTATAGAGGAGATTGGTCAGAAATCTTGAGCTTTGGGAGTCAAGCTCCATTAATGGTGAGGTATGGTGTTGAGATTCACTTTTGACTAATTTTCCTCTCAAAATCTGGGATTTGTGGATTGAGTTTCAAACTCTACTGACAAGAGTTAGCTGAATTTGTTGAAAAATTGCTCCTTTGGCTCTGTTCATCTCTTATGTGAGGAGGAAGATGGTGATGAAGAATAAAGATCACATTTTCTTTCTTTCTTTCTTTCTTTTTTTCGTTTTTGTTTTTGTTTTGGCTTTTCCTTTTTCTTTTTGGCTAACAAAAATGACATATGGGCTATGGACTTGGTATTTGGGTTTGGATTGCTAAGAATGGATGGACAACTTGTACAAGGATACCCATAATAAAAAATAAAGAGTTTAATTTACCATAGTTAAATTATTTAGAAATAATCATTTAAATAAAACTTGTTAAATAAATCAAAACTAAATGAAATTATTATTTTAATAAACATAGTTATCAAATAAAATCGCATTATCATAAAATAAATTTTAAGTGGGAATAATATTAAACCTTAATAAATAATAAAATAATGTTTGAAAATTCGGGGTATTACATCTACTCCTCCTTAAAAACAAAGTTCGTCCTCGAACTTTAAAGTTAGATGTTTAATATTAACGAAACAGTAGCTTTGCGCTTTGTTAGTATTACACATTGACCCTCTGTGGAACTTTTATGATCTTCAATTCATAAGTGTTCTTCTTTTATTTTCAGTAGTGGATAGACCAAGGTTTGTGAATCAAGCTGGTCTTGCTACATTACCTATTCGTTGCAGGAGATGGATGAGCTGCGTATGTGGATGAGCTGCGTTTGCGATGGCGATTTGATCATGATGATTTCTAATGCTGTTGCCCCTGGGTTTTATTTTCCTTTTCCTTTATTATGTTTACTTAAATAAATCTGGATGGATATATGATATATCTATGTCACTAGTCACTAGCTTTTTCCATTTATTAGTATTAATAATATGACAAGGGATGAACTTCACTCTCAATTTGAGGTTGCTCATCCTATTCCTGCCAGAAAATAAACCTGCTCACTTCATGTTCATGTTGTAACACATTCTCATGGAATCAACTGCTTTTTCCATTTTGGTTTTATTTGTTAGGTTTTGAGGGATTCAGATGCTAGTCTTGGTGGAGTTGTTGTATTGCCTTCATGGCTGTTCTTTGGTTGGTTTATATTCTGATATTTGTGATCCTGCTCATATATTGCAATTCGAACAATCGAGAGCAACCTCGAACTAATGTAATTCAGTTATTATTTTCTCTATATTTGTGTAAAAAACATAATTTGTAATGAAAAATGATACTTTGATATATGTATAACTGTTTGGGAACATTTAGGACAAAAAATGCAAAAAAATGCGGTTCGGGCAAAAATTGCAGCCCTTGGTGGGTTAAGGGTTGCGGTTAAGGGCCAACACCGCAGCCCTGAACTCATCAAGGGTTGCAGTTTTGGCCCTTAACCGCAGCCCTTAACCCACCAAGGGTTGCGGTTTTTGCCCTGACCGCAGCCCTTAATGTGTTTCCTAAATGCTAAGGGTTGCTAGTCCAATGGCTATTGTCAAAAAACGTAGCCCTTGGGCCCCTTTTGACCACAGCCCTTGGGCTTTTTTCCTCTAGTGATGATTATTCTATGTTTACCAAGAAAGATGGAGATGATTTCACTATTATTGTGGCATATGTTAATTGAAGTATCTAGATCTTCAGCTGGGATCCTTCTTAATCAGAGGAAATATGTTTTAAACATGATGAAAGATACTAAGATGGAATTTAGCAAAACTGCAGCTTTTCCTTTTCCTAAAGCCATCAAACTCAATCCTTCTGATGGTGAACAATTGGAGGACCCAAAGATGTATAGAAGACTTGTTGGGAAGCTTTTATACCTCAATATGACCAGACATATCATATGTTGTTCAACAAGTCAATCAGTTCCTAAGTGATCCTAGAGTCCTCATTTGAATGCTGCTTTACATGTTGTGAGGTATCTAAATGGCACAATTGACTATGGTCTCTTTTATAGTCATAATGTTGATTTTACACTTACTGCATATAGTGATGCTGACTGGTGAAATTTCCCTACTTCTGGCAAATCTCTTACAGGCTACTGTGTTTTCCTTGGTAATGCCATGATTTCTTGGAAAACAAAGAAGCATAAAGTTGTTTCCAAGAGTTCTGCAGAAGCATAATACATAATCATGAGCCATACAACAAGTGAGCTTGTTTGGATTGAAAGTTTATTGCAAGACTTGAATGTGTTTGTTCCTAAACCTATTTATTTATACTGTGACAATAATGCTGCTTAGCAATGTGCTGAAAACCCTGTGCTACATGAGCGTACTAAACACATTAAACTAGATGTGCACTATGTAAGAGAGAATTTCCAATCTGGTTTTGTGAAGCTTCATCATGTCTCGTCTGCTATGCAACTTGCTAATATCATGACTAAAGCTTTAAGGGCGGACCAACCTCAGTTTTTGTCTCTCAAGCTGGGTCTGGTTCCCTCAGAGACTTCCCCATTCCAGCTTGCAGGAGGGTATGAGAAATATACAGTTAGTTAGTTAGTTAGTTAGCTGTAAAGTTAGTTAAAGGTTTGTTACAAGTTTGTTTGTATAGCTGTAATTCTTTCTTTCCTTCTCTACTGTATATATAGCTCAGAAAAAGTTAGATTGTAACCCATATTTTCATAATATAGATTTCTCACATTCTAAAAGTGAGAATTTCTCTCTCAAATCAGAATAGTTTCTCTATTCTTCATATATTGAATATTTCATAGTACAACAAACCCTCATTATCTATTAATTATTTAAATTGTCGATCTGTACTCGGTAGGTTACCAACCGCCTACTGGGCGCCTATATGTATCATGGCTCATTAGAGAACATTCTTCAAATCATAGTGCATCCAATTAAACTTTATTTAGTTTCCTTTTTTGAGTAGAATGAAAAAGGTATACCGTTCTCGAAATAGTAAAGATTTTGCTTACGAAAACGGATAGAGGGAAAACCTCAAGATAAGAACAAACAATGCAACAACAAAATTAGAGAAGTTTTAGAAAGACCAATTCCTTAAGCAAAATTTCGAGCCACGTCTCTCTGTTTCCACAAACATAACGTTCTTCGTGTGTTCCAGAAAAGGATTAAAAAGAGCATAAAATGCATTAAGCAATTAACTGCATAAATTACCTGAATTCTGGCTATCAGGTAAGACAGAAGAGAGAACAGCACTGGACGTTCCCGTCAGTGGCGACGACCCAGGCCTCAACCCTCCGCTAAAGTTGTGCATTAGTACTTTCGAACTCTCTCGTGCTAACGCGTCGCAAAAAGCTCTATGAGTTACAAAACTATCTCTCCTGAAACAAACAAAGTTAGTATCAAAATTAAACGACATACTTGATCAAACAAGAAGGATAATAGGTAGAGATAGCAGAAGCATACTCAAATGAGTCGTATTTCTTTTGAAAGATCATTTCATGTTTACGTTACATTGTAAAAGATGTTTATGAATTACGACTCAAATAATAGGGGAAATCGGGAGTAAAGACAGCAACACCTGGAGAAAATGGTTCCGCAGTCACACTTATACTCACGAGTACCACAAGTCTTGAGGTGCGCTTTCCAATTAGACTAAACAGCATAATTCTTAGAACAGCGTTCGCATTTCCACTTCTTTTCGCCGTGTTTTCGAAAAAAGTGTTTCGTTATTCCAGTGAGGTCACCGAGGGCACGGCGTGGGTTGTGGAGCACGCAGCCTGTTTCAGGACATACGTACACTTGCTTTTTTATCGCTTCCTTCGGCCCTCCCTGTCTAAGTTTCCATGGCAAGTTATGTCCTCTTCGGTGTAACTGCAAATTTTGCTCCCTTTGAAATCCTTTTCCGCAGACCACACAAACAAACTTGTTCGTTGCTAGTAGCGTCTTTGGCAATAGTGCCACCACCTCCGCTTCGGGATCTTTTCGAATATTTTCACACACAAAACAAAGTATTATTGTCAAGATTATTCTGATTATATACTTCCGGATTATATTGTATAATTGCAATGTTTTCACTTACTGCTACAAACCTACAACTTTAAGTATCTTGACCACTATAACCTATTTAATTAATAAAATAAATAAATAAATAAATTCAAACTTATAGACCTTAAAGAAAATCCAACCATATATAGACAATATCTAGTAATAAGATAGTCAAAACTACGGATGGCAACGGGTCGGATCTGGACCGGGTCTAGGTGGACCTGGATCCAGATCCGTTTTCAGACCCTGGATCCAGATCCGACCCGAATCCATCGGGTCTGAGAAAGTTGGACCCGGATCCTGATCCAACGGATTCGGGTCCAAAACGGGTCTAGCTCATTTCATGCAATTTTACCTACTTTGTGATATTAAAATGATTTCCGAAGCGATAAAATGATTTCCAAAGCGATGAAACGCTAATTGTTCACATCTCCAACGGATGGAAGATCAATTTCATTACAACTAGGAGATAGAAAAACCAATAAAACTACAATAAAGTCTACACAAATGTCTTCCGAATAACAATAAAAAAAAGAAACAAAGCAACAACAACATTTCATTGTCAAACGTTCATCTCCCACACTTCCATTTCCCAAGAGCTCTAATCTTCATCGCTACTAATATCATCAACATCCTACAACATAAAACCAACCAACAAAAATTCATTAAAAAAATATATGATATCATATTTGCAAGAATATTCTTTGCAATTTTTTCAAAGTAGGGTAATGTTTGTCCCTTTTCCACCAATCAAGAACATCAATAATACAAATGTCCAATTATCCAGCAAATTAAGTAATGTATATCAAGCAGCTAAGCTAGAATATTTCCCATCTATATCGACTTATCTGATTAACAAATAACAACCTATGAGTCTTTATTAGAACAACAAGCAAATTCTTAAATTGCTGCAGATGTGGCATTTCGTAAAAGAACCAAAATACACCACATAAGAAGTAACAACAATACATTGTACTATAGCATTGCAAACAACCAAAGGCAGATATCGGAGTAGAGAGACTAACGGCAAAATTACTCTTAACACAAATGTCCAATTTTTCAGCAGATTGAGTTAAAAAGAGCCAATATACAAACAACAGTACAGTAACAACAATACATTGTATAATAGCATTGCAAACAGCCATAGACCGAAAATCAGCGGAGAGAAACTAACGAACGAAAATTCAACACAAATGTACAAACTTTCCAGCAATTTGAGCTAAAAAAAAACACACAACAGTTACAACAGTACATTGTACAGTAGCACTGTAAACAACGATAGACAGAAATTCAAGGAGAGAGACTAGGGTCTTACCTCTCTTGAAGTATTCCCAGAATTAGAGGCGTGATTAAATTACATTACATAGAAGAAATTAAATTCGACGAAGAGAAGGTGAAAAATGAAATGAAATTCGTTGAAGCAAGAAAAATTACCGCTGTGCGGAGAAAGGTGGCCGGAACTCGACGAAAAAACTCAGCAATCCGTGGAGAAAGGTGCGCTGGAACCGGTGGCCGAAACTGGTGGAGAACGGTGTGCTGGAAACGGTGGCCGGAACTGGAGGCGTCAGGCGTGAGCGTGATTCGTGGAGCAGGACTGCAGGAGATATGGAGAACTGAGAGGAGAATGGGAGTTAGGGTTTAGGTTCGGGGAGGCGTAATTCGTCTGAATGGGAGATTTAAAGGCTTAGAAGTTAGAATGTACAGACCCGGACTCGGATCCGTGATCTGACCAGTGGACCTGAATCCGACGGGTCCAGAATTTTAGGATCCAGGCCCTGAAAAACGAATCCGGGTCCACGGATCCGGGTCGGGTCCGTGGTCCTCTGCCATCCCTAATCAAAACATTGTAATATGAAAGAATGGATAAATTATTAGTTGATCGTTTTTTTCGTGTTCTATTGTTTTTTACCTGGCATGCAGGACTGAGTTCGTTTCTTCTTTGTTGGGAAAGATTGCTGTTGTTTCTGTTCATCTTCAGCAGATGCTGAAGTTTGTTGATGTTCTGCTCCTTGATTAACTACAGAAGTTGCTAACAAGGAATTTTCTAATTTTGCCATTTTTAGGGAGAATTCTGCACATCTTGTATTGAGTGTTGTCTTTGCTTTCATGTTGCCTTCAATCTGCCAACAAAATTAAGCTTGCAATCATGAGTGAAGTATTTGGCCTTAATTCCAGTTTTTGTGTGAACTCAGTAACCATTCAAACATTTTGATTATCATGCCATGTACCTTGTTATTCTATAGGCCATACTCTAGCTTGTTCTTTTTTTGTCACATGCAAGATTTAAATTGAATATAAACAAAACTGTCCTCAATTTAAAGTGTTGGTTTGGCCTGTGTAACTATTGTTTGCGATAGTTTCCTACTTTTGTTGTGGGTTTTTATGGAGACCAATTTGCTTAGAAAAGAGAATAAATTCAATTATAAATAGAAATCGGTTCAACTTCTAGGAGAAAGTAAAAATTGGAAAGGTTGACGGCATGATACATAATCAAACTCATGCAGAACAGTAAATAGGATGTTTCAGCTTGGTTTAGCATTTTTCTGCTGCACACACTAACGTAACGTGATTTGTTCTTGATGCTTTCTTTTGTATTTAGTTTAACTCATCCTGATTCACTTTAATATTTTTCTTTCACGCAGGGTGGGTTGTATTCTTTTATCTGCTGGCCAACTTGAACTTCATAGCGAAGTCTTGCATACATTGAAATTTGTTGTAAACCAGTCGGACTACTCAGCTCAAATGCTAAGAAATGTGTCTGACTACTTATATCTGGTGAAGTTTGTTAATGTACCACAATTCAAGCTGCCACAGAGTGCCATGCAGATGGATGAGCTGCGTATGTGGTTGAGTTTTGGCGCTGACACATTAACTGAGAAAACCAATCAAAATTCTGTCAAAGTTTGAAGAGTCTTTAATAATGTGTATGAGCTCATATTCCTTAGTTTTGTTCACTTTGAGAAGAGTATCAAGATTCCATATGTCAATTTTGAGGATGCATATTAACTTCTACATTCTAATGCAGTGTTCTAATTCCTTGCTGCAGAAGATCAACGTCAATTACTGTCGCTTCGGTGATGCTTGTTTTAGTTCTATTGGGTCTTGGTATGTAGTATCAATGCCACTCATTGCTTTTATTGATGTCATCTCTCTAATCTTTTAATTGGGATAACATTGTGTTTCTTGCGCTGCAATACTTTCTCTCCTTGGGTGCCAAAATGTGATTCACATGTAAGCCTTTGTAGCATCGATCCCTTTGCTGGTATCCTGTTGTTCTTTTAATGCTGATTTATGATACGTTGATTGATCTGGACTGCAAATCCGTTTTCAGTGGATGGATACTTGTAGCAATTACATTGACCCTCTATGGAACTTTTATGATCTTCAATTCATAAGTGTTCTTCTTTTATGTTCAGTAGTGGATAGACATAGGTTTGTGAATCAAGCTGGTCTTGCTATATTACCTAGTCGTTGCAGGAGACGGATGAGCTGCGTATGTGGATGAGCTGCGTTTGCGATGGCGATTTGATCATGATGCTTTCTAATGCTGCTGCCCCTGGGTATTATTTTCCTTTTCCTTTATTATGTTTACTTAGATAAATTTGGGTGGATATATGATATATCTATGCCACTAGTCACTAGCTTTTTCCATTTATTAGTATTAATAATATGATAAGGGATGAACTTCACTCTCAATTTGAGGTTGCTCATCCTATTCCTGTATGAAAATAAACCTGCTCACTTCATGTTCATGTTGTAACACATTCTCATGGAATCAACTGCTTTTTCCATTTTGGTTTTATTTGTCAGGTTTTTAGGGATTCGGAAGCTAGTCATGGTGGAGTTGCTGTATTGCCTTCATGGCTGTTCTTTGGTTGGTTTATAATATGATATTTGTGATCCTGCTCATATATTGCAATTCGAACAATCTAATGAGCATCAATCTGTACTCGGTGGGTTACCAACCGCCTACTGGGTGCCTATATGTATCATGGCTCATTAGATAACATTCTTCAAATCATAGTGCGTTCAATTAAACTTTGATTAGTTTCCTTTTTTAAGTAGAATGAAAAAGGTATACCGTTCTCTAAATAGTAAATATTTGCTTACGAAAACGGATAGAGGGAAAACCACAAGATAAGAACAAACAATGCAACAGCAAAATTAGAGAAATTTTAGAAAGACCAATTCCCTAAGCAAAATTTCAAGCCACGTCTCTTTGTTTCCACAAGCATAACGTTCTTCGTGTGTTCCAGAAAAGGATTAATAAGAGCATAAAATGCATTAAGCAATTAACTGCATAAATTACCTGGATTCTGGCTATCAGGTAAGACAGAAGAGAGAACAGCACTGAACGTTCCCATCAGTGGCGACGACCCAGGCCTCAACCCTCCGCTAAAGTTGTGCACTAGTACTTTCATTGTCAAACGTTTTGGGAAGGCTTTGACGTTCCAGACAAGATAAGTACCTTTTAATCTAGGCTTAGAGTGCCTAATTCAAGACAAGCTTACCCAAAGTCCAGGATTCCTATATTTGTGGTGGTTCTTCCAAATCAAACTCCACAAGAGCTATAGTATGCTGATTTCACTACAAAAAATAAGTTTTAGAAAATCAACCTATGTATCTCTACCAATCCAGTTCAATCTATCTCCTTCTATCCAAATGCAGACCTCCTAGGCTCGCATAACTCTGACCTTGCATGATATTTCATATATACATCATCTTTGCATAACACTAATCCTTGCATAGTGTCTCATGCATCCTTAGAGAGTTCAAGTTTGCATTATAGCATTGTTGCATCATTATTTGCAGCTATTTGCTAACATATTCTCCTGCAGGTAATCAGATTACTTGTGGTTATCGTCTTGCAGACTAACTTTAATTTGTTTTGCAGAAATTGACTATATATATATATATATACCAGTTCTAAACTGCAGAGCATTTTAGGATTGTTCTCCGTCGCGACACAGGCTACTTTGACATTAAGTTTCCTGAACCTCAGTCAAAATGGGGGCTTTTGTAGACACAAAATCGTATCTCCCCATTGAGTAATGAATGATTAAACATATTGTCGTCCTAATTGGTCCGGACTAAAGGAAGATGAATTGAACAAGCTAAGCCCAAAAGCGTTATAAGAAACATAAAGTCTATTTATTAAATCCAAACACAATTTTAAGACCCAATAAATTATTTTTTGATAATTAATTGTATTTTTAGTGTTTTAATAATAACTATTCTCCATAATTATTTTTCTAAGGATATTTTGAAAATAAGATTTTTATTTCTAAAGATAGCTTCGATTTAAAGATATTTCATCAAAGATAAAGAATCCTAAAACAATAAAAAGGCGCCAAATCTGCGTTGCGTCAAGTGCACCCTAGTGCATCAACGCTATGTCGATGCCATACTCAATAAAAATGTGAAGCTAGTGCGCGAGACGCACAAGCCGTGCGCCTAGCCCACAGCTTCGTCTTATCCTCTTCGCGTCATTTTCGATTCCTTTGCCTATAAATAGCTTAGTTTCTTCGAAAGTTTTTCCTACGACTTAGGTACGGTTTTAAACTCAACTTCATACCTTATAACACTTAATAACTTCCGTTCAAACACACTCAGATACTTAAACACTCATTCAAACACATTCATACATTCGAATTTTATATTTCAATCTTCAAGATTGCTACTCCAGTAGATCATTATACAAGATGGTGACAAAGGTATTATTCTTGAGGGTTAATTCCAATTTAATTCCTTTTGTATTAAAAATTTACTTGTCACATGATAAGTGCATTTCTAACGCACTTTATGTACTCCTTTTAACTCATTTTGATCCTCTTTCTCCCCTTTCTTCCCTCTTTCTTCTCCTTTTCCCCTTCTATTTCATTCACTTGATCATTCTTGTCTCTTGATCATAGTGACATTTTACTAGATTTTCAGTCATTTTTGACCGAATTTCTAGTACATTTGCTTTCACCCTGTTTTGCCATGTTCTTAATATAGTGGAAAAACCTAAGACGGCTACGAGTTGTAGATTCGGATAAGGAAGCATGAAAATAGAGCCTACATTTAGAAATGTTGTGCTTGCACCATGCCCCATGTCCACTCGTACAAAGAAGCAATAGCACAATAAAATCTTGTATAGGGAACTTTAAATGGATATAACATTCAAACCACAAATATGATGAAGGTAATTCCAGTTGGAGGTGAAAGCTCGACAGCTTTCCAACAACTGGTCATAAGCTTCATTTGGATATAAAACGAAGAAGTTATGCGCGTTTTAAGTTGAACTGTTCGATCAGTAAGATGGGTGCGCCCGCACCTGTTACTATGGTGCGCTCGCACCATTTAATTATGTTAGAAAAAAATTTGTAAGGCTTCGTGCCTATTAAAATAATAGAATATTTTTATTTTTGGGGGGATGCTTTATTCTAGATTAGAGAGAGCTTATTAGGGTTCTTCCTAGAGAGAAAAGCACTTGGCTTATTCTTAGATTTGAGATTCAGATATTAAAGTAGTTGATTTTCTACACTTTCAAGGTAACTTTTATTAATCTAATTTTGAAGTTTTCAGTTTTATTCATCTTGGTGACTATTAATCTCTCCTCTTCCATAGTATTAGTTCTCTTTTATTATAGTTTCATATTTGTTTATTTTCATTAGATTAATCATCCCTTAATCATGTCTAGCCCTAGATTATTTATAAAATTCATGTTTTTATGCTTAGAATCCATGATTAGTGAGTAGTCTCTTATCTAGGGGTAGGGTGAAAGTATGGATTAAGGTTTTCATGTATTGTTAATGTGATTGTGATGATCTAAAGATGGTTATGCATTGATCTTGGTTTTTTGAGGCCTTAGGATAGATATTGATCACATTTATGCTTTTGTATTTTGATTTTAAATGATCGAATTTTGAACTCTTTTATCATCCCCATGAATCAACTAATTTCTAGGCCAAGTTATTGGGTAGAAATTAAGGGGATCCTTTATTAGGGGTTTCCGAATTAATTAGATCTCTTAATCAATTGACTAAAGACCATTCGAGAGAGGATTTAGTTGATTGATTAAGTGATCATTATTGAGGACCATTCGAGAGAGGACTCGAGTATTTTAGAGGAAAACTAAACCTTGCATAATTGTCGCCTTTGAATCACAATTGCATTAATGATCGTTGTTCCACTTTCATTGAGACTAGTAACCCTAACTCTAGTGCCTTCCTTATTGATATTTTCGTCTCATACTATTTGCTAGTTCTTTGATAATAGGTAGTTTTAGTTGTTACAAAAATCATTCAAAACCCCCAAAAACCCCTCACTTAGGTAATTTAGACTTTGATTAATCCCAATTTCCCTATGGATCGACCCTTGACTTGCCTTTACTATGTTCTTAGTAATTGCTTGTTAGGTGTTACAAATATTGTTTGAAAAGCGATTTTTGGTGCCTTAACGACACACTAAAAACTTATTATCAAAATGGCGCCGTTGCCGGGGAAATTGTGCTATTGATTGAAGTTCTTTTTAAGTTCTTATTGGTTTATTTTTTTTTATCTTATTTTATTTTATGTGGTAAGTGTTGTTTATATGAGTCTAGGAATTTGTATATATATATTTTTAAAAAGAGAATTCCAAATAAAATGGCAAACTTCTTTTTTCCTCAATATGAGGATGAACCATTTTGGAATTATTATCAGAGATTTGAGAACACTCTTCTAACTAAGTATAGACTTGAGATTTGGGAGATATGTGAGGTCATGTATGAGGGTTTGAATATGCATACAAGAGAAGTGGTAGAGTTTATATTTAATGGTGAATTTCGATCCCAACACTTTGATGAAGCATGGAGTTTCTTTGGGTGGCTATCAAGAGACACTTATGAGTGGGACCACGGAATTACTACTTTCTCAAATTTAGAAGATGTCTCTAGCTGTGAACTACATATCTATTCTGAAATTCTTAATTCACTCAAAGAAAATATGTCCTTGTTAAAGAGGTGTGTTATATGATGGAAAACTTTGTTAAATCTAGCAAAAGATCAATTGAAACATTGGGTCGAATTATCAATAATCAAAATCACTCTTGCATGACTATAACCAATGAAGATGATGATTGGGATATGGATGAGAACCCCATAGTAGAGAATTCATTTGTTGAGAATGCTTACACCATAGAGTCTAATGATGTTGAAAAACTAGTTGATGAGACTTTTGTTTCTACTCGTCCTCTTCATATTCACTTTTCAAGGAAAATCGACTTAGTTCCTTCCTTCCCCATCTTATTCCCTCTCCTCAAAGTTTCACCATTGGAAGAGTGTTTGACCTCTTTAAACCTTCACAATACTCAAATGGAAGTCATCAAGGACAGGATCGAGCTTAAAATTTGCAAAGACCATCAGAAGGAGAACTGATGCGAAATGAGTCTCCTCTCACGTGTGTTTAGGAGACCCAATAACAGCGAAAACAATCAAACAATGGATATAGACTTTTAGTCGAAAGAATCACTCTTAAAACTAAAAGAATTGGGTTTACTTAAGCTTGATAAGCTTCACTCACTTATTTCTACTTAAGGATTCTAAATCGGTTTTGAAGTTTATCTCACTTAGAAACTGATTTAGGAGGGTTTTTGAGAGTTGATTTAATTAATTTAAACTCACTAATTATATTAAATCTCTCTTAAATTAAGTTTAACTCACTTAACTCAAGGATTTCAAGATTAAGATCACTTCTTAATCACAAGAGGAAATTTCGGGTTTGCCCTCCAAAAGTTCGAATAAGCACAATGCTCAAGTTTAGCAACCAAATCTTTTCTTCCATTGATGAACCATATTACATATATATAGCAAAGAGCTAAAAAGGCTTAACAAATCAGCCATAAATATCTAATACACTAAGGTAATTAAACAAAGCAATTAAACAACAAATATCTCTTAATCCAACAAAGATGTAAGGGTGAATCGTGTTGTATAGTCTTCTTGTGTGTATTGTTGACTTTGGGGACAAAGGTGGCTGGTTTTCTCAAGCAAGTGGGGGGGCTTCTCTTAGCTTGCAAGTAAAGCTCCAAAAGATCTCCAAGAGTTCCCTTTACACGTCCCAAGTGTAATTCACGTCCCCGAGCATGGTTCGTCCCATATTATAGTTTACGCTACACAAAATAATTTCCGGTTTACAAAACCGTAAATTACAAAAACTAATTAAAATTAGTACTTAGCTAAACTTCTAACAAGTGATCCTAATCCATGATAAGAGCCATATCTAACGGATCTTGTTAGGTAGAATAGGTGATACTAAATCAGGGTTAAGGATGATCATGTAAGCCATCCTTAATAATCTTGGTACCTTCCCATTTCGTACCAAGAACTCATTGTTTTCTTCTTTTTATTTGAATTTTGATGTTTGTTCTTCATACTTTCCAGGATTCTCTTGGAAATTTCATTATTTCCAGCACTCATTACTTGGTAAGCATATAGACGCATTGAAATTTGTGCATGCTCTTTGTTTATATCATACCTATTTGATCCATTGTGAAATGTGTGCTAATACTTACGACAAACTATCGAGATCTTTGTCAAATTATTTAGTGGCAAGGTCTAGCTAATGATCCTAAAAGAGCTCTTTTTGGCAGGTATTCTGAGACCCTTCTCCTTATCTTACTTGGTTAGGATTTTTGCTTGATTTTGTGCCCTTACATCATCCTTTTACTTTCTCTTTGCTTGTACACTTCGAGGACGGAGTATGCATTAAGCATGAGGGAGTTAGCATGTGTTCTCTCCATCTCAACATTTTCTTCCTCCTCTTTGTATTTAGGTTCTTTTTAGTGCTTTTGGATGTTAGGTTTGCATAAAAAAAATACAAAAATATTTTCTTTTCTTTCTTTATTTTCTGCATTTAGGGTAGTTTGGTTACGTTTGACTTGATGGTTTTGGAAGTCTTGTTGTGACTTTAGATGATCTTTGAGAACGGTAACTTTTGGTAGAGTCTTTTTGAAATCAGGTGAGTTGGTTGATTGGATTGCCTTGTCCCTTGTGCGATGAACTCTGAAGGAGGGCCAAGAACCTCATAAGACACATTTACAATCCTCGCCATTGATCGCCTAACTTGTGACTTTCATTTTAGCTCCCTAAGATTGCATATGACTGAACTATATAGAAGAATGATTTAAGGCGTTTCACTTTGCTAGAATTAGGAGCTGAAAAGCCAAAAAGCTTTTTATACCGGCATAACTATCCACTTCTCAACCCATCTGAGCCTTTCTATCTTATTTTTGCTTAACCCTCATAGTAAGTCATGGCCAAACTTCCTTCAAAGTGGAGTACATGTTTAGGTTGTGTTGAATGGAGTTATTTTGATGCTAAGTCTTTGGGTGAAAGTGAGTTAATGTGTTTGTATAATTGCAAAAGATGAAGAAAATTACAAAAGAAAAGAAAAGAAAAGAAAGAAAGCTCTTATTGATTCATTTGGATTCTTGTTGAAAGAAAAGAAAGTGAAAGAGCAAATTGATGAGCAAAATGATAAACTATGTTCAAAATTGAAAATCAAAGTGAAAAAGAAAAAGAAGTGGTTATGTTTGTGATTTCAAATTGAATCGGTGTTAGGACTAGCTTGGGGGAGTATCTTCCCCCTAGTTTGTACTCCACTTTACCAGTTTTGCACCACACTCCCATATTGATATCCTCACCCTAATTAGCCTCGTTACAACCTTGATAAAGTCCCTTTTGACTTCTAGATTAGTCTTGGTCAATTCAGTAGTGGCGGGTGAGATCTTGTGCAAGTCATGATAAGGGTCATCAAAATGTGCTAGAGGCAAGCTATTATGGTTGAGCATCCATAGGGGGATTCAAACTCGGGACTTGGATGTGGAGAGGAGTGAGAAATCACTCCTAAAAAGCCTAGTTTTTAAGAAAACTCGGTTGATTGGTGGATCGGATCTCTTAAGTCACTCTTGTGCTTCCTAATCATCTTTCCTCTTGTGTTTGATTGGTCTACTAAATCTTGGTATGAACTCATTTAGCTTGCATGTCATGTTTGTAGCTTTGCATATAGAGCATTTAGGCTAGTGTAATTGCATGGTTTTTTTTCTTTTTCATCTTTTTCTCCTCATTTCTTTCTTCTTTCTCATTCTTGGTTTACTTGAGGACAAGTAAAATGCTAAGCTTGGGGGAGTTTGATAAGTGCGCTTCTAACGCTCTTTATGTACTCCTTTTAACTCATTTTGATCCTCTTTCTCTCCTTTCTTCCCTCTTTCTTCTCCCTTTCCCCTTCTATTTCATTCAATTGATCATTCTTGATCATAGTGACATTTTACTAGATTTTCAATCATTTTTTACTAGATTTCTAGTACATTTGCTTTCACCCTATTTTGCCATGTTCTTAATATAGGTGGAAAAACCTAAGACACCTACGAGTTTTAGATTCGGCTAAGGAATCAATGAAAATAGAGCCTACATTGAGAAATGGTGTGCTTGCACCATGCCTCATGTCCGCTGGCACAAAGGAGCAATAGCACAATAAAATCTTGTACACTGAAACTTTAAATGGAACTTCAAACCATAAATCAGATTAAGGTAATTCCAGTTGAAGGTGAAAGCTCGTTTCGATAGCTTTCCAACGACTGACATAAGCTTAATTTGGATATAAAACGAAGAAGTTATGCGTGTTTTAAGTTGAATTGTTCGATTAGTAAGATGGGTGCGCCCGCACCTGTTACAATGGTGCGCGCGCACCTGTTACAATGGTGCGCCCGCACCATTTAATTCCGTCATAAAAATTTGTAAGGCTTCGTGCCTATAAAAACAATAGAATATTTTTATTTTTGGGGGGATGCTTTATTCTAGATTAGAGAGAGTTTATTAGGGTTCTTCCTAGAGAGAAAAACACTTGGCTTATTCTTAGATTTGAGATTCAGATATTAAAGTAGTTGATTTTCTACACTTTCAAGGTAACTTTTATTAATCTAATTCCGAAGTTTTCAGTTTTATTCAACTTGGTGATTTTTAATCTCTCCTCTTCCATAGTATTAGTTCTCTTTTATTATAGTTTCATATTTGTTTATTTTCATTAGATTAATCATCCCTTAATCATGTCTAGCCCTAGATTATTTATAAATTTCATGTTTTTATGCTTAGAATCCATGATTAGTGAGTAGTCTCTTATCTAGGTTAGAGTGAAAGTATGGATTAAGGTTTTCATGTATTGTTAATGTGATTGTGATGATCTAAAGATGGTTATGCATTGATCTTGGTGTTTTTAGGCTGTAGTAGATATTGATCACATTTATGCTTTGGTATTTTGATTTCAAATAATCGAATTTTGAACTCTTTTATCATCCCCGTGAATCAACTTAATTTCTAGATCAATATATTGGGTAGAAATTAAGGGATCCGTTATTAGAGGTTTTCCGAATTAATTGGATCTCTTAATCAATTGACTAAAGACCATTCGAGAGAGGATTTAGTTCATTGATTAAGCGATCATTCTTGAGGACCATTTGAGAGAGGACTCAAGTATTTTAGATGAAAACTAAACCTTGCATAATTGTCGCCTTTGAATCAAAATTGCATTAATGATCGTTGTTCCACTTTGATTCAAACAAGTAACCCTAACTCTAGTGCCTTTCTTATTGATATTTTGGTCTCATATTATTTGCTAGTTCTTTGATAATAGTTAGTTTTAGTTGTTACAAAAGTCATTCAAAACCCCCAAAAATCCCTCAATTAGGTAATTTAGACTTAATAGACTTTGATTAATCCCAATTTCCTTGTGATCGACCCTTGACTTGCCTTTACTACGTTCTTAGTAATTGCTTGTTAGGTGTTAGAAATATTGTTTTAAAAGCGATTTTTGGTGCCTTAACGACACACTAAAAACCTCTTATCATCACAATGTAGATCTCAAAGGAATTAACGCTATTCTGTACATTCTTCTCTAGTGTCTTATTATTTATTTTCTATATATTATATTATTCATATGCATGCTTGTATTATTTAATGCTTTCATAACCTCACATGCTTATTTTTTATAATCAAAGACCTAAATAAATGTTCCAATGCTAAAATCAAATAATTTGGACACTTGGATTAACTTCCCAGTAATTTGATTGCATAATAACATGTCACCAAAAATTAGACTTTTGCGTGTTGAATGAACCGACAAAGATTAATTTTAGATTGCATTAACATATTACTTGGTTATTTAATTGCATAAACATAAATATAAATATAAATTGTTATTAATTGGAGGCCATTAATGGGCGAATGTGATTCCTAATCATGTTCGTACCCTCACCCCCCAAACTAAATTTTTGGTTTAATGACCAACTATGAAGTTATGACTGGGAAATCTATATTGGATAAGTCCCTAAGATGTCCCTAAGAATCATAAATATCCAACTAGGTTTATGAGTCTTCCTTTAAAGATTTGTTGGCGACTTCAAAAATGTTTTTCAATAAAACCCTTACAATGAGGTAGTCAAATACGCACTTATCCCGGCGTACGTAATAAAAACACGCCTATAATTGTCAAGCCATTTTTTTAGAAGGATCGGTTAAGGAAACTAGCGAGAATGTTGTAAGGGTGAAGGATGGAAGTGTTGGTGAATTTAGAAATGAAGGGACATGCCCCTTTATATAGAGGGAGAAGGTGCTTGAAGACAAAGTGTGATCACCTCTAAGGTTGGGAATTTTCCATAGGGAATAACAGGAAAAAAAAGCAATCCTACTACTAGGTAATGACCAAGCATATGTGGTGATGGAACTTTTGGCGAAATATTGTTCATCCCCTAATTTAATTTTCGTAATTAGTGTATCGGTGATTGTAGACACATAATCGTATCTCCCCATTTAGTACCCTATGATGACCAATACCTTGCTCCAATTGGTCCGGATCGAGGAAAGAATAAAGAACGAGTCTAAAATAAAATGTTTTAAGCCCAAGACCATTTTCTAACCCTTGTTATTAATCCATTTCCTAAAATCTTTTTTTATAAATAATTTTATAAAAGGCCATTTTCTAAAACGTTTTAAAATAACCTTTTTAAAGCCCATTTTCGAAAACCTTTTAAAAATAGTTTTTGTGAAAGCCCAATTTTATAAAACCCCTTTTTTAGCCCAATTTAATTAATAGAATTAATTAATTTTATTAATTAATTTTATTAATTAATTTTATTAATTAATTTTATTAATAAAAATATCTTTTAGAAAGATAATCTTTTTCCAAAGTGTTTCAAAATATCTTTTATCTAAGTCTTTTCTAAAATCTTTTTTAATAAAAATCTTTTAGAAACCTTTTTTCTTTCAAAAACCTAAAGCAACCCAACTACCTACCTACATTATATAATCCCCTCTCATAATTCACACGGACTAACAACTCAAAATCTCACAACAACGACTCCTTTCACAATACACGGCCTACCTTCATCTAATTCTTGCACAACTCCTCTCGAATCTCATCACTCGGCAACAACAGCAATACAACAACAGCCCATTATCATACGCCAATCCCCTTAACCTTGCGACACCTACACGGCTACACCCACAACACCAAGATCATCACCACCTATCAAATAAGTAGTCTTTTGTGTGTTTCCTGAACCAATCTAGATTAATTATTTTTAGGGTGCTTTAAAATGTTATTTTATTATTTTTTTGCATAAAATCTATTGTGAATAGGTATTTAGTAGAGGCCAACAATGGGTAATATAGTTCCTGACTATATTGTACCCTCACCCCCGAACTCAATTTTTGGTTCCTAACCATCTATGGAGTCATGATGGGGAAATCTACATTGGATAAGTCCCTAAGATTCCCTTCCGTTTCAATATCCAATTAGGTTTATGATTCTTCCTCTAAAGAATTGTTGGCGACTTCAAAACATATTTTTAATAAAACCTTAACAATGGGGTAGTCAAATAAACGCGCTCACACAGCGTGAAGGCATTAAAGGAATTAAAAATCCACGCCTACAATTTGGCGACTTCACTGGGGAGGATTTTAAAAAATTAATTATTTTAAATGAGTGGGTGAAACTTGAAAAATACGATTCATTCTCTTTTTTATGCCTTTGAATAATATATTGTTTTGCATATGCATGGCTATTATTCAGCCACCATAAGGACAATCTACCTTGCCTCATTAGCACATGTTCTATGTGTGAGGTCACCCCCGAAGGGTTTGCGCTTTGTCCATCCAAAAAGCTTCTTGAGCGATAGTGTTGGATCTTAATCATAAGCAAACCTACCCAACCATGGCATTGTTCTCTTGTTCCTGACTTGAGAACTGGAGTGCGTCTTACACGTGGCCACCTCTTTAAGCAGGGGTACGAAGCGTGGGATCAATCTCTTAGTCATGGACCTTTTCAGCCTTAACCTAAACCTGACCAATAGTTGAAACGTAGAACTTGACTTTTAAGTTGGAACTATATTATTGTCTTACTTGTGCATATTTGTGTGTGTGAGCCGTTAATTGTTTCATCTTAGCGATGTTTCGAGTCAAAACGATCGAACGAATTTACACGATGAGTACAAAGTGATAATTTAGTCTCCGCCAAAACTGCGCGTCATGCACCATACAAACGATTGACGCTGAAAACCCGCTCCCCGTGCAGCTGAAAGCATCCCGCGCATTACTATGTCTGCGTGCTGCGCTGTTTCGTCGCGTCCTTCGCTGTCAACCTGCTTCCAGCGCATTGTTACGTTGGCTTTCCTACGTGGTGCCTTTGGCTATGCATTGTGCGCATATGATATGTGTTTAGCCCAGCTTTACTTCTTGTCTTAATTATTTGCCTTGGGGGGCCTAATACCATTTTTGACCAAAATTTTGAGATATTTATTATCTTTGTTTTTTGTTCTTTTCCTTTATCCACCCACCAATCCTTTTTCATTGTCGAACGATCTCTATCCTTTTTTTTCTTACACCCTATCTATTTCGAAAATTCTATCCCATCTTTTACCAAACTATATTTCCTATCCTTCTTCGAAAACACTATTTCATATTCTTTTTTAAAATTATATCACCTATCTTTTTCGAAAATTATTCTCCTATCTTTTTCAAAATTCCATCCCATCTTCGATCTCGTATCTACTTCAAAAAAATTATCTCCCCCTTTTTAAAAAAAAAAATATCTCCATCCTTTTTCCTATCACATATCTTTTTTCAAAAAATTCATCCTTTTCCTATATCCTAGATTTTCATGTATATCATACATCCTTTATGTGCACATCATTTAGGATTCCTTTTAGTGACCATCTTGTTGTAGAAGTCTCATCCACCTAGGAATTCTAACTCCATTAGAAGTTTATTTGACCCATATGTCTAGGTTCATCCAGTTTCCCTCTATTTAGAGATTTTCATCTCATCTAACTCTATCCATGTTAGGAGTCTTACCCCTTTCTAGGTTCATCCATCTAAGAAGTCTAGGGTCGTTAGAATTCTTGCCATCTTAGAAGTCTATAATCCATAGAATGTCCATGCATAACAGGAGTCTAAAACCCTTAGAATTCCATCCATCTTAGGAGTCTAAATCCATTAGAGTTCCACCCATAATATGAGTCTAAAATCGTTAGAATTCTATCCATCTTAGGAGTCTAAATCCATTAAAATTCGTTTGTCTTATGAGTTTCAAATCCATTAGAGTTCCGCCCATATTAGGAGTCTAAAGCCAGCTGAATTCCATTCATTTTAGGAGTCTAGGTCCACTAGAGTTTCATGCATATTAGGAATCTAGCATCCTTGAAAGTTCGTCAAATCTAGAATTCTAACATCATTAGAAGTCTATCAAGTCTAGGATTCTCAAGTCATTAGAATTTCATATCAATTAGGACTGCTTTCATACTCGGATCCTTTTGCATTGCATAGTCCATCATTCATACACTACTCTCCATTTCATCTCATGCATTCCGCATTTAGTAGTCCTGAACTACAAGCTATCTGATTCCCTCTTTTGGGATATGTAGGCAGCCTTTACAGGTTCGAACGCATAGATTGAGTCATGCATACATACATTAGGCCTAGGTGCATCCAAAAAAGTCATTCATACATGCATTAAGTCTAGGTGCATTCAAAAAAAAAAAAATCATCATGCATATAGGATATTCAGATCTGTTCCTGGAAGCTCAACTTTTAAACAAACATACATTCTTTCATTCCATTTCTCTCTCTCCATCATCATTCTATCTCTAAATCTCCTCTGATGATCTATGTAGAAATCAAGTGACATTGAAATGGGCAGTCCATCGAATAACGAGCAACAACTTACTGAAATGGCTAGAGCTTTAGCCAAGTTGTCTAGCATGATGGAAGAAATAGCTATAAGGCTTGAGAAGATCGAGTCTGGTGAGTCTCCTGGATTCAACAAGATAATGGAGAGTGTTGTTCATAGGGTAACCAATGCAAATTCCTATTTTGAGCCCATTGATAACACCAAACTGAAAGGGAAACTTCCTGAAGTGTTCTCTACAACTGACATCCCTAAATTTAAACCAACTGATAATCTAAAATATCATTCAAGAAATTTTCGTGCAACCATGATCATCAAATCGGTTGACCCCGAACTTTACCAATGGTATTCCCAATGTTGTTGGACCCAATATGTTAGAATTGGTTCTATTCCCTAGACCCCAAGCAAAGTGAAACTTGTGAAGGCATCACTATTGCTTTCATGAAACAGTACGAATCGAGCACACAACGACAAACCTCCCTTAGAGAACTTGAGGTTCTTAAACAAGGAGAAGATGAAGGATTTACCACTTATCTGAATAGGTGGAGAGAGAAATCAACACATATGGTATCAAGGCCTGCAGAAAAAGACTTGGTACGAATATTCCCTAAATACAAAAACCACCTCAAATACTAGGGTCTTGATAGCTTCGCAAGAGTATATGATGTGGGTATCTAGATTGAGAATGATTTGCTGAAAAGTGCCGAAGATAATGACCTCAATGTCATAGAAGTAGACACATCTCTGAGCTCAATCTCTCATTAAGACATTTGGACTCACTCAGGTCCAATCAACACGAAAAAATACACTTTTTCTCTTTTGATTTAGAAAGAGAACTCATGAAGATCGAAACAACGAAGTTGTCTCGTCTCGTCACGTGACGTATGAGTCTAGACTTAGGATTTCATATTTTTGTTTCATCTCTCTCATTTTACCCAGTCTAACATAGGATTTCCCTTTTTATCGCATGTACTCATAACTTTCAAATGATAAATGAGTATTTATTTTTCTCTAACCTTGCACTAATGAGCATCAATGGAAATCGCGATTGTTGCCTTAAAAAAATGAATTTCTAATTCTAATGACTATGACAATGAACAATTGGCATAAAAGATGCATTCCTCCCTTAACTACAACCATTCCTCCATACATAACACCCCTCTCCCTTTAACCTACCTCGTAGGAAGTATATTTGATATCGATTAAATATAAAGGGTAAAAAAAAAGAGCAATAAGAAAAATCAAAGCAAAAAATGACGAATAAAAAAAAGAAGTGCAAAAATATTGAATAAAAAAAAGAAAAAAAAAAGAAGCGTTGCAAATAAGTCCATCAATAGCTTTGTCAAATGTACTTTCTTTTACCTTCAACCATCGATTCTAAACCTCCAACATCATCAAAGGTCTTGACCTCCGCAACCAAAAACCATTACAAGTCAAATCATACCTCCATAATAAACCTTCGCTCAAGCAACCATGCACACTGCATTCCAATAAGCCATAAAAGACAAACCAAAGCCCGTTAGGTCGAAAACCCATAAGGGCGATTTAGGCAAAAGTCAGGGCATCTTCTCATTCATCAGCCTGAACAACGAATGGTCTGATTCTGCTAAAAATACGTAGGGCACCTCACCCTGAGGTCCGACCGCTTTAAACCAAACCAAACCTACATCATTATCCACCCTTGCCAAAGACCTATTTTAAATCAATGCCTAATTCATTGCAAATGGCTCCAAAGCAAAATGCTCGGCCACCAATTAAAATGTTCAGAGCTACGCCTAGCCCAATTCCATCATGGATACATAGGCAACCTCTTTAGAGGCCCGGCCATTTTAATTCAAAACATATTTTTAAGGCTCGCCTAGGCCCATGAGAAAAGCGCGATCGCCCAAAAAATCATGGATTTTAAAAGCTCATCCCTACCTTTAGAACTAGACTGGGATTCAAACCTGCATTATTGGCCTACCTCATTGCGTGAGTCGACTCATTATGACTCCGCTTTTTCTTATTCTAATCACTTTCTCTTTCTAAGCCACGTTATCGCTTCTAAGCCAACCTTAGCATAACCTTTCAACACTCAGCGCTATGACCGCGCCTCATCCCTTGAGTGTTCTTTTCTTTGACTTTTCTTGTCTTTTTCACCTTATGAACCCTATATGGAATCTTCGGTCGAAACTTCCGCTAAGCGTGACGAGATATCTTCAAAATCAAGCTGAATACTTCATCAGCTCCATCTTACTGGGAGCTTTATCACTGGTCCACTCAGAAAATCATAGGTTCCAAGTATAGACCTAATGTAATAAGGACTTCATTACGAGTCCATACATGAAATCTTGGGTTTTAAAACCCACACTGATACAAGATTGTACCTACTTTATGGGCTCACTTAGGCCCTTGATATAGAAACCTCGAAGCATATTCAACTCAATAGCTACAAAAGCTCGTTCTATAACGTACTCCAAATCGAATTTATAATCCATAGAGTGATCATTAGGCTCCATTGATCAGGACTTCATTTTGAGTCCATACAAAAGATTGTGGGCTCCAGACCTATACGAAATCCTAACTGTTTTATGGGCTCACTTAGGCCCGTAACAACTACAACGCACTTTGAATCAAACATAACCTACGTGGATCATCCTTGGGGGCTTCCCATTTCTCCTCTTTAAAAAAAAAAGCTTTCTAAAGGAAATATTGAGCTTCTAATGAAACGATCAAAGCATCATATCATATCATCTGTATTAGTTTCATATCTCTACATTAGTGTCACATCTCTGCATTTGCATTACATATCTGCATCGTCCAAACAATGTGTCAACCATTGCATCCTTCGTCCTTAGCCATAGGATTCTAGCGTCAATCATCGGGTCACACATACACACACACGTATGCACACACGATAGCACCTTTAAGTCTAGTGTATTAGAGGCCACTCTTTATAGGTCAAGTCTTTTCCTATTCATACACTAGCACCCACATCACGGGCACATGCATGTCTCCTAATTGTTTGTCTGTATATCTGTGTGTTCTTTGTATTTACAAGTACCCAACAATGAATCTTCAATCAAGAGCCGACATACCACCGCATGGCCTGTGGACCACCTTCAATCAAGAGGCGACATACCACCGCCTGGTCTGCGGACCACCTTCAATCAAGAGGTGACATACCACCGCCTGGTCTGCGGACCACCTTCAATCAATAGGCGACATACCACCACCTGGTCTGCGGACCACCTTCAATCAAGAGGCGACATACCACCTCCTGGTCTGCGGACCACCTTCAATCAATAGGCGACATACCACCGCCTGGTCTGCGGACCACCTTCAATCAAGAGGCGACATACCACCGCCTGGTCTGCGGACCACCTTCAATCAAGAGGTGACATACCATCGCCTGGTCTGCGGACCACCTTCAATAAATAAGAGGCGACATACCACCGCCAGGTCTGCAGACCATCATCAATCAAAGGGCGACATACCACCGCCAGGTCTGCGGACCATCATTAATCAAAGAGGCGACATACCACCGCCAGGTCCACGAACTATTATCAATCGAGACAGCATAACTCCGACATGAGACGGGCCAGAAATAGCTCATGACACCTTCTTTCACACCATCTCATTTTTACATATTTACGAATATGCTTCACACATGCCTGTTCCTGAAGCTTTTGCTTGTTTTGCAGGTACCGGCGCAAAAGGGTGATTTTGGATTGCAGAGCATCTAGAATTATTCTTCGTCCCGACACGTATGCTTTGACTTTCGGTTTTACAATCGTCAGTCAAAGTGGGGGGGCTTCTGTACACACATAATCGTATCTCCCCATTTAGTACCTTATATGATGACCAATACCCTGCTTCAATTGGTCTGGATCGAGGAAAGAATAAAGAACGAGTTTAAAATAAAATGTTGTAAGCCCAAGACCATTTTCTAACCCTTTTTATTAATCCATTTCCTAAAACCTTTTTTTTATAAATAATTTTATAAAAGCCCATTTTCTAAAATGTTTTATAATAACCTTTTTTAAAGCCCATTTTCTAAAATGTTTTATAATAACCTTTTAAAAATAGTTTTTATGAAAGCCCAATTTTATTAAAAACCCCTTTTCTAGCCCAATTTAATTTTAATAGAATTAAATAATTTTATTAAATAATTTTATTAATAAAAATATCTTTTATAAAAATAATCTTTTTCCAAAGCGTTTTAAAATATATTTTATCTAAGTCTTTCCTAAAATCTTTTTTAATAAAAATCTTTTAGAAACCTTTTATCTTTCAAAAACCTATTGTAACCCAACTACCTACCGACATTATATAATCCCCTCTCATAATTCACACGGACTAACAACTCAAAATCTCACAACAATGACTCCTCTCACAATACACGACCTACCTTCATCTAATTCTCGCACAACTCCTCTCGAACCTCATCACTCGGCAACAACAACAATACAACAATAGCCCATTATCATACGCCAATCCCCTTAACCTTGCGACACCTACACGGCTACACCCACAACACCAAGATCATCACCACCTATCATCTAAGTCAACGCCCACACCCATAATCTCACAATTCCATAACACTCCTTCCCTAATCTCATAAATCACCACGCACACCATCACACATAACTCACAACTAACCTTCATATTCATGCGACACATACATATACTTGCGCCACATAATCCTCATCTCACCTACACTTGCAAACCGCCTAATACACTTAATACAAAGAATCTTGCGCTTAATACGTATTACGAAACAAGAACAAAGACACTATTTTTCTAAGACTCGTACAACTTTCGATCCAAGATTCGTACAAATCAATGACCCCGAACGGTGGTATAATTTCTGAGGGTCAACTAAATTAACAAACTCTATTTTATTTCTTAATTTATTTTTATTATTTTCTTGAAGTTACTAACACTCTATTCATGATGTAGGTTATTAATATATTCCCGTGATTGTAAGTATTGTACATATTATACTAACTCCCTGCAATATTTTATTTTCCTATTTTTTAATATTATTCTTGTATATAATATTCCTGATTGTCTTTATTTGTCCTATGCATGATTTTATCACCTACATGTTATTATTGCTAAACATGACCTAAAGAACTGTTCTAATTAATTCAGATAATTTGGACAACATGCTAGGAACCTTGTAAAATGATTGTATAATAACTGGTCATTAAATAATTAGTCTTTTTGTGTGTATCCTGAACCGATCTAGATTAATTATTTTTAGGGTGCTTTAAAACGTTATCTGACTAATTATTCTTTTGCATAAAATCTGTAATGAATCGGTATTTAGTAGAGGCCAGCAATAGACAATATAGTTCCTGACTGTATTGTACCCTCACCCCGGAACTCAACTTTTGGTTCCTGACCATCTATGGAGTCATGACGGGGAAACTACATTGGATAAGTCCCTAAGATGTCCCTTCCGTTTCAATATCCAATTAGGTTTATGATTCTTCGTCTAAAGAATTGTTGGCGACTTCAAAATATATTTTTAATAAAACCTTGACAATGGGGTAGTCAATTAAACGCGCTCACACTGCGTGTAGGAATTAAAGGAATTAAAAATCCACGCCTACAGTGATAAGTCACATACATTGATATAATCCATTTTTCCCAATGGCCATCCAAATAAAAAATAATAACCAGTTTTCGTTTGAAAGCTTGTGATCGTTTTCAATCCGAATAAACTTGTTTCGTATCATGATAATTTTTCCAACAAGGCAGATAAGCTTTATGCATGAAAAATTACCAAAATATTTTTAAAAGCATACTAAATTTGTCATGTAATGGTTGATCCACCACAAATTGTCCTTCACAAGTCTTGAGGGTAATAACCACTTGTCAATACTTTAAGGTGACATGGCAATGCTTTGCTTTAAACTGACATGACAATGCTTTGAGTCAAAGTGTCTATGGTGTGAAAGATGATGGTAACTTGACAATTCAATTGTCATCAAGGCCATAAAAAATTATATTAAAACTGAAAATCAATTTGCCAACTATCAGAGTTCTTCATCTAATTAAAAATAAATTATCACTAACTCTTGAAACAAAAGTCAAATTCGTAAGAAAAAACTTATCAAGACGATAATAAAGTTGTGTTTACTTTTGGAAAATTAATTGAGATTTTCTATCTAGATGGCAATAAAGTCGGATTTTCTTTTGGAAAATTAGTTGGGATTTTCTATTATGACAACAATAAAGTCGGGGTTTTCTACTAACACGACAACAAAGTCGCAATTTCAGAAAATTAATTGGGATTTTCTATCAAGACGACAATAAGGTCACATTTCTTTTAAAAGAGATTTTCTGCTAAGACAACGACGAGGTCACATTCCTTTTTTCAATAAACGAATTGGAATTTTCTATCAAATATGACAATAAAGTGCCAATTTTATACAATTAATCGGAATTTTCTAACTAAGATGACGGTAGAGGTCGCAAATCACAGTTTCAAAAAATATTTAAGTTATGAGTATTTTCTCATAGAGATCAGAATATGTTATATCAAAAAAAAATTGTCCAAAAATTGTGTCTTATCAAACATTGGTCATCATTTTCTACAAAATTTGACCAGTGTGGGACCATCTATAGACACCAAATTTTGAACGCCCTTTATGATTAACGATTAAGAGGAAAATTTCAAATACGAGAAATGCAAGCTCCAAGCTCATATAATCGCATCAGAATAATAACGAGCTTTCAATATTTAAGCCACCAAGCTAGTAGGATATTGCATAAGCCTTCAGGTTTGTTTACCTAGAAGAGCTATGTTAAATTATTTGAAATCAGAGAGACCCAATCCCGTTGTCGCCTTAGGACTACACAAGCTCTTCCAATCCAACCAATCAATGAATTTTCATTTCACCCTTTTTTTGTCGCTACGAAAAGCTTGAGACCATAGAACGTAATTCGTCAAACAAGAGCAAGGAAGTTTAAACACACTCATCGTATAGGTTGGGATAGATTGGGTCACTACCTTTATCATAACATGTCGACCCGCCTTAGATAAATTCATCCATTTCCACCCATACAAATATTTCCACACTTTCTCACAAACACCCTTAGTAATTGTATCCTTCTATTTATTTATGTAGCAAAAAGAACAAAATGATTCCGTCGAAAAAAAAAAAAGAACAAAATGAGGGTGTTTGGTTCACAAGGTGATATATGTTTGGAATCAGGAATCAAACCAAGGTGGTATATGGTTAGAACTTGATTTCTAATACCTAATGTTTGGTTTAAATCTTGTTGAAATTAGAAATCAAATCAAATTATTATGTTTTTTTTTTAAAAAAAAATTAACAAATCACTTGTAATACTGTAACTGTTATTCTATTGTCACTTTCTTCTTTATATTTCTTTAGGTTTCAAGTATAACAATAATTGTAGCCACCCATAATACGAGTGGCAAGTATAACAATCTAAAAATAAACATAGAAAAAGATAGCATCGAAAAATGAAAAACTAATGCTGAAGGAAACAATGAAGAAGATAGAATTGCAAAAGATCAACACAATAATGGTCCATGAGTAAAATGAATTAAACATAGATAGAAAATATAGAAGAAGAAAAAAACAATTGTATGCTAAACGATGCTGGAAAACAATGGAGAAGATAGAGTTGCAAACATCAACACAACAATGGTCAAGCAGTACAATAATTACAAAACATATGGGAATTTATTTATGAAGAAAAAGAAAAGAAAACAATTGTCTGCTAAACAATGCTAGAGAAAACAATGGATCGGAGAAGATAGATGCTTAAGATGCCGGAGTAAAACAATTACATGTAGTTTTTAAAGGGATCGAATTGATAGAGAAGATGATGACACTGCTTTTTTTTTCTTCCAACAATATGTTTCTCTTTTTTAAATATATATATTTTTTGATACATAGGAGTTAAGCCAAACCCATCTATCCTCAAAGATTTTGAAACCCATACTTCATGGGTCTAAGGTATTGGTTTCATAAAGAGAATTCCATTAACCAAACACTTGGTATGGCTCGTATGGGTTTACCCCATTCCAGACGTATATTTTGCGAATCAAACGCCCCAATCTCTATTATATAAGTGAAGGGGGGAGGAAGATGGTGTGTCCCTTAACAAAAAGTCTGATATATCCTTAATGAAATTAAATTGCCATATATATTAAATAATTTTTTCTTCTTCCTACTTGCCAAATGCCATATATATTGAACAAGTTAACAATGGAATTGAATTTGAAATTTGATTTAGATATTAAATTAAGGAAAATGAATTTCTCTTCTTACATATGTGTGAAAAACTCTGATCAAAAATTAAATTCCCAATAAAACTTGATTGACACAATTAGAAGAAAAAATAAAAACTTGAATTTCATATTTATAATTATACTGATAATATTTTAAAACCTAAATGTTGATTATTATTCGTAATTTCTGCTATATAAATCAAACTCTTTCACTTTATTTGAGCACAAGGTTTCTTCTTCTTTATATTTCATTCGCTCACTACTATTTTTGAATAATGATGAACAAATAATTGAAAAAAACCAACGAAATATTAATTTAAAATATATATTAAAAGAATTTAAGATAATTATAAATGTATGTACGAATCAAATTTTTTACAACACCGATGAATAAATTGAGAAAAAAAGTTAATATTACCCGCACACATAACTTGAAAAAAAAAAAGGTTGAGATGGTGGAGTAGTGGCATCGCTTCCCACATCATATCCCCGAGGTCTAGGAATCAAACTCATGTGACTCATTTGAGGATTTCCCCTTATCCACCTCAAGTGAGTGTAGACATGAAAATTTTATTATGTGCCACGTCACACATTTAATTGACCTATTAAAGTCTTAAAGTCAAATGTTGACTTTTATTAATGGGTGATCATCAAATTTAATTAATTTGGGCTTATCACTAAATTAGGCCTATTTTAATTAATCATCTATTATTGGGTCAATGTCCCATTGGTTCTTAGAAGATGATGATATTGATTTCATGATATTGGTTGTTGGTTGTTGGATGAATTTTGGATTATATGTTGGTTGTTGGATGGATTTTGGATGATGGATGGATGTTGGATGGATTTTGGATGATGGATGGATGGTTGTTGCATATAATATTGTACATGTTAATTCCCAATTATGGGTTTATCCAATTTACAAACGGAGCTCTGCCGAAATTTATGCAGAAAATATTCTGCTTGCTGCATTCTGCTTCTGGTGGAACATACGTAAATATGAAATAATTAATTTAAAAAAAAAACAGTATATTGATGTGGTTTCTAGGGAAAACCGCAGCAATATACTGTTTATTTTATAATAAAAAATATATATTGCTGCTGTTTCTGGGAAAAACCGCAGCAATATATATATTTTTTATTATTAAATTAAAGGATATTGTTGCGGTTTTCCCTAGAAACCGCAACAATATACTTTATTTTTATAATAAAAAATATTAATATTGCTGTTGTTTTACCCAGAAACCGCAGCAATATGTTGTAATATTGCTGCGTTTTAAAACCGCAGCAACAGTTTAATTACCTATTGCTGCGCCGTTAATTGTTGCGCGGTCAAAACCGCCGCAATAGGCCACTTAATGACCGCAGCAATAAGCATTTATTCTACTAGTGTTCGTCAAATTTCTCGCAGTTATGGAGAAAGCTTCCAAGCACCAGAGATTTGCAAAAAACTTTAAGTATGGAGATTGGAGAAAGATTTTAAGCACCAATTGGCCATGATCAAACACCATCCACATGACCACAAAACAAAATTACGAAGTATGTCAACCGTGCTTGTTAAGGCATATCCTACAAATGGTTGTTCTTCCATGGACAACTCATCATTGGCTCGAATGGCATCTTCATCAAACATTTGTTCTTTGATAGAATTGTCATTGGTCGGCTACCACCATAAAATCATCATTGCATGTTCTCGCATATTCAAATCTCACATATTGTTATTCTCCCTAAAAAAATTAAAAATTTAAAAAGGGATAAAAAAAAGTTGAAACAAAGGTGTGATAATTACATGATGAGTTGGAATATATTAATATAACGCCTTTAAAAAAACGAGAGAAAAAAAGGGAGAAAGGATTATGATGTCATGCAATTGGATGGACGCGTGCTATGATGCTGGTTCCATCTCCTCACACTTAATAGGAAAAATATTAAGTTTCTTCTCTTTGTTTAAAGTTTAACAAAAAAAAAAAAAAAAATCAAACTTTGCAACTCTACCATACAATTGCTGCCACAAATTCAGAAAAGAGGAAATAAAAAAAATGAAATGAAGGAAGGTGTGGAGCAAAGTACTAACTCCAAGGTTCTGGAAGTCATACTACTATACGAGTAGTAAGCAAAAGAACAAAAACATACAAAAAAAAAGTCTTTCTTTTTGCTCGGAAGGCAACATGATGGTTGAGGCAAACCAAAGTTCCATCATGGTGGTCTCCTTGGACATCAAATATGGGCTCGTCAAGAAGGCTTTGCAAAGCGCTCGAGTATGGCGTCAATCGTTTGGCTACGGCGTCAAAGACTCGCTCCACTTTCCTCCTTAATCTACGGCATCTCAGGTGGCTAGACTCGTCTACGGCGTCAGCACGTCGGCGGCTTCTTCATGGTGTGGCATAGCTTTCCATTCATCACCTACTTCGCGTCAATCTTGGTAGCTCTTTAAATATGCCGCTGGTTCAGGTTCACCGAGAAATTGCATGTTTTGGCTCCAAAGAAGTTGATGGTAGTATGGCACAACAACAATGAGAACACCACAAGTGAGATAGGTTAATGCTTCACGGCTTGAGTATGTGTCGTCTTCGGCTCCTCCTTCTCCTTGGTTTAAGTTGCCGATCACCAGTCTCTTTAGCACCACCACGTCAGTCTCCTGCATCCTGCTTCAGTTCACCACATCATCTCAAGAAGGGGTTCCATCAAGACCACCATGGCTTCGGAAACACCAGGGCTTGGGGGCAGTGCGGTTATGGCAGTACAAATATGGCGCCAATCTGGATTGAGTGGTATGACGTTGGCTTGGGTCTTCCTTCTCCATGCTTTAGGTCTGCCACGTCGGTCTTCGGCGGAAGGTGTTGCAGCTTGGGGCTCCAATGATGGAGACGACAACTACATAAATTGCTCCATCAATGTGTCAAGGCATGGGCACATGGCTCGGCTTCAAGAGTTGGGTAAATCAGTCATCATGCCAGGAGATTACAAACCTGCAAAACTAAAACAAAACAAAGAAAGTAAACGAAGAGATAAGTGCATCTTTCATGGTTCCGTTGGGGAAAAACATCAAAACTATGGATGACTCTTCCTCCGTCATCTCGAGGCGTCAAAGGCGGATCGTCTGAGCTATTTGGTGATATCTCCTCCTTCATGGCGTCATCCCGTCTGCATGAACAACATAAGTGGCTTGACAGCTCCTTGAACAACGGTCATGTATGGTACTATGTCAAGGCTTGGCTTGAAGAGCTTTGAAAACAAGGAAAAAAAATCACCCGTGATGTATTTATAGCCAGAGATATTGAGCTAGCAAGGACTTTTCATCCATCAATGACTCATTAAAGAAAAGAAAGAAAAAAAAAAGTTAGTTGAGCATTTTGTGGGTTTTGACCAAGTTCTAGTATATCCCAAAACAAAGATATAGAAAAGATACGTTTAACATTTTGGTGCCTTCTCTCAAGCATGCTATTAAGGTATTATCACCTTATCATAAAAAGAAAAGAAAAGAAAAGAAAAGAATGCCTAGCCCAGCCAAATACTCATGAGTCGTGATTTGTGAAGTTTGTTTAAAGCAAGTTGTTAAGTGGTGACAAGTAGTCCATGTTGACGCTAAGTGCTGGCAACAAGTTTTTAAGCCAAAACAATTCCTTATTATTGCAAAAAAATTCAAGAATTGATCACAATCAAATACTCAAAATCATGTATGTGATACAGTCTCGAGGGGGCAATTTGTAGACATGAAAATTTTATTGTGTGCCACGTCACACATTTAATTGACCTATTAAAGTCTTAAAGTCAAATGTTGACTTTTAATAATGGGTGATCATCAAATTTAATTAATTTGGGATTATCACTAAATTAGGCCTATTTTAATTAATCATTTATTATTGGGTCAATGTCCCATTAAATGAAAGATGGGCTAATGAAAAGGTTATGTTCATGAGGCCCATGAGGCAGGATAAGTGAAAACCCTAGGGTTCTCCTAACTCTATGAATAGAGCTCTCCTCTTCACTTGCCAGAGGAGAAGAAACCAGACTCTAGAGCCAGCAAGGAGAAAAGCATAAAGCACAACCTAAACCTCTCAAGTAGTCTCTCTGCCAGTCAAGTTGCATCAGATTCTCTCCTAGAAGAAGAACAAGATCAACCTTGAGCGAGATCAAGCCCGAAGGCCCTCATTCAGGATCATATTGGTTCGTGAGCAACAATAACATAAAATCCTTCCAATAGAAGAAGAACAACAAGCATACAAATTGACGTGCCGTTCTATTCTACATCAACATCCATGAACAAGATCAAGCATGAATTCCCTTATTCAGGAAAATCAAAGCTATTCGTGAATTGCAAAGTTCAAATACACGTGGAGATTTAATTAGAGGATTAAAACATTAGAGATTGTAACCCAAAAATATAAAATTAATAAAATATTATTTTGTTCACATCTTTTGACTCTCTATCTTGCAGATTTAAAATTTGTATTTACAGTGAGTTCCCTTTATCTTACCTTAAGGCTATGTTTAGTTCACCTGAAATTTTCTGATCTGAACTTATCTGATCTAATCTGAACTTATTTTTTCTGATCTGATCTGAACTTATTTTTTTAAAAACATATTATTACTAATATTATTATTACTTTGTATTTCATTACTAGTATTACTATTACTATCATTTTATTACTATGCACAACTTTCAATAATAATAATAATAATAAAATAATAATATTAATTTTATAATAATAATAATATAAATAATATTATAATAATAATATAAATAATATTATAATAATAATATAAATAATATTATAATAATAACAATAATAACAATAATAATAATAATAATATAAATAACAAAATAATAATAATAATAATAATAATAATAATAATAATAATAATAATTATTATTATTATTATTATTATAGCATAATTAGTTTTTTTTTTTGAAAAAGAGCACATTAGTATATGAACATACAATTAAAAATAAAAGACTAAGGACTCTTGGGTCCAATAGTATGGCTTCTTACCTCCCACATGGGAGACCAAGGTTCAAGTCTTGGTGGAAGCATATATTTCAATATTGTTGTGGGTGGGGGAGGGGGTTGGGGCTTGTTGGGTCTTTAGGTGAATGACCCTGTGCGAGGGCAGCCCAGAGAAAATTCATCTTACCACGGGATTCCCGAAAGGGGCCCAAAAAAATTAAAAATAAAAGAACACTCATGGTCAAGGTCCGTTAATAATAAGAATTTAGGTAGTAATGAAAAGAACATACAATGATATTAAAAAAAAAAAAAGAACATATACTGAAAGAGCATAAAAGATCTATTTAAAGAACACGTTTTAAAAATAAAAGATAGATGTTATTTTTATATTGATGACATTTTTGGATTTAACTAACAACATGTTCTTTGTTATATCAATAAATTATTCTTTTTTATTATAAATAAACCTATAAATATATATAATCATATGATCTTGAACAAAATAGTTAAATATTCTTCTTATATTGTTGTCTTGTTCTATATAAACTTTGTTTTTAAAGATAAGTTGAAATTCTTTGTAGGGAAAATTTTGAACGTGATGACAACACCATTAGGTTATCCCATGCTACTCATGTTTTATATAAACTAGTAATATATAATTTATATTATTCTACCAAAATTATTTTAGAAAATAAACATCATATACTATTGTCATGTTCGTTATATGTACAACATCAAAAAGAACATCACATATCAAATTTATTATTAATTAGAATAAATATAAAAAAGAACACTTACAAATGCCAAAAGAACATTCTTCTTCTTGAACACAAATAGCTTCAAATAGTGATATCAATGACATTTATAATAATAGCAACGACATTAATAATAATTACCAATATTAATAATTAATAAGTACAACAACGACAATAATAATAATCTTTTTGAACAAATGTACTAGTAAATAGTAATATTAATAGTAATAGTAATTGTATAAAGTAACATTAATAATAATAATAATAATAATAACAACAATAATGATAATTATTACAATAAAAATAATAGCATTAGTATTACTAATAATCATAATAATAATAATAATAATAATAATAATAATAATAATAATAATAATAATAATAAGTCTCTAAATATAAGCATAATCTGAACTGATCTGATATGAATTTATCTGATCTGATCTGGACTGATCTGATCTGAACTTATTTTTTCTAATCTAATCTGATCTGGTCTGATCTGAAATAAGAAAAAATAAGGTGAATTGAACATAGCCTACAAAAATAAAATTACTTGAAAAAATGCTAGTAGAGTTCTAAGGCGCGCTGTTGGCACCACCAATTCTTTTAGGCGGGAAGTAAGTGTGCACTTTGCCATTATTCTAAAAGAAATTTGTTTGGCGCATAGATCGAAATTTTAAATCCAAATTTTGCCAAACCCTACAACAAATTTCAGTTTTCTCCCTCCATTTCTACTACTCTCGACTTAGCAAACAATACTATCTCGCCTCTTGAGACTTCAGACCCCCTACCTCTCCCCTTTCCTCTCTATACCCCTACCTTCTCCAAGAAATGGAAACTGAAGCTGAGTTCGACCAATTAATTGTTTCCCAGTCAGAATATCTCTCACCAACGAATCATCGTTCGAAACTAAACCGGTTAAAAAAGGACAACTCGACGGAGATCGACTTCCAAACCTCTTCTGGTCCTTCCATTGAACCTGATGAGTTAGAGAGAGAGAATGAATCAGATGGTTTAGATCCTTTATTTGAGGATGCACATCAGTATAAAGCCAGAAGGGTTTTAGAATTTGATGATAATGGATGTGGGTTGTCTGAGGATGGTGCTAATGCGGATTTTGAGTACCAGAATAATAAGGAGAAAAAAAAGCGAAATGGGGCAGAGTCTCAGGGTAATAAAGATAAGAAGAGAAGGATTAAGACCGACAGAGAGAAGATCGATAAGACGAGCAAAGGAAAGGCGGCAACTTCGAATCGGACTGAAAAGAAAGTAAGAATCACTTTTATTTTGATTTTTGAATCGCTCTTCTTTTGTCATTTTCATGTTTATTTACGTTGATTACACTGCCCTTTAAATAAAACTATTTCAGGAGAGGAAAGCACATCAAGCCCAGCTGGCTGATTTTCAGAGGGTGATGAGAGGTGATTTCCATTAGCTTGTACTAGAAGAAGCGCTTGAATTTGAACTGAATCCGAGGTTATTATGCGTTAGTTTGGTTGTAAATTGGATTCTTTTTGTTATATGTAGAGAGGAAAAACGTGGGTTTCAAGTCTGTACCGATGGTTGAGAAATCCATATCTTCGGTATTAGAAAAGATCAGGCAAAGGAAGATGGAGTTGTCGAAAAAGCGGTTAGTTTTCACTGAAAAAGATCCGGCAACTGATGACGGAGTTGTCGCAAAAGATCAGGCAAGTGATGATGGAGTTGCCGAAAAAGTTCACACAAGTGAAGATGGAGTTGTTTTAAAAGATCAAGTAAAGAAAGATGGAGTTGGTGATAAAGACCAAATAGAGGAAGATGGCTTTGTTGATAAAGATCAGGGAAATGCTGGACCCTTAAAATGGACAAGTGAAGATGAGCAAATTACCAATAACAATGTAAGTGATCATGATTCAATCTAAGTGTTGCTGGACCATTAGTCATAGGCCAATAGCTCATACAGTGTTCCTTATTAGAAGTTTAACTTTCAGATCAAGCATATGAAGCCTCATGTACCACATCGTTTTAGTATGTTGTGGCATTTTTTTTAATGATTGAGTATAAGTTTTGTGTGGGTGCGGGCTGTTAAGACTGCGTGTTTGTGATCTGATGCAGCCTTTGGTGGACGATATAACACAGTCGTTTAGAGCTCCAATCAACGACACGCAGGTTTCATATCTAACCTACTAGTACTACACCTTTCTGTTTCTGATCTATTTGAAGTTGTTTGCTGTGAATATACAATCTGCAGGACCTGTTTTTGGATTCTACGAGGAGTGACTCACAAGGTGACAAGTTGAATGGCTTTAGCTGTCCTGTTGAAGATATAGCTCCATCCGCACCATTACTGAATTTGAAAATTGATTCTGCTTTTGCCGATGACATGTAATTGCCTTGTGACTCCTTTTTTTTATATTTTATTATAAATTGCTTTATATTAATGCAACAAGAATCATATCATGAGAGCATTCATTGTACACCCAAGGCTTTTTTTATCATTTACTTATTTTCTCATTTGGAGCTCTCCCTATTGTGCGAATTTTGCTCATTTGAAGGTTTTAAATGAGCATAGCCTTGGGTGTACAATACTCGAGGTACACCCGGGTGTATGATAAAAGTAGTATCATATCATTGCTTTGGAGTGTTTGATTATGCTTTTAATTCCATCTTGTTGATTACCATGACAGCAAGTTCTTGGTTTTTTCCCATCCTTCACTTAAAATGTACTGGTCTTGAATTTTTACAACCTTTGGGCTAAAATATTGCAAGGATATCAGATCTAACTATCTCACTTCTTTTGTTCTTTTTCTTGAAAATTCCATTTGATGAGCCTTGATAACTAATTTTCCATTCGAGGTTTTTCATTTCCAGTTCCTTTTAGGAGGGCCAATATATTTTTTCCAACTCTAGGATGCAAAGGTGAAAGGAAAACCAAACGGAATTGAGAAAAACCTTCCCCTAAATGGAAACGACAAGGTCACCAAATGCCTTAGTTTGATGTGCCAGGCTAGATTTTGGTTTATAAAAGTAGTAAAGTACTTGTTGTTAGAGTTAGTCTTTGTTTTGGTGTTTTGGAAGGTGGTGTTGTTTCATATAAGATAGATATCTTAACTGCCAATATCTATGACTATTTAATATTTATCAGTATAATATATAATATATATATATATATATATATAGGGGCAGGATTATATGAGAATGCTCATGAGAAATGAGAATGAATCTCAACCACACGATTGGATTAGAGTCACAACACTTGTTCATTAGATTTATACCCCCGAAAAAATTTCGAGCCCAAAAAAAAAAAAAATTCTTTTTCGAAATATTTTTTCTAATTTTTGTTTTTTTGGAGTTAAATCACTTTTTTATTAGAGTTACATCACTTGTTCATTAGAGTTATAGCGTGTAAAATCCATTCTCATTTCTCATGTAAGTATGCATTCTCATATGAACTCACTTCTATATATATATATATATATATATATATATATATATATATATATATATATATATATATATATATTTATATTATTTTTCTCCATAATTCCTCTCTGGTTACATACTTACATCTTTTTTTTATAAATACGTTCACTGGAGAGTTAATTATGTAGATTGCTTCCATTTGTTAATTCTGGTTTAGGGTGAATCCTGGGGGTAACTTAGCTATAACCCAATAGCAATCTGTTTAGAGTGGGGGTTAATTATACATTAAGGACAGTGTAAACACATCCCTAAGCATTCGGTTTATAGATTTTTCTAACACTTGTTTACTTTTGTAGCTCTTCTAATGATGAAGGAAGTGACAAGGAGAACATTAACCCCCACCCAAAGCACCTGCTTAGAGGAAGTTCCCCTGCAACTGACGATCCAGTCAAAAAATTTCTGGATGAAGAAGCTGAAGAAGATGATAGTGATAATGATCTTTTGCACATTCAAGACAAAGATGAAGAAGATAGTTCCGACATGGAAGAAAATTGTGATTACATTGCTACTGATGTTGAAGAGAAACAAATTGATCGTCTCAGGGGAAACCAACGGCACCAAGAGTGGTGTCAGCAACAAGATGAAGCTGAAACGGAAATGCTCTTGCAAAAGCTACATTATGGTGTAAAGCAGAGTGAACCATCTGTTTCTGATGATGATGATGCTGACACAACAACAGATAAAGAAGATGTTGACACAACAAAGGATAAAGAAGATGAAGACAATGAATATGATAGAGATGACCGTCACACATCCTCTTCTCGTGTAACTACAAAAAGGCTAAAGCAAATGATTCCTCAAATGTTTACAGATGAAGATGATGGATTTGTATCATCTAATGATGAAGAAACAGAAATAAGGTTGTCGAAGCAATATATACTTCAGAAAGTGGTATATAAAACAAGCATAACTTCTCTTCTGTTTTTTGTTTCAATACTTGATTGGTTTACTGATTACTAGACTGATAACCAAGGTTCAAGGTCCTATGCTTTAGAACCTTCCTAACTCTCAGTGCTTGTCCTGGACTACGCAATTATGTCTATCAGGCTGTAGAAAAGCAGTCAAATTTTTTGTCTACAGCAGAAGACGAGACATCTAGAGAAGTTTTTGGCCGTATAAAAAAGCTCAATGTCATTCCGGAAACTAAGAAGAAAGCAAAAACATCATGTAAAGCCAAATCCATCGATTAGTGTTTTATATATGACCTTATCTTCTGTTTCTTATTGGTATTTTGTTCTCTAATTTTCAGCAGTTTTTGATGCTCTTCTCATCAAAGGGACCGATTATACCTCTTCAAAGGTAATAATGGATATCTTAGCTATGGGTGTTTCCTTTTATTTTCTCCTATTATCAATTTTTTTTTTTTTTTTTTTTGGTGATCCTAGCTGTGGATCATAAACCTATCTGTTTGCTTGTCATTAAGATTACATTTCCTCCATCCACTTTTATAAGAAATGACATAATATAAAAAATTATATTTGTAACAATGACCTATAATAACATTACATTTGTGGAAGATTAAAATATCTTAACTCACAATGACAAAAGGAAGGTGAAAGACTAATATGAGCTACTGGATAGGAAGCGCGAGTGTTAGATAAAAATAGTTTTCAAGCAACTTCATCTGTCTTGTTATTATACTTTCTCAAGTGTATTATAGAACTTGGAATACTTCAATATATCCATCCCTTCACTTGATGCTTTGCTTTTGGAATTTTAGTCCTTTCTGCGGAAAGCATCCTGCAATCCTGGGCCATCAAGCCATAGGCGTGCACCAAGCACTGGAAGATCTTTTATCTTTGGACGAGATGACAGCAATAGTAGGAGTTCAATGTCATTGCCTGAAGAGTCCCCCAATTGGGTAAATACTGCAGTGTTTGATAAGCGAACATCTATTTTCAATTTCCCATTTTACTTTACAGTCTAAATCTTCTGCACGGCAATTATAGTTCCCTACTCGATTTGTCGCACCTCGAGTGAGCAGACCGTAATCCCCAAGTTCATCTCACTCATTTACATATCACTAATTTATATTTCATTTCCCAACTATTTTGACTGTATGTTCAACAAAATTTGACAAATTGCGATTTGTTATGTTAATAAAGTTCTTAAATACGTTTATAGAATCAAAAAAGTAATAACTTATTTTTGTTCGTATATGAAATGAACTTGGGGATTCCCGTCGCATGGAAATATGTTGAGAGATGTATACAGAAAGGTTTCATTTTGATATACTTGCTTTTCTCTTATTCAAATATTTAACCTATATATCCAGGGCCACAAAGAAAGTCACCAGAAGAAAAGTAGTTCAGCTAAATTTGTCAGCTCCCAAGCCAAATGGAGTACCCAACACACAGAGATGGTACGTGATACAGCTTATAGCAACTCACTCTTTGATATACTTAGATCCTCTTCCGTGAAAACTGGTTATGATACTCGGGAAAACATAGTTGATCACCAAACAATATTTGCTGCATTTAGACCAGTGAAGAAACAACTAAAGCTCCAGGGAAGATCTTCTCAAGGAGCTTAAACACTTGTCTTTGAGTTTTATAGGGCAATTATCGTACTGTTTGGCTGGTAAATATTCAGCGTTGGATTTAATCATTAATGGCTTTGAAAAATCTTCTGTTTTTTTGGGAGCCATGGCTTAGAAGTGAAGCCACGGGAAGGCTGTGGTCTTTTCTATGTGCATTATTGGTCTTTTCTATGTGCCTATCTCTAATCTCTATTGGTGATGTAAATGAGCTTACGTTTCTGCTTTCTTTATTGGTCCTTTTACCCTCTTGACACTTCTTGTCATGCTTACGTATCTTCGCTCTCTCATTATTGTTGTACCTCTCTTGATTTGTCCTATTAAAGGTGGTTGATATTGGAAATATAGTGTTTTTAAGGCTAAACCTAAAACCAAAATGATAAGACAAGGAATTAGAATTTGGTGTGTCTTGACAATTAGGAACCACTAACTTGCAAATGAGGTGCTCATTTGTATGTGCCGTTTTGGAGCCATATTATCTTATGCCCAAAAGAAAGAATTGTGTTTATCTCTTTTACAAGTGTTGAAGTTCTTGGATAAAATTTGATAGAGGAAAATTAGAATATGTTGAATAAAAGATGTAACCTCCCTTATGATAATTAAGAGTCAACGAATTAAAAAGAAAGGATTCAAGAGATTAACTCAAGTTTACCAACCATTTGTAACCCCTAAATCAAGAATATAATAAAACTATATGAATGTGTCATTACAACCAATTAACGATCAATATATCAATTACAAGAGCCAAAAGGAAGAAAGTCAATGGACAACTCTTTGGTGGATGCTTGACATAAAAAAAAAACAGCATACTTTGCACCTATATTACGGCTTACTGTAGCCTACACGCAGATATTCAAGTAATAGAAGCGCAATATAAGATATTAAATGATAGATATGTAAAGACAAAATAATCACCTTTGTCGCTTGGGTCTTATGTAACGATCTGTAGAAGAAGTAATCTTGAAGCTTGAAATATAAAACTAGTTTAAATGTATGCGTTTGAGAGAGTTTTTGTGGTAGGAAAGCATATGTAAGTGTATGAAAGTTGTATTAAAGTGTATTAGAAAGTATGAAAAACAAATCGTCGAAACAAGACTATTTATAGGATAACCAGGTTGAAAATCACACAAAAAGGATAAGAACCATGCGTCTGGCGCACGGAGCATGCGTCCAGCGCATGGTTTGTTTGTTAGCGCAGGCTTCAATGCGTTCCTTAGTTTTGTTGATGGCTTATGTGTTGCGCCAACGCATCCTAGTGAGCTTAATGCAACGCAAATCTAAGCAGTTTTTCGGTCGTTTAATTATTCCTTTTTATCTTTGATGTAATATTATCTTTTTGAATTCGAAATCAGCTATCTTTAGGAATAAATATCTGATTTTTATAATATCTATTTAAAAATAATTATCAAGAATAATTCATCAAAATATTTATTTAAAATACAATTAATTATCAAGAATAATTAATTGGGCTTTATGAAAATGGGTTTGGAAATACAATTAATTATCATGAATAATTAATTAGGCTTCTAAAAGTGTGCTCGAAATTGTTTTAAGAAAATAAATAGCTTATTGTTTCTTAAAACGCTTTTGGGCTAAACCTTTCAGATTGCTCTTCCTTTGAACCATACCATATAGGACGACGGTATGTTTCATCATTGGATACCCAATAGGGAGACACGGTTTTGTGTCTACATAAGCCCCCACTTTGACTGAGGTTCATGAAACCGAAAGTCAAAGTAGTCTGTGTCGGGACGGAGAACAATTCTAAACGCCATGCAGTCTACAATTGGTCTATATATCACCAGTTTCTACAAAACAAAGTTAGTGTGCAAGACGATAACTACAGGCAATCCGATTACCTGGAAGAGAAAATGTTAGCAGACAGGTACAAACATCTCAAATAATGATGCACATAATGATGCAAAATGCAAACTTAGACTCTCTAAGGATGCATGAGATGCTATGTAATGATCTGGGTTATGCAAAGCTTAAGGTATAGATGGAATGTCATACAAGGTGAGGATTTTGCAAAGATAGGAGGTATGGATTGATAGAAATGGATAGGATGATTTTCGAATGTCATACAAGGTGAGGATCATGTGGGTGAGGTCAAAGAGAAAAATATCCACCGAGAGAGTACAAGATGTTGGGTAAATCTAAATATATATATGAAGGAGAAACTTTTCGAGAGATTAAGGAGCTCCTCATGATTTTAAGGTCCTAGAGTGCACCACGTAGGATTGCCATGTAATTAGTTATTATTTTTATTTTTTGAAAAATATAGTTTATATTAGATTTAAATACGTATAAGGAGTTTTGGATAAGGGAAAATTATAGTATGGTTTGAATAAACAACCTAAATTATTATATTATTTAAATTATATATTTTGGTATGTAATTCAGAATATTATAATTTTTGTATCATTGGAGAGCGCTCAAAATATGCTTCAAAATAAGATCCATTTACAATATAGTTTTACAGCTTATGAAAATATATTATCTTTCAAAATCTTAGTCTTTTTCAACTGAACCAAAATTAAAACTGAACAAAATCTTTGAATATTATAGAGAGTGCCACCTAAGCATGCCATATCATTATTTTAATTTTATTTTTTAAATAAAAAAAAGAGTTCTAAATAGATATAACTACATGCAAGGAGCTTTAGCTAGATAAGTGAAAAATTGAATAAATAAATTAAATTATTATACTACCTAAATTGAATATAACTTTTGCTACATAGTTCGGAATACACAAATTATTAGGCAGCCCAAGCCCACGATTCTTTTGCCCCAACCCAGTATTCTTTCGCTCAAAACTAGAACCCATTTCCTCTAAAAAAAACTTCCACGTCAGCCTATTTAAATTCTCAAATTAAGCCTCCAAAATCATTCCTTATTTATTTTGTCGAAAAACCAGAGTTAATCCTCCAAATTCTCTCTCTTCTGAAATCAAAAAACGGGGGTGATTAATGCTTGATCTTCTTCAATCTTTTCGCAATCAACTATCCATCAACACAATGATTTTCACATCTGCTGCATGTAATTTCGAATTCAATTTCTTCACATCTGATGTAATACCCCGAACCTTAATCTCGTTTTATTAGCTACTAAATATGTTTATTAGCTTAATTGTGTCCTAAATTTTTCATAATCATAATGATTAGGATTTTTTAATTGGAATAATACAAACTTTGGCCCGTTCTCTCGCAATAATACAAACTTTTGATTATTTTTTAATAATACAAACTTTAGGCCAAAATTCCTCCAGTAGGTCATGACCGGTTCCTAACTTGTTGGTGCAGGTAAAATGCATACGTGGCACTCCCTAGGACACGTGTCGCTTGCTTATTGGTTGATTTTTTAAATTTTTATTTAAATTTTAAAAATAAAAAAAAAACTTTTTTTTTCTTTCTCCCTCACCCACCCCACCCCAGCATACCCCTGACCCTGCCCAGCCTTCTCTTTTCGCCCCCCCAGCACCTCCACAGAAGCCCCTCCCCCATCCCGAAACCACAACCGCAACCAACACATCGCACCATACCACACCATTGCACCACCACACCGCACCATACGTCCATACTACACCACCACACCTCACCTCACAACACACCATCACCACACCACAACACGCCACACCACACCACCACACCTCACGACGCACTAGCACCAACGAGCATCGGCGCGGACGTCTCTATTTTCTCTACTAATTCTTCGCACTACCCCTAATCGCACTACCCCTAATTCCAAATTCGAGGTGGTTGTGGCTGGGTTTTGTGTATTTCGGGGGTGAGGGAGTGGAGGGGGTGGTTTTCGAGGGGGTTAGCTGGGTTTGGTGGTTTTCGGGGAGGGTGGTCGTGTTTGGAGGTTTTCGAGGGTGGGGTCCGTGGGTTGGTTTTGGGGGTGGTGGTTGTGGGTTGGTTTCGGTGGTGGCTGTGGGGTGGGGGGGAGGGGGTGGCTGCGTTTGGTGGTTTTCGGGGTGGGGTTTGTGGGTTGGTTTCGGGGGGAGCTATGGGTTGGTTTTGGTGGTGGGCGTGGGGTGGGGGAATGGGGGTGGCTGGGTTTGATGGTTTTCGGGGGTGGTGGTTGTGGCTTGGTTTCGGGGGTGGTGGTTGTGGGTTGGTTTCAGGGGTGGTGGTGTGGGTTGGTTTCGGTGGTGGGCGTGGGGTGGGGGGGCCGAGGTGGTTCGGTGGGTAGGGGGTTGGGGAGGAGGGAGAAAGAAGAAATATCATTTTGTAATTTTTTTTACCTGTTTTACAGGTTACAAGTCAACTTGACCTATTGGAGGAATTTTGATGTAAAGTTTGTATTAATAAAAAATAATCAAAAGTTTGTATTATTGCGAGAGAACGACAAAAGTTTGTATTATTGTAGTTAAAAAATCCTAATGATTAAGGTTATTTTCTAAAATATATTTAGTTTAATTATTTCAAAAGTAATGTTTATTATGGTAATGATTTCCTTATTATAATGTAGCAATATAGTTTTAATATTTTCCTAAAATTGGAAAACCATCATCCACACACTTCATCTTCTTCCTCAGGCTTCTTCCCTTGCTCCCAAAGACTTCTAGAACACCTTGCTACCCAAGAAAACTTCATCATTAAGTCTCTATTAGTTTATTGGAGTTTTCCTGCCTAAAATCACTATAAATAGTGGGTTAATTTCACCATTTCTCACCCACTTGAAATTTACAAACTATAATCACAACCTCCATTAGCACCACTAAATAAAAATCTGAATTTCCATTGATGTGCCTTCTTCTTGTTGAGTACCATGAATAGCCTCAAATACCCACTCTCTTTCTCCTTTGATTTTATGTTGCCGTACTGTTTTTCTCTAATATCTTCTTCTTACAGTCGGAATTTAACCGTGCTTCTTTAAGAAAGTTGTAGATCTTGAAAAGTAATTGAGTTTAGACCCAAAAATCACCTGATTCGGAGTTCGGAGCAAAGAGTTAGACGCTTTGGAAGTTTTCAGTTGTTGCTACCAATTGTTATACTTTCCTCTTGCTTCTTTGTTCTAATCATAATTCATGAAACCCAAAGTCTATTTTCTTGGTTAAGGAAGTTATGGTTTTATGGAGGATGATTCTTGGAGTTTAAGAAATTATGATACTTAAGGAGTAAAGGAAAGGAATTAGCGTATAAGATAACCTTTATGTCTAGCATTATATGTGATTACTAGTATACATTAAGTGTAACCTTTATGTCTATCATTATATGTGATTTCTCGTATATATCATGTGTAACATTTTATGTCCAGCAAATATGTATATGACCGTGTGTATATATATGTATGGCTGTGATACTAATCATGTGATGTTACGCTATAAAGTGTGAAGTATATGATATTATGAAGGTTATATGTGAATTATGAATGTGATGTGAATCCTATGTGTATAATTTATGATTTATGGGTGTTGTTTGGGAATATGAATATATGCAAGTTTTATAAAATGTGAATGGTTTTGCTGGCTTGAAGTTATGAACTGAATTGGTAAATGGGTAAGTTGCAGGTGGAGTAATTCTGTTTACAATTTACGAAAAGGACCAGAAGTGGTCGAATGTTAATGTTAATGTTCTGTCCAAAACCTATACTTGCCAATTGTAGGCGTGGATTTTTTAATTTCTTTAATGCCTACACGCGGTGTGAGCGCGTTTATTTGACTACCCCATTGTTAAGGTTTTATTAAAAAATATGTTTTGAAAGAAGTCGCCAACAATTTTTTAGAGGAAGAATCATAAACCTAATTGGATATTGAAACGGAAGGGACATCTTAGGGACTTATCCAATGTAGATTTCCCCGTCATGACTCCATAGATGGTCAGGAACCAAAAATTGAGTTCGGGGTTGAGGGTACAATATAGTCAGGAACTATATTTCCCATTCCTGGCCTCTACTAAATACTGATTCACAACAGATTTTATGCAAAAGAATAATCAAATAACATTTTAAAGCACCCTAAAAATAATTAATCTAGATTGGTTCAGGAAACACACAAAAGACTAATTATTTAGTGACAAGTTATTACGCAATCATTTTACAAGGTTCCTAGCAGGTTGTCTGAATTATCTGAATTAATTAGAACAATTCTTTAGGTCTTATTTAGCATAATAACATGTGGATGATAAAAGCATGCAGGACAATCATAATAACATGAATATTATATACAGAAAATTGAAAAAAAGAGGTCAGAATTTACAAAGAGACGTGATTATTTATTAAAAATCTACATCATGACAAGAAAACGTTAGTAACTTCAATAAAGTAAAATATGATTCTTCAAGGGCCCTCAGGGTTATACATATGCGGTTTAGATCGGAGAGCGTAATGACCTTGAGGCGAAGCAATCTTGGAACCAGGAATATAATATGATCAAGAACAGGAATTGATTTGAAAGATGAAAAGTGTTTGAGTGTTTTAATATTTGAAGTGTATTTAAGAGTATTCGAGAGAATTTATGTGCGTAAAAATAATCATTCGAAGCCGTCTCTGATTCGGGAAATCAGCCCGTATTTATAGGTAAAACCAAAACTTACGCTCCACGCAAGCCCTGTGCCAGGCGCAAGCCTACATGGCAGGCGTGAGGACACATGTCAGGCGCAGATTGGCTTGCCTGACGTGGCCCGCCCAGTTAAAAACTTGCACATGGAAACGCGTTTTCAAAAAGATAAAAGTTTATCTTGCGTCTCACACAGGACTTGCGCCAAGCGCAGGACTCTGTGTGAGTCACAAGTACACGTGTCAGGCGCTCGTTGGCACGCCTGACGCGATCTGGCTAATGTCCTGGACGCACGTGGCGTGCTGAGCGCAGCCGCCGCGTCCGGCGCATATTCCAGAATATTCTTTTTTCATTCTACGCGTGCTTTTAAGATGCTATTTTTATCCCTAAAAATCCGGAGATCGAATTTTACGGGTAAAAAATCCGATTTATGCTCTAAAGATAAAAAAAAAAATATATTAAGAGAGTATTTATTAAAACAATAAATATTCGATCGGGCTTTTAAAATGGACTTAAAAACATTTCACGGGTTTAAATTACAATTAATCATCATGGATAATTAATTGGGCTCTTATAATATTATGTCAAAAAGCATATGGCCTGGTTATTCGGACTGCTCCTCCATTGGGCCGTGCCAACTAATACCGCGGTATATTTCATCATTGGACCCTTAAACGGTGAGGCACGATTATGTGTCTTCAGAAGCCCCCACTTTCACTGAGGTTTGCAAAACAGACAGTCAAAGTACACGTGTCGGGACGAAGAATGATTTCAGATGCTCTGCAATCCAAAATCACCCTTTTACGACGTTACCTGCAAAATAAGCAAAAGCTTCAGGTTCAGACATGTGTGAAACATATTTGCAAAATAACTGTAAATTCGCAAAAAATGAAATGATATAGGTGGAAGGGCATTATGAGCTAGGGACCGCCCGGATCCCACGAGTGAATCGAAAGTTGGATCTACATTGGATCTCACCTGAATCGCCCCATCTATTCTCATGAGGAGAAGTTTGGTTTCAAACAAACCCTGGTTCGAACAGGAGGAGTACATTCTGGTCCGGCTCATGTCGAGATAGAGCTATTATGGTCCCGCTCCATGGTGTTGATGATGATGTATAGAGCTATTCTGTTCCGACTCACGTCGGGGTAGAGCTATTATGGTCCCGCTCCAGGGTAACGTGCAGAGCTATTATGGTCCGGCTCACGATGGGATAGAGCTATTTATGGTCCCGCTCTAGGGTAATGTGTAGAGCTATTACGGTCCGACTCACAACGGGATAGAGCTATTATGGTCCCCCTCCAGGGTAATGTGTTGAGCTATTATGGTCCAGCTCACGACGGGATATAGCTATTATGGTCCCGCTCCAGGGTAATGTGTTGAGCTATTATGGTCCAGCTCACGACGGGATAGAGCTATTATGGTCCCGCTCTAGGGTAATTTGTAAACCTCTAATTGTGCTCCGGCTCACGACGGGATCGAGCTATTATGGTCCCGCTCCAAGGTAATGTGTTGAGCCATTATGGTCCGGCTCACGACGGGATGGAGCTATTATGGTCCCGCTCCAGGGTAATGTGTTGAGCTATTATGGTCCGGTTCACGACGGGATCGAGCTATTATGGTCCCTCTCTAGGATAATGTGTTGAGCTATTATGGTCCGGCTCACGACGGGATGGAGCTATTATGGTCCCGCTTCAGGGTACTGTGTAGACCTATTATGGTCCGGCTCACGACGGGGTAGAGCTATTATGGTCCCGCTCTAGGGTAATGTGTTGATGGTTCGCAGACCTAACGGTGCGTTTTTCGCTATTAATATTCCTGAGTACTTGTTGTCTTTCGAGCAAGATTTGTGTGGAGTATAGCATGTTGGAAGAATGGCAAAATTGTATTTTTGTTGCAAACTTTCGGAAGTTCATTGAATTGTCGCGCGCAATGTTGTAACGAACATTTGAAATCATTAGGAATTAAGCTTTTGGGCCCCACCTGGCTAAGAAGCCCCCAAGCGCGTTGTATGGGACTGTGCGCCAGACGCACAGACCTGCGCTTGGCGTAGGAAGCTGCCTGGACGCAGCGTTGTGCGTCAGAAGCAAGTTTTGCCTGTGCGTCAGGCGCATGTGGCGCGCTGGGCGCAGGCCTTTAAAGGACCTAAACAAAAACACGGACGACCTTCTTTTCTCCCATTTCTTTCTTTCTCCGCCGTTTTTCTTCATTTCTCTCTCTCTCCTATGTTCGAACTCCATTTTTGAACTTTCAAAGCTCCCATATTCCTTGTTTCTCGAGTGTTTCTTCAGATCTACCTTAGAGGAGTGATTACCTTTACTTGAGTGTTATTTTCGTGGTGTTTTTGAGCAGTTTTCAAAAAGCATGGGGTGCAAAATCTTTTGAAAATTTCGACCCCGGGGGATTTTCCGGCGAAGTTCCGGGCGGTTTGCCGGTAATTCATGTACATTTTCCTCTCTCTTTTTGCTTTTTCAGTTTTGTTTCTCCTTCGTCTTCTTCATTCATTCATTTTTATATTATTTTTTTTTTTGCAATTTTTCGTTTTCCACTCTATTTTTTTTATGTTGGGGGCCAACAATATTAATCATTGTGGATAGTTTTCAGACCAGACCACACGCGCCACTGCCGGTGAGTTCCGGCGAACTTTCCGACTATTTTTCTCGGCGAGCTCCGGCGAGTTTTCCGGATAGTTTTGTTGTTCTTTACGAGTTTGATACTCGTTTCATGTGAGTTCATTGTTAAATAATTCTTTAGATCATGAATCTAGAATTATATTGTGCTTGATGTAGTTTTTAATCTAAAACTTAGAAACATGCTTAGGGAACTTTGACATGCGGTGACAATTCATAGATCCGTAGTTTCTAAGTCTGGAACCTAGAAACATGCTTAGGGAACTTTAAATGTGTGATGATTCTAGGATTAGGAATCTCGGAATCAGGATTAGCGTAGCTTTTAAGTCTGGAACCTTGAAACATGCTTAGGGAAATCAGAATGTGTGATGATTCTGCTGGTAAAAATCATGTTTTAGGCAATGATATCTATTTTGTTGCTATAATCTGTATGAAATGGATTATGGGAATCTCATGTAGTGGTGACGCTTTGAAGCGGAATTTTGTTTTGAATTTACCGATTCATGAAATCTAGTAATTTAGAGTCGGGAACTCTTTGATTTTAGTTTCATTTGTGATTCTTAATCCGATTAGCATGTCTTCAGAAGATTCAGGCAAAGAGGACGATGGTAGGGCAGTTTCAGGCTCTAGGAGGGAGTGGAAAGCCGTGGGGTGGACTCCTGATCAGCTGTATTTTGATCTGGAGCACCACATTTCGCACCGACCGCTCTCGGGCGTTGTAAGTATCCATTTTATGCCGACCTTATTTTATATTAAAGTTGAGGCACCTTTATTAACCGTACTTACATTTGCAGGACGAGAATTATACTTGTCATTTTGGTACCTTCGATTTTGAGTGGCTCCGGAAGGTCCGAAAGGTCCGGGATCGAGCTGTCCTTATTGAGCAGAGTGGTCTAGCCCTTTTCCTCAATGTTTATGAGAGTATGGGAGACGTTCACTCTTCCCAGATTGTCGTCCGTGGCCTGCTGGAGTGGTGGTGGGATACCTCATGACCCCCCTGTCACTATGATGGACAGGGCTGCTCTTGTTCAGGCCGTCGAGGGAGGGGCGACGCTTCGAGCGAGCTATCACGACTTTGTTTTTCGTGATCGCGATTACCAGACTGCCCTCTTACCTCGCTTGGCTCCTCCTGTCGAGTTTAATGAGGTATGCACATTGAATTTGCTTATTCTAGTTTATTTTGACATGATCAAAGTAGTGACTGTTATTGCTTCCTTTTACCAGGAAGCTGCTGCAGCTCGTATCTCTTTCGTTCCGGATCTGAGAATTCGGTACACTGGAGATTCTGGGCCTGTTGAGGAGATGATTGAGGTTGCCCTAGAGGCAGGGCAGCACGCTATTCGTGCTATGCCGGCCCATGTGAGCTCGGTAAGTTTTGAAAGTCATAACTTTCGTTTATTCATCTTGTTTGTAGTGACTTATGCACAGTTTATTTCCAGGTTCCTCGGGAGACTATTGTCCAGATTCTCCGAGTGGTTGACTCGCTAAAGCATGGGATGGCAAAGCTAAAGAGGAGCATGTCTTGTTGCCGTAGCGACGTGCATATCCAGGTAGGCTGACATATTGTGCTTTGGTTGTTGTTTTTTTTTTTCTTTATTGCACTTGTTTTGCTAATGCTTTGTGACATTTTATGCAGCGTCGTCCTCATGAGAGTGGGCCTCGTCCCGAGGTGAGGATATCGACCCAGTCTAGGCCTTCGACTCATACTCCTCGAGAGTCGACATCTGAGAGGCCTTAGATGAGTCCGTTTGCTGGGCAGTTCGGCGCTGGCAGTATGGATTTTATGGGGGGTGCCAGGCCCGATCCATGCTTTGGGCCTTCTCCGATGTGGATGGAGCAGATGCGGATATGACAGATGCAGCAGATACAACAGATGCAGCAGATGCAGATGTTGCAGATGCAACAACAGATGTTGGGGATGCAACAGATGTCTCCCATGCGGCCGACTTCGCCTATGCCTCCTTTCATGCAGCCTGGGATAGGCTATCATGTGGGCGAGTCGAGTAGGATCCGCCCTCCTCTTAGATTCCTGCATCGCTTTGTTCTTGTGTACCTGTGCCCTGCACTTTTGTTATGATGTATATTTTGCATATTGATATGTATTGCGCGTTTTGTTCAAACATTATATGATCATTGGTGTTGCTTCTTTTTTCATGTTTGTTGATGGAATTTTGCTAGCAATGACTCCTATCCTAAAATGTAACGTATGAATGCACGACAACATTTTCAATGCGACTAACTCGATTGAAATATGTTTTTGTTTAAAACAAGTTTGAATGGAGCGTAGCCGACCTTCTCCCAACAACATAAAAAAGAAAAGAAAAGGAGAGCGAAAAGGATTTGGGCGGGTGGGATTTAAATGAACCAAAAAGTATAGGAAGTAATGAAAAACAGTATTTTTCATCCGAATTGGGGGAGGAGTGGCCCAAAACCGTGTGATATGTCATATGTGTTATAATCCGAATCAGCATATGTGAAGTGGAAATTGTGCGCTGGGCACATATATGTGGCGCGTGGCAAGTTTAGAGCTGCGTCTGACGCGCTATCCTACGCTAGGTGCAGGTTTAGTGTGTGACGCGTTTTTCGTCAGGAACGGTAAATCCGAATCCGTTTAGAGTTGAGACGAGAAGTTATTATAAATAGGAGAATACATGCGTTATTTCAGCGCAAGTTTAGCGTGTGACGCGTTTTCCGTCTGGAACGGTGAATCAGAATCCGTTTAGAGTTGAGACGCGAAGTTATTATAAATAGGAGAATACGTGCATTATTTCAGTATTACGAGTTCAACATTATTCTTCTCTGCACTTTTCTCTATAATACTACTCTGCAACTTTTGACTGTTTGCTATGGCTTTTGAACCAACTCTAAGTGGGTGCTGTCGTCGCTGACCATGACTGAGAAACGCGAGCTGGGAGGGCGGCATATGGATGTGTTGGCATCCCTAAGGTTTGTGTAGTTGGACTATAATTTCCTTTATACAGCTGTTAATTTTTGGGATGTTACCAATCATTGCTTTTGCTTTGGGAACCATAACTATTTTGCCTGAGGAATTTGGTGCTATAATTGGTTGGCCCTATAGTCAATTACCCTGTGTCCCTAGTTTGGAGGATTGTTTTTTTAAGGACTTTGAAAGGTTCATGGATTTAAAGGAAGAAAATATATCCGAAATCGTGTATGGGAGGAGGGTTAATTTGACTAGATTAGCTGCAATGTATAGTCCTCCCACTGAAAGGGCTAGGTAGATATATCGTATGCGGGCGCTGGTATTTTGCCTGCTTAGTCGTTTTCTATTTGTGAACGAGGACAATGGTGCTGGTTTTGCATCCCTTATTACTATAGCAGAGCAACTGGATGTAGGACGGACACCGATGCCACTCTGTGTAGGGGAGATGATCTCCAGTATGGATACTGTTGCAGGTAAAAATATATTTTTGTAGTCTTGAACCAAAGAAATTATTTTTTTCTTTTATATTTGGACATATTATGACTCTATGCGAATATAATAACTTTTTGGATTATGACGACTGTATTGAATAATGGAATTATGATATTACATCCCAAAAAAAAAAGAAAACATTGGATAGGAATGTGCGCTGGGGGCAGCCTTTTGTGTCGGGCGCGAAGTCTGCGTCTGGCGCCGATGGGGCGCGTCAGCCACAGATTATGTGCGTCAGGCTCAGATGATTCGACAGCTCGATGTGAAGCAACATATATCGTACGTAGTACTACTCTGTAGGAAGTAATATTGCGTATAATATTGTACGTATTATTACTCGTTATGAAGTAATAATAAAAAGTTGTGCATGTATTATTACTCTTTAAGAAGCAATAATGGAATAGTGTATATGTATTATTACTCGTCAGGAAGCAATAATAATATATATTGTATCTGTTGATGCAGATTTGGCTGATGGAGCATTTGAGGTTGATTGATCCTCCCGAGAACATGGAGAGATATAATAAAAAGAGTTTCATCCGCATGAAAAAGATCTTTACGAAGAAATCCTTTGAAGACTGGACCCTTTTCTTTGCGGATGATGGGCTGAGCGTGAGACGGGTAGTGCCATGGTGGAGGATTGGGTCCATGGTAGGTATTCGTGACGATCTCCCTATGTGAGGTTTTGTAGTCTGTATACCATAACCTTTTATTTTCCTTCGAGAGTATTGAGACAATATGGGTATCGCCAACTAATTTATGCCGAGGACACTATTGCACCCAAAATATATGGTCCAACCTGGAGTGGAATTAGGAAGTGGGAGAGATATTGGGGAGAACGCCCAATTTGGTATACCCAGGAAAGAATAGAATCTGAGAAGGTGTCTAAGAGTTATATCGCATGGATACTAACAAGAGACTTGGGCCACGGATGCCACCGACAAAGAGAAGACGACGCTTAGGGGGAGTAGTAATCAGGGAAAGGGCTGACACAGGAAGGGTGACTCGACAGACAGACGCTCCTACATGCAAATGGAAGGAACCTATGCTGTATTGGGAAAAGAGAAAGACACCTAGACCAAAACTACAGATGGAAAAGGGAGAAACTTCTACCAAGGGAAAGGAGGAAGAAAAGGCTGAGAAGGGGAAGGAAAAGAAGGACTGATTGCAACAATGCCTTTATTTTATGTGTTGAGTTATTGTTTTTATGTGGATTTATTGCTTTCAATAAGCCTTGCATGCCACATTGTTATTTTATAGTGTAGTCATAACTTATGTTTTATTTTTTTATTTTTCATTCAGCAATATCAATAAAAACAAAGTTTATTTTTATTTGGACAAAAGTGAGCCTAAATACGTTGCAAAAATATGTTGTCACATTATGTTTTAGCATCTTAACAAAAGCCGAAAGAACGTTCGAACCAGCACCACAACAGAGCAGTGCGCTAGACGTGAATAAGTGCGTCAGGCGCACTGCACTGCGCTAGGCGCAGCATATGTGCGTCTGGCGCGAATAGCCAGTTTAATATTTTTTTTTTGTTGCTGCAAACTCGTATGAATCGAAGGAGGTTTTGATTAATGAAAGGGCCGAACCTTGTACAAGGTTGCCTATGTATCTAAATAGGAATCAGACCGCACGTAGTTCATGCTAAAGAATTGGATTACTTTTACCAATCAACGAATTGGTTGTGCTTTACACATAAAATTTCTTGAGTTGATCAAGATTGGTTAGATTATGAAATTCAGTGCCATCCATGTCAATAAGTTAAGCTGCTCTTCCAGATAGGATTGTCTTGACAATATATGGAGCGGCCCAAGTAGGTCTGAATTTACCTCGAGGATCTAACACATTTTTCCTTAATGCCTTGAGCACTAAGTCACCCTCTTTAATATTTCGGGGTTTGACCTTCTTATTGAAAGATCGTGCATTACGGTTTTGATAAACTTGCATATGATGCAAGGCAGCTAATCGCCGTTCATCGAGCAAGATGAGCTCTTCGAATCTAGCTTTGACCCAGTCAGCTTCCGGAATTTGACTTTCCAGGTTAATGTGTAGGGATGGTATTTCCAATTCAATAGGTTGGACAACTTCTACTCCATAGACAAGAGAATAAGGTGTATCCCCGGTAGATGTTCGAATAGAAGTGCGGTATCCCCATAAGGCAAAGTGTAGCTTATCTGGTCAATCCTTATAATTCTCGGTCATTTTCTGGATAATAACTTTGATATTTTTGTTAGCAGCCTCCGCAGCACCGTTAGCCTGGGGTCTATATGGTGAGGAGCGATGGTGCTTGATGCTATATTTTTCAAGGATTTGTTCACATTTGGCGTGGAAGTGGGTACCTTGGTCACAGATGATCTCGTGAGGAACCCCATAGCGGCAAATTATGGTCTTTTCTAATAAGGCAGCTACATGTTTTGCTGTCAATTTAGCATAGGATGCTGCTTCTACCCACTTAGTGAAGTAGTCTATGGCCATAAGGATGAATTCATGCCCCCTGGTACCAGGTGGTGTTATTTTACAAATAATGTCAATACCCCAAGTTGAGAATGGCCAAGGTGAAGCAAAGGTATATAACAATGAGGGTGGTACATGTTGCAAGTTAGCGCATAATTGGCATTTTGGACAGGTTTTGGCATAGAGGTAACAGTCTTTCTCCATTGTGGTCTAGTAATAGCCTAAGTGAATGATCTTTTCAGCTAACATGCGTCCGTTCATGTGCGTGACACAAATTCCACTATGGACTTGATTCATGACTGTTGTCGTATCAGGTTTATCGATAAAGAGCAGGTGCACACCTTGTGGTGTTCTTTTGTACAATACCCCGTTATACTCGACATATTGGGAGGCCAAAAGCCTTAAGGCACGTTGGGCTCTTGTTGAAGCTCCATGGTGGATATTCTTTTTTGGTTAGGTAGTTGAGGATGTTAGTAAACCAGGGTTCAGAAGGAATAAGATCTGGCTCAGTGTCTAGGGTGTGAACATAAGCGGGCTCTTGCCTTATCTCAATGATAAGGGGCATTTCTGGCATGGTGCGAGGAACCCTAATCATAGAGGCTAAGCGGGCCAAAGCGTCAGCAAATTGGTTTTCGTCTCGGGGAAGGTATGTATATTGTATTTCAGGTATTTGTTCAGCAATGGCTTTTAGATGAGTTTAGTATTGCAAGAGGCTTTCATTTCTAACTTTCCATCTTTTAGAGATTTGATTGATGATCAAAGATGAATCACCATATACTCTTAGCTTCTTAATGTCGAGGGACACTGCGGCCTGGAGCCCTATGATGCATGCTTCTTACTCGGCTACGTTATTAGTAACATCGAAGTCGAGTTTAACAGAGAGAGGAGTGTGTTCGCCTTCAGGTGATACCAGGAGTACCCCTACGCCACATCTCTTGTGGTTTGAAGCACCATCGAAATATAGTGCCCAACATTCATCTTCCGTTGGGGAAATCTGCTAAGAAATCTGAAACAACGTTGCCTTTAATGGATTTGTGAGAGATAAATTTTAAGTCAAATTTTGCCAACATTACTACCCAGTGGGAGAGTCTACCATTGAGGGCTAGCTTTTCGAACAAGAACTTAAGAGGATCTAGTTGTGACACTATGTGGATTGTGTGAGTAAGCATATAATGTTTAAGCTTCTTAGTGGCCCAGACCAGTGCGAGACAAAGCTTTTCTAAGGGAGTGTAACGGGATTCGTAATCTAAGAGCTTCTTACTAAGGTAGTAAATGGCGCACTCTTTCCCATCAATCTCTTGTGCCAACATGGCCCCAGGCGCGGTCTTAGTCACAGTCAAATAGAGCCTTAAAGGTATGTCTGGCAAGGCAGGTGCTAAGACAGGTGGGTTGGATAAATATTCTTTGATTTTGTCAAAGGCTTTTTGGCAATCCTCATCCCATTCGACAGTGACACTTTTCTTAAGCTTTTTAAAGATGGGCTCACGCACCATGGTCAGTTTAGAGATGAACCTACTGATGTACTGGATTTTACCTAAGAATCCCCTTATTTACTTTTCATTCTTAGGTGGAGGCATGGTCATGATGGCCGTTATTTTAGTAGGGTCAATTTCAATCCCTCTAGAACTGATGACATAACCTAGAATTTTCCCAGAAGTGACCCCAAAGGCACATTTTTGTGGATTAAGTCTCATGTTGTATTTGCGAAGTCTCATGAAGAACTTCTCGAGAGCGGTATGGTGTCCCTCTCTATCTTTGGACTTAACTATCATGTCATCTACGTAAACTTCTACCTCTTTATGCATCATGTCATGGAGAAGGGTAGTCGTAGTTCTTTGATAGGTGGCCCCAGTGTTTTTTAACCTGAAAGGCATAACGGTATAGCAAAAGGTCCCCCACGGAGTGATGAAGGTAGTCTTTCCCTTATCTTCCTCGGTCATTTTTACCTGATTATACCCCGCATACCCGTCCATGAAAGAGAGAAGGGCATGGTTGGCAGTGTTGTCTACTAGGAAATCTATGTGAGGTAAGGGAAATCCGTCTTTTGGACTTGCTTTATTGAGGTCTCTATAGTCAACACACATTCTAACTCTCCCATCCTTTTTAGGCACATGCACAACATTAGCAATCCAGTCAGTGTAATTAGCGACTTTAATAAAATCTGCATTAAGTTGTTTAATGACTTCTTCTTTGATTTTGAGAGCTACATCTGGCTTCATTCTGCGCAACTTTTGTTTGACAGGTTTCAACCCATCGATTAGGGAAATGGTATGCTGAGCAATTTCCCGGTCAATGCCTGGCATGTCCTGGTAGGACCATGCGAATATGTTGATATATTCAACTAACGTTTTAATTAATTAAGCGCGTTCGTATTCGCTTAAAGTTAATCCAATTCTTACCTCCTTTGGTTCATTATCATCTGAAAGATTAATTTTTTCTGTTTCCTCGATGATTGAAGTCTTATTTTCATGTTCTTCCATTGCTTAAATTACTTCTTTTTCAGACTCATTTTTGCAATCAGAAGGAGAAAGAGAAGGAGAAGTAGAGATGTTGCACAAGTTATATGCAAATGAGTTCATATTATTGATATCGGAAATCATAGAGTTGAACAATGACTCAGCAGAAATTAAAGACTCTACTTGGACACTAGGATTAACAGGCTTAGAAATAGTCCCGACTGGGACACTAGACTCAAGAGACTTAGACTCAGACTCTGACTTAGATGACTCCGACTCTTCAAACATCGGCCCTTCCCCAGTGGTGAAGATCATCTTCTTTCCGTCTGGAGTAGTTAACTTGATAATCTTCCTCCATCCTTGCATGATACCACATGCAGGAGTGATCAACATAGCAGGGTCAAAGTATTCGTTTTGTAGCACAGCCTAGATATGAGTAGTATTATATGGACATTTGACTCGTTCTTGACCGAATAAAAGTCCCAATGCCTTGTAATCTAAATAGTCTTAAGTGAACTGTATAATGTTGGGATCAGGAATCCCTTCTTCCAGAAAGTGACAGTCCAGAAATATTTCAAATCCGGGGTAGGTCACTGCCTCCTAAGCCTGATAGAATGGTTTAGGGAATTCATAGCAAGGATAATCTTCTCCTTCCCTCAGAAATTGCCCATTCAGAGTGGGTTGATAAGGAGGAAAAGGAATACTGTCTTTGTCTTTGGTATTGCGGTATGCCATGCGTTGTGTAATACGTTCTCTGAGCTCCTTCCTGGTGGGCTTGTATCCTAAGCCAAACAAATTTTCCACTGATTTAGAGTCAGTGACAGGAGGTGCTCTAGACTTCTTATTACCCAGTGACATGCCTAGGAAGTCTCCTTTCTTGCGCATGATGTAGTTGACTGCTAGATTGAAGAAGCAATCAAAGTCAAATGGCGCTAAATCCTCTTCAATGAGGGCTACTTCCTTAGGAACGAACCCTCGAAGATCTTCATCCTCATCATCATGGCCTATGTGGATGAGAGGTTTGTCTATTACTTGTACTTTCATTGTAGAGGCATCGAGAGTTATGGGAAAGTCATCCATAATCATCTTGACCTTTTGATGCAAGGAAGATAGGACCGCACCAAGCTCATGAAGCCATGGTCGTCCTAATAGTAAGTTGAATGAGGCCTTAATATCAATGACCTGGAAAATCGTGCGCTTTTCTATAACCCCTGCAGAGATATTTAGGGCTATAGTTCCCAAGGACTGACGAAGGGAATTGTCGTATGCTCGGATGCCTTGATGAGAAGGACTGAAATCCTCATCTTTGAATCCTAAGCGGCGCACAATTCGTAATGGACAGACGTTTAATGGCAGATCCATTGTCTACTAATGTCATTGGGACATTCATGTCCATGCATGCTACAATAAGATGTAGGGCCTTGTTGTGCTTGCTTCCTTCAAAAGGAAGGTCATCATCAATAAAGGAAATAGTATTTCCTTGGATTGGCTTATCTGCAGTCAGGAAATTGACCAATCCTTCAGGAGAAGTGTCAGATTACACGTTCATCTTTGTGAGGGCATTTAGTAATGCCATGCGATCCCCATGAGAGGAAGCTATTAATTGCCAAATGTTAACGTCATCTTTTGTTTTCATGAGTTGTTGAATGAGAGAGTTCTCTTTGGGAAGAACTCCTTCAGGAGATGCAGAAGATGTGGGAAGGTTATCTTGAACTGGTTGAGTTAGCCTCCCAGTTCGAGTAAGCACCCGTACTGCTTCCTCCTCATCACTTTTGTATCAATCCATTGCTAAAGTAATGCGATCAGTTTGAGGATCAATGTGATAGCCATCATGAAACCTTTATTAATATTCATGAATAACATGATTCGTAAACATCACAGGAGTTTTGATTAGGGTTTCCATTGAATTACAAGAAGTGGAATCATGTTTATGTCTTACAGACCATACTATTAGATCTTTAGATGCAACATTAAACTCTTGCTAGTTTCCATTAGAATCTAATGTTTCTAAACCATATTATTCCACCTTAAATAAGCAATTTCTCATACAATTCAATACCTTAAGAAGTTAATATAATGTTAGGCTACAAACAGAAGAACAAGAAGCTTAGTGAGCAAGCTGCTTGCTAGGCAGCAGCTATGGTGGCTTAACCACATCATTTAGGCAAGAATGAGGTGCCTTCATGCCCACTAATCTTCACACAACCACCATACACACCCTTAGACATAATTGGACCGTCCCAAAGCATCACCACGGGGTTGACTAGGAGGGGAAGTTAGGAACACCTTCTGCTGCACCTCGCCAAGTATCACTCCAGCAGCACACCCATTTTATGAAGACCATATCTCTCTCAAAACATAACCAAAACCAAAAATTCTTGTTGCTACGGAAAGTGGTAGATGTTAATTACTCATATAGGTGGAATCACTCAAAAATAATATCATTAAGGTATCCAAACAACCAGATACTTTTCATCGCGCCATCTGTGATCTTTCAGGACAAATCTAGGTATACTGCTGTTTTCTCCTATTTCTTATCACGTTTTAGGTTGTTCTAAGTTTGTATAGCATACTAGAAACCTTGATTAGAATGATACAATTCTCGGATTTTACTTTTAAGTTCTAAATTTGTATAGAAAACAGATCCAAAGATCATGCTATGTTCTGTCCATAAGAACAAATATACTCCTTCTTGTTTCTTTAGACTTTCAATAGGTTATACTTCGTATTTTGGCCCAATATTTTGTGTGCATATAGTTAACATGCTATATATTTCTTTTTAATAATTTTTTGGAAACTTTGAAGTTGAAACATTTGAGGAATAGGAGGTCTAAGTTGTGAACAGAGCTGGTTAGACATGTTTTGACAAGGTGAGACTTATGTTTTCCTTCAATTATTTGTATTACTAAGTGAAAATATCATGCCAAATATGTGTCATGACCTACTGTATCAGGACATGAAGAGTATTTTACATAACTAATTAGGTATCCATGGTAGAGACTTATTTCTAATGCTCACTTGTAAACTGTTTGAACTGAACAAGCAGCTACTATTTTTGTTGTATTGAGGTTGTTAAGTACTGAATTCAATGTTGTTTCCTATATGAAATATGTTTTAAAACATGTCATAATTATGTGTATAAAATTGCAAGGCAAAATAGTTTGTAACGAATGAGTTATGTTAGATATAAGCATGTATGCGCAAGTGTATGTAAACTGAAAATTCTGTTATGACACTATGATTTGGAAATGGAACTTATTCTATGTGTTGTGATGTAAGATGTGTTTGAATGTTAATTTGGCTGTCAATATAGTTACAATTCATTATATATAAAGTGGAAGACTAAAGCATGGTTTAAGGAGCCTTAAAGATCACCCGCTGGAGAGTATCTTTGAGGTCATGAACCAAGGACAAAATTCTTGGGGTATCTCTGGTGGATAACCATGAGGACCCTCTGGTGGGGGTAATATATTAGTCATCTTAAAGTGTATCTCTGGTGGATCACTTTAAGGGAGTGCGCACTTAAGACATAGAGGCCTTATCATTTATCAAGGGAAGACGTTCCCTAGCAAGCGATGTGTTTGCAATCTGGTGTTGCTACCATCGCGTCGTTCCCTTTCTTGTTGCTAATAAATTAATCAATTACATGATATTTTTTAATTATTTAACACTCAAGGTAAGACGTGAGATGAATGCTATGTACTTATAATTATTGAGTTAATTTATGGTTCAGGGTTCGAGGGCAGGTGTACCTCGCTTACCTAAACGTTTACGTTGTAGGATAAGCTCACTCAGTTAAACTGATTTTACCCCTGTCCATTCCATTCATGGGGTGGGCAGTGGTCCATTGTCTAGTTGTGTGTGTTGTATAGGTTTATATGGAAGCCCAGTTAAGCTAATAGTAGATCACTTGTATCAACTTCAGTTTTTGTGAAAGTTGTAATAAGTATAACTCTTCAAGTTATACATGTAATTAAGTTGGTAGTTATGTAAGATAGATAACCTTGTATCTCTTATGGAGGAAGACACACTAGTGACAGGCATGTAATGTAACTTTGAAGTTTTCGCTTATTTATAATCATGTTATCCTAGACTTGTTTAGATGGATTGCCTGTTACATTAATGGTATCAGAGCATGGTTGCTCTAACATACGTTGAAATCTTCATATTATGGTGATAAGGTAAGAAAATGGATTTGGTATCATATGAATTAAACTTGAAGTGAACTAGTCACTTGAGTGTTTAGGGGTTGTAGGAGGTTATTTTTATGAATTTATGGTGTGTATTTTCTGTTCCGATTGTGACTTGTGAACTTTGTTTTCAAGATAGATGTATGGTTGGAGAGATGTAGCATCATGTTAATCGAGTTTCGCCTCCTAATGTTTCTGGACCTACCCATGTGATTGACAAGCTCGGCGATATATTTCAATATGTACTAGGGAAGGGAGAAATTCTAGAGATTCAATCCGAGGTTCAGGCATTTATCCTTGTATATACACTACCTGATGTTACGCCTTGGGCAGATTGATCGTAGTTATGAACTCCTTAGGAGATATCTTCCGATGGGATCAGATCCTTTCCTTCTCAGGTTTAATCATATCTTCTGGCCGAGTTCGGTGGATACTGTTATCCAAGATATCCTTACTATAGACCGTTTTTGTAAAGTTACTAGAGAAGTTGAACCCGTTGATGAGGTAGTAGAAGTTATAAATATTGTTGATGATGATGAGCCTTTGGTTGTGGAGATAAGTAGTGACTCTTCTGATGACTCTTCTGACGTTATTTTCTTAGGTTACGGAGGGACATACCAAGAGATGGGATTAGAGGAGGAATTTGAGGAAGGTTTTGAGGAGAACCTGAGGAGGAACCAGAGGAAGAATATGGGGGGGGGGTAGGGGAAAGTAGAGATAGACACTAATAATGTTCCAATGGAATTATTGTATGGAGATTCAGAGTTAGGCGAGGTTGGAGATGATTATGTGAGTGATGAGGATGCCATTCAGTTTCCAGATCCCTCAAATAATGATTATGATGAGGAAGGATGGTTTGTAGGTTATGTGGTGCCGGTTTAGAATCAGAGGATGCAATTAAGGTAGGACCAGGGCTCAACGATGGACATACGAGTCCAAGTACTTCTACTTAGGTCGATGGTTGTTTGACGCTAACACCTAGTGAATTTTTATTTTACACTAGGACCTTTCGGATTGTTATATAAAAATATATGGCTTATGATATTTTGATATGTATAGTGCTTGACATCTGATCTATGATCACATGTGCTAGGCGTAGGGCGGCTAGATGTGTGTACTTTAGTCTTTTGTAAAGCATCTGTGTAATAAGTGGTGTATGTGTACAAAATTTGTATGTGAAAAGTTGAACGAATGTGATGTATATATATGTGTTTAAATATTAGTTTCCTTATGTGTTGAGTTACCTCTTTAGTGATTAATTGGCATGGATACATTATAGATGTTGGTAATACTAATGTGTTGTGAGATTAACATCGGTTTATATAATTCTAGATGGCTGGTCGAAGAGCAACTCGGGGCAATAGTTGGGAAAACGACTGGGATGAAAACCTGGAAGGAAGGTTAAGTCAAATGGAATCATTAAATATTAAGATGGCTAGGATCCTAGACAAACAAGCCCAAAAAAAAGTCAGTGAAGTTAATGATGTAGAAATGTTCAATAAACTAGCATTCTTTCACCCGAAATCCTATGATGGAAGGGCAGATCCAGTGGTGTTTGAAGATTGGATCCAAGGGATCAAAAAACTTTTTGATGCACTCAATTGCCCAAATGAGAGGAAAGCTAATTATGCCACATGCTGTCTTGATGGAGAGGCATTAATATGGTGGAGGTTGGTTAAGGATAAAGCAAATGAACTAGGCTTTGATTTGAATAAGCTAATAGAACTTATGAAATATAGGTTTTACCCTCCATCTATGAGCAAAGAAAAGGAGTATGAGTTTATTGACCTAAAGCAAGGTAGAATGACTGTAACTGAGTATGCTGCTAAGTTTAATGAGTTGGCAAGGTTTGCACCAGACTTAGTCTCAACTGAGAGGGGAAGGATGAATAGGTTTGAGGGTGGACTTGATTTGGATATTCAGGAAATTGTAAGGGGGCATTCATATGATAACTTTCATGGGTTATATGATAAGGCAATCAATATCGAGAGTATCCAGAAAAGGAAAAAAGTTGTTTCATGGGAAAATAGAAAACGAGTAGTTCCAAGCACTTTTGTTGGTAATAATAAAAAAACTAGATTTCAGACTCAGAGTCAAACCCAGTATAGGCAGTGGAAACCCCAAAACTTTGGTAGAGCCCAATATCATACTTGCAATCTATGTGGTAAGAACCATAGAGGGTTCGATTGCTCAGGAGCAATGGTTTGTTTTAGGTGTGGTAAGACTGGGCATATAATTAAAAAATTGTCCACAGCCTGTATCGAGATCTAATAATCTAAGTGGCCAATGGGGGGAGCCGGAAATGGAAACCAACAGAAGTCAACCAATCCCACCTAAATGAAGGGAAAGATGTTTGTAATGAATGAGGAAGATGCTCAGGCTAGCGGAGATGTGATCACTCGTATTTTTTCTGTTCAATCATTTCCTGGTTTCATTTTATTTGATTCTGACGCTACTCATTCTTTCATAGCAACTAGCTTCCTTCAAAGAATAAAACTTTCTTCTTCACCAGCTAAGATAGACACTTATATCACCATTCCTAATGGCAATTCTGTATCTTGTACCCGACGTTTTTCGTGATATTGTAATAAACATAGCGAACTCTGACTTTCTTGCAAACCTTATCCAATTTGACCTATCAGGGTTTGATGTCATCTTAGGCATGGACTGCCTTAGTAAGTACAAAGCTAATGTTGATTGTTCAAAGCAAAAGATTTCCCTCAATGGCCCTAAAGGTGAGAGAATTTCGCACCGAGAAATAATAATTGAGCCTAGAAGTCAATTAGTCTCAGCCCTAAAGATGTCAACTTCTCTTAGGAAAGGTTATAGATACCACAAAAGAGGGAAACGATCTTTCTAAAATACCAGTAGTAGGGGAGTATTTAGACGTCTTTCTAGATGAAATACCAGGCCTACCCCCATATAGAGAGATAGAATTCCATATTGATCTTACCAGAAGTAGGACCTATATTAAAGGCACCTTATCGTATGGCTCCGGCTGAAATAAAGGAGTTGAAAACCCAATTAAAGGAGTTACTTCAGAAAGGGTACATTCGACCAAGTGTATCACCGTGGGGGGCCCCTGTCTTTTTTGTTAAAAAGAAAGATGGGAGTTTACGGTTGTGTATAAACTATAGGGAATTGAATAAGATCACTATAAAGAATAAGTACCCGTTGCCCAGGATTGATGACTTATTCGATTAGCTGAAAGGAGCAGGATTATTTTCGAAGATTGACTTGAGATCAGGATACCATCAACTTAGAATTGTCGAAGAAGATATCCATAAGACAACCATTATTATGGGCACTATGATTTTGTTGTGATGCCTTTTAGGTTGACAAATCCCCCGAACGCTTTTATAAATATGATGAATAGATATTTCAAGCCATAATTAGATAACTTTATAGTGGTTTTTATCGATGATATTCTTATTTACTCCCAAAATGAAGAGGAGCATGTGAAACATATACGTGAAGTACAAGAAGTCTTAAGGGAGAAGAAGTTGTATGCCAAATTGAGTAAGTGTGAGTTTTGGTTGCAAAAAGTGTCATTTTTAGGACTTATGATAACTAAGGAGGGAATTAGCTGGGTACTATCGAAGGTTCATTGAGGATTTTTCTAGAATAGCTCAGCCATTAACCAACCTAATACGAAAAGCAACAAGATTTCAATGGACAGAGATATGTGAGGAAGCCTTCGGTGAACTTCAGAAAAGGTTGACAACTTCCCCAGTTCTAACATTGCCAGAAGGTGTTGATGGGTTTGAGGTATACAGTGACGCATCGAAGGAAAGCTTAGGTTGTGTTCTTATGCAACATAGTAAGGTGATAGCTTATGCGTCACGACAACTAAAACAGTATGAAGAGAATTATCCGATTCATGATTTGGAGTTAGCCGCTGTCGTGTTTGAGTTGAAAATATGGAGTATCGTGTAAGATTTACATTAATCATAAAAGTCTAAAATACATCTTCACACAAAAGGAGCTAAATATGCGGCAACGTAGATGGTTGGAATTCCTAAAGGACTATGAGTTGGATATTCAATATCACCTTGGAAAGGCAAATCAGGTAGCCGATGCATTGAGTCGTAAGCCTAGAAAGAGTTTCAATAGTGTGGCATCTGTACCCCACGAAATATATGAAGAGATGAGGAGGCTGAATATTATAATGATAAGGAAAGGGGAAACCAAGGGGATTCTTAGTGCTTTAGCTATACAACCCACACTATATGAGAAAATTCGGCACAAATAGAATACAGACGCACAATTGAGACGAATAATAGAATCTGTTAATCAAGGAACGACTCAAGACTTCAAAATGCATGATGATGGAAGTTTACGAATACATGGAAGATGGTGTGTGCCTAATGATGTTGAACTTAAAGAAATAATTATGGCAGAAGCACATAACCCCCCCTATTGTGTTCATCCTAGAAGGGATAAGTTGATTAAGGAGTTGAAGCATCAATTCTGGTGGAAAGGGATGAAGCGAGATGTTATACGATTTGTCGCCAAATGTTTGACATGCCAAAGAGTGAAGTTTGAGCATAAGAAACCAACTGGCTTACTACAATCATTACCTGTTCCCGAATGGAAATGGGGTTCGATCTCAATGGACTTCATAATGGGGTTACCAAATACTAGAGGAGGAAGAAACGCGATTTGGGTCATTGTGGATCGATTAACCAAAACTGCGAGATTCATAGCTATGAGGAATACTTGGGGACCGAAGCAACTGGCTGAAGCTTATGTGAAAGATATTGTGAGGATACATGGAGTCCCGAAAACAATTGTATCTGATCGTGACTCACGGAATCTATCACACTTTTGGGAAAAGTTACAGGAAGCTTTCGGGACAAGGTTGAAGTTCAGCACTGCATTTCATCCAGCAACTGATGGTCAAATCGAAAGAACTATCCAAACATTGGAAGATATATTGAGAGCATATATGCTTGAATTTCAAGGATCATGGGAGGATCGTATACCACTGATTGAGTTCTCATACAACAACACTTATCACTCAAGTATAACGACGTCACCTTATGAGGCATTGTACGGCAGAAAGTGTAGGACCCCGTTATGTTGGGAGGATTTCAGAGGGATCACCCTCAGGCCAGAGTTGATTAAGGAAACGTCTGACCAAGTTAAGTTCATTCAAGATAGGATGAAGGCTGCACAAGACCAACAAAAAAGTTGCACCGATCTGCAATGGAGATCTGAAGGGTACGACGTAGGCGAGAAAGTATTTCTTAAAGTATCCCCAATGAAGGGAATTATGAGATTCGGGAAGAAGGGAAAATTGAGCCCGAAAGACATTGGCCCATTTGAAATTTTGAGCCGAATAGGAGAGGTTGCATATGAATTAGCCTTACATGTGGAGTTATCTCGAGTAACAATGTTTTTCATGTATCACAATTGCGGAAGTATGCACATGATCCAATGCACATACTACATAAAGAATCATTAGAAGTAAACGACAATTTATCATATGAGGAACAACCGCTAGAAATTATGGATAAGAAGGAAAAAGTTCTAGAAATAAAGTAATTCCCTTTGTCAAAGTTCTATGGAGTAACCATGGAGTGGAGGAAGCAACTTGAGAGCTCGAAGCAGACATGAGGAATCAATACCCACATCTTTTTCCTGAAGGTAAACATTTAAGTTTCGAGGACGAAACTTCTTTTAAGAAGGGTAGAGTGTGATAGCCATCACGAAACCTTTATTAATATTCATGAATAGCTTGATTCGTAAACATCACAAGAGTTTTGATTAGGGTTTCCATTGAATTACAAGAAGTAGAATCATGTTTATGTCTTGTGGACCATACTATTAGACCTTTGGATGCAACATTAAACTTTTGCTAGTTTCCATTAGAATGTAATGTTTCTAAACCATATTATTCCACCTTAAATAAGCAAGTTCTCATACCATTCAATACCTTGAGAAGTTAGTATAATGTTAGGCTACAAATAGACAAACAAGAAGCTTAGTGAGCAAGCTGCTTGCTGGGCAGCAACTATGGTGGCTTAACCACATCATTTAGGCAAGCATGAGGTGCCTTCATGCCCATTAATCTCACACAACCACCATACACACCCTTAGACATAATTGGACCGTCCCAAAGTGTGGTATCCGATTTTTGACTGTCTTAATTAACAGTCTGAATCCCACGAAAATCTCTCATTGGACTTTGAGTTTTAGAAAAATTGAAAGTCGCCACCCTATTAATTTCTGAATAGGGACAGATTTAAATCGTTTTAAAATCAATTTCAAGAAAAATCATTTAAAACGATGATGACTTCATATAGATAAGACTTTTTTGAAAATTGGTCTTTCATACCATGAGATAGGGTTCAGGGTTTAGGTTAAGAGGTGCGAACGTCTGGAACTCGTCTCCTCTTCCGTTCTAAAGAACGGGCTCTTACTAAATGCGTTATTTTTCATTTTAAAGTAATCATGTCTATTCAAAAGAAAGAAAAATCACATAATCTGCACATATACACATTAACCATTTTTATTTAGGACCAATATATCATTTGTACATGGTAGGTTTGAGCACTGAAGTTGCACTACGTACCAATCATTGCGGGATTGGAATCCACTCATGGATCAAAACCGTCGTAGTTCGAGCATATGTCTCACCCTAAATGGCCAATTCCACTGGGGAAAGAAGAGGGGGGGGGGGAATTGATTATGAATAATTTACTTTTAGAATTAAACAAATCTGTTTGACATGAGGTAATCACTTCAATTAGTGATTAAAGTGGGGTTATGATAATCACTTTAATTAAATATGAAGAATTAAGATAATCACCTTAATTAATGATTAATAAGGAAGGAAATAAGTAATCACCCTAATTAGTGATTAAAATGGAAAGATTATCACCTTGATTAGTGATTAACAATGAAGGTTAGGAAATAATCACCCTAATTGATGATTATTAAGGTTTAATTAGTGATTAAATATGATGAAAGGTTAAGCTAATCACCCTAATTGGTGGTTAACTAAGGTTTAAGATAATCACTCTAATTAGTGATTAAATGAGGAAAATAATCGTCCTAATTAACAATTATTAGGGTTTGAAATAATCACTCTAATTAGTGATTAAAAAATGAGAAGAATAATTGTCCTAATTAACGATTATTAGGGTTTAAGATAATCACTCTAATTAGTGATTAAAAGAAGTTTGTGTCAACCGCTCTAATTAGCGATTAATCGGGGATTGAAATAACCACCTTAATAGTGATCACGTTTATGATTTTCGAGAGGTCTTAGAAGGTTTGCTTCCTAATTTAAGGCTTTTTGAGAAATAACCTTAATTGAAGATTATTAAGTCATTTGGAGAGAAATGATCAATTTGAGATTGAATTTGGACATTTGTGTTTGGCTAATTGAAATTTGGCCATTTAAAACGAGACACGTGAAACGGCCTAACATCAATTCGAAGGTCATAATTACCAATCTAATTATGTCAAATTATATGATTAATCCATTTGAATATGGAAAACACATTTTTTAAATGTAAGATGGATCATCATACAATTTAACTTAGTTAGATTTGCCATTTTTCCTCTTAATTGAGATTTAAGAACACAAACTACTGGGCTACTTTAAGCTATAAGAAGAGAGGATTTAGCTAGAAAACATAGTGTTTATTGCTCTTTGGGGTTGTTTGGGTGGATACAAGGGTTCACTCTGATCTTTTACTGATTCAGAGTGAAGGTATTTATAATAAAACTTAGAAGGTACTATTTCTAAAGCAGAGGGGTGACTCACCCTTGCTTTTACAAAGATGCTTTTGCTTTTCGAAAAGCAATGGTTCTAGTTTAAAGTAGCTAAAGCATAAAAGCATAAAAAACAAAAAAGCATAAAAAACGTGTTAGCTGTTTATAAAAAGCTAACTAATGGATGATGACTCATCATCCATTATTACAGTGTTTTTAATAAAAGACTTAATCGTACGGATCTCGTCCCTGTAGATCTATGTCTGTATCACCATCTTCATCACTAGGATATTGTTCAGACATTTCAACATCCTCTAATGGTTCTCCATAAGGAGGAATGTTGAGCTTGATAGTTTCTGGTCCCCATATTTTAAAATATGGTCCTTCTGCTAATAGATTACTGCTACGCCATAGTGAAGTTTTTGGTGGTTTTTGTTGCATAAGCCATTTGTATAATTCTGGCTTATTGACATACTGAAAATTCTAAGGAGTGTTGAGATGGAGTACAAATAATGGATTAATAAAAAACTGTTGATAGGCTGGTTGTTGGTGCAGACCTTCAACCTTAGGTATAGTGCTGAAAACTTGGACTACTGTTGCTCCAATTGTTAAATTTGGTTCTCCTATATTGCAGTATTGTAAGCAATAGGTGAGTCGTTCACCTATTCCTGCTGGTATTTCACTATTCTTCTTGAAATGTAGACCATTGATCATTCCATGGTCTAATAGATCGACTATTTCTGCTCTGCTTAGGTTAGTACTGTAAAGTTTAATGTTTGCCTTGAAAAGGCCTGTATAAACAATTTCCTCTGCATTTACTTCTTGACTCATTATGGTCAAGATCTCTTGTTGGACTTCTACACCTTGGATTTTTCTCCCATTGATTGGTTCTCCAAAGTGCATTTGTACTAACTTCTTCTGTAGATTGATCATGTGTTGGATTACTCCTTCTTCAACCTTTTCTGATATTAGTTCTACCACATCGGCTCCACCATCTTTCTCTAGTAGTGGTTGTAATGTTTCTTGTGTTTTGAATTTGAATCTGGGTTTAAGGTGGTGGAAAGGAATATTCTTATGTGGTGTTAACCCCTTTTTAACAAAGGAGGTGGAAAATGTGGCTAGTTGGGTTTTTAGGCTGCTATTTTGTTCTGATAACTCTGTGAGTTCTTGTCTAAGATGCTGTAATTCTGTTATAAGGTTACAGTTGTGTTTTCCAATAAGGTCAATGGTATTAGCCTTATAGGCACACTCTTGTTGTAAGTCTGTAATCTCTCTTTGTAGGTTAAAAAATTGATCATTTAAGGCCTTGTTAGGACTTGCTCAAGTAATTTTTGAGAATATGTTGGAGGGTAAAATCCTCCATTGTGAGTATGATCTCGGAACGGGGATTCCAGCCGTGATGAGGAGGGATTGAATTCTCCTTTTTGTGAAGTGCTGTCTACAAAGAAATTGGGTCCTAATTTTAGTTTAGCAAATTCCATTGCTTCTCCAAAATTATGGAACCCTTTAAACAAAGGGGCTGGAAAACCCTCTATTTGCTGTAATACTTGGTGCCATGTGCGATAGACTCCAGGTCTTCGACCATGTACCACCGAATAAAAACTAAAATTCCTTGAAAGAGGTTTCGCTGTATCTTATTAAAATAATAAGTAAGACAATTTAATGTCAATACCTTATGCTTGTGTGGTCGCATGACCCATAAGTTATCACGAGATAACTTGCTGTGTTTTGTCTAATGTTTCACCTTTCAAGGGTTTGAAGCCCTTACTTGGTTCAACGTTTGTATAATTTATTTTTTCCAAAGGAAAACTCTTCTATTTTTACCTGGGTGCTAGACGGGCTAGCGCTGTGTGTAGAGCTGCTGGATTTAAGCTTATTAGGCTTATCCATTCTTCTGTATGTATCTGTCAATTATTCGTGACAACACATCAGCTAAATTATTGTTTATTCCTTTGATATGTTCAAATACTATCTGATAGCCTTTTCCTGCAATTAAATCTTGAAAGTTAATCCATCGTTTATTGTTAACTTTCTTACTATTGCTATTTTTAATAAATTTAACTATGGCTTCACAGTCTGTTCTAACAGTTATTTCTCTATCTAGATGTATTTTAAATTTTTCTAGTGCATTAATTACTGCTTGTATTTCATAGTCTATTGAAGACCAATTAGTACTAGGTTTGAAGTTTCCACTTGCATAACCTCGCTAATTTTTCTTCTATTTTAGGACTATATTTATTAGGTTTGGTTAGCGATCTTGCTCCCCAACCTTCTTTGCTACCATCTGTTTCAATAATGAGATAGTCTGTACTTAAGGGTAATTCTAATGGTTTAAGCGTCTTTACCTTTTCTTTGATTTTTAAAACTAGCTGGACATCTTCTTGATTAAAATATTTCTGTCCGTTTTTAGAAGTTTTACCATATAATGGTCCTACTAATTTTGATAAGTTTGGAATAAACTTCCTAGCATAGTTTAAAAGTCCTAAGAAAGCTTGAAGCTGTTTTTTATCTTCCATTTTGTCTGGGAATTCTAATATCTTTTTAGCAATGTGATCTTGCAATTGAATTTTTCCATTGCCAATTTCTAATCCTAAAAACTGTATCTTCTTCTTAAATAATTCCATTTTGGAATCTGCTATTACAATTCCTTCTCTATCTATGATGCTGAAAACTTGCTCTAAGTGCTTTGTATGTTCCTGTATAGATTTTGAAGCAACTAAAATATCATCAATATAAACAAAGCAAAAATTTAATTTTCCAAAGATATTATCCATAAATCTCTGGAATATAGCTGGAGCATTTTTTAAACCAAATGAAAGAACTTTCCATTGAAAATGGCCTTCACTACAAATAAATGCTTGTCCATGGTTTAAAACGTGTCTGTTAGTTTAATCTGGTTGTATCCCGATTTTAGATCAAATTTACTGAATATATTTCTATCTTGGATTAAATTGATTAATGTATCCTTATTAGGTATACAAGTAACCATCATCTACTAAATTATCATTTAGCCTTTTATAATTATAGACTATACGAGCTTTTCCTCGCTTGAGCTCACTGTGGTTTTGGACTATAAATGCTGCGCTTCTATGGGGACTATTTGATTTTTCAATTAATCCTTCTTTGAGCATTTCATTTATTTGTTTTTTAAATTCTTCTTTTTCTTTAGGGGAATAATCTATATTAGCTGTAGTGATAGTTATATCTGGGTTTTTTATCTGTTGATCAATAACTGTTTTAACTCTACATTTGCTAATGTCATTGGCAATTAAGCCTTTGGTTCTAAGTTTTTGAATTGTAGGATACATTGGAAGTTTGGTGTATATTACACCCTTTTCTAGTTCTCTAAATTCTTCATACTGAAGGAAACTTACTGCTTCGATTCAGCTGTAATTGATTTTCTTCTCCTAAAAAATCTAATTCTTTATTCTGTCCACCACGCTTTCGCAGCAACTCTGATTTCTGCTGATAATAACGTGTTGGGATATGGTAAATGTTCTTACTAATGGTAATGCTATTCTGAGTAATAGAAATACTACCTTGTTGAGAAATTATAAAGTTTAATCCTAATAAGAACTGAGTTCTAGAATTGTAGGCTGGTGATATGTTTATTTGAGGTATATCATATTTTTGGCTATATCCTCCTGCAAAGTCTTTAAATTGTATGGCTGTGGGTTTAACATAGTATTCTATTAAACATGTTTTCCCATCTGCTAGAATATTAGTGATAATATCTTTATGTTTTAGTTTAAATTGAGCGGGTACTAAGTTTGTAGTGATCTGGCTCTTAGTGCACCCTGTATCTACTATAGCATAAGTCTCAACTGTGGCTTGTTGGTCAAACCATAGTTTGCAGGCTACTTGTAAACCCTGGCTAGTATATAATGGGGTTTTGACATAGCTTATAGTTTCTTCTTCATTTTGAAGGGACTGTTCTATTTCTGGTGTTGATTCTAAGGGTTTCTTTTCTTCTAATCTTTTAACCCTTCTAATAGTTTCAGCTACTTGTTCTTCTATAATTTCTATTCTGTTAAGAATATTGGGGCTAAGAATATTTGAGCTACCTTCTCCAGTTTCAAAAGTTGTAGGGTCTATTTCTTCAATTGGTTTTTGGAGACAATGTCTACATGCTTCTAAAAAACAAGTATTACACTGGTATCTTAATTCTATTGCTGGGAACCATTGACATAAATGACATGGTTTATCTTCTGTTCCTCTTCTATGAACCCAATGGTGTTCACATTCTGTATTAGTCATAATATATTCAATTTCGGTTTCATCTTCTTCTATGAAACTATACACTGAATCATCATCTGAGTCAGCATCTTTAATATTATCAAATCCTATTTTTTCTGCTTCTTCTACTAAGTAAGACCGTTCTTGACTTTTATATTTTTTAGGACATGATCTAGCAAAATGTCCTTCTTCTCCACAAATAAAACATTGGCAACTTCTGTTTTTAGGTTTACTAAAATGGTGTCCTTTTTGAGGTTTGCCTTTGCCTTTCTCAAAATATTTGGATTTTCTAAATTTTTTCTTATATTTGGGTTTGTACCCATAACTCTGTGGTGTGTAAATAGCTCTTCTACAGAAAGCATAGGATTGTCTTTTTACTTCTTGATTTGCCATTTCTTCGGTGCATTTATTTCTAAGGTATTGATATGTGTAGGCAATTCTAGGTCCTATTCCTAGGTCTTGTATTGTTCCATATTCTCTAATCCATGCATCATGAATTTGTTTTCCTAAAGTTCCTGGTAGTTTTTGGAAATATTTTTCTGCTAAGGAATCATCTAAAGCTCTATTTGTTAATGCTATATTACGCATAAAGTCTCTAGAAAATTCGTTAATATAATCAAATTTTGAAATTGACAATTGTTCTAGATTCCTAATTGCTTGGTCTTGTTGAAGTACAGTATCTGTTTGTGGTATTGTACCCATGACTATAATTCTAATTATATTGGTAAAGTTGTTGGGGTTATTTCCCATTGCTTTTATACTGTTTAGTTTGTCTGGATGTTTAGTCTTATATGCCATGTATAAGCCATGAGCTGTTTCTCCTAAGAATGTTTCTAAATAGGCAAACATATCTGTTTCTTCTTTATTAGCTAGCTTTGCCCATTCCTGGATAATTAATTGTTCCCAATCTTGTATAAGGGAATTATATTGCTGAGGATTAACATAGTCTAGGTTTAGTAGTTTAGGAGTATAAGGGATGTTCTTATAAGGTTTTCCGAAGGATTTTAATCCTTCGTTAGCCGGATTATACTCCCTTGATTGTTTCCATCTTGGCCTATCTCGTAGGTCCAGTCATATATTCGTCTGATGGATTGTATATCTCTCCATATGGACTTTCTCCATTAGCCATAAAGGCTGCTTCGGTTTTGTAGATACTATCTGGTCCTAATTTGCCTTCTTTAATTAAATCTATTTTTTCTATATGATATTTCTTTCTTATTTCTTCTTACGCCTCGGAATATGTCATTCCTAAGTCATTCATTAATTCTATAGTAATATCGTCTAAAACTTCCCTAATATTATAGCTTTGGAAATCTTTATTAAAAATCTCTTCTCTAGTTTTAGTCTGTATTTGACTAATAAGAACTTCTTGTTCTTCTTCTGGTTGATCTTCATTTATTCTAGCGTAACTTCCTAAGTCTGTGAAGTTATCCTCTGTATCACTTTCATCATAAGTAGGTGGTTCCTCTTCATTAAAAAGTGATATTTCTTTTAGTTTTTCTTCTAATTGTTTTTCTAATCGATCAATTTCTCTTATCTTTTGACCTTCTCTTGTATATAACCTAGCACTAGTGTATTTATGACAATCTGTGAATAGAATATAATTAAGTCTTTTACTAATATATTCCTTTTCTGCTTTTGCTATTTCTATTTTTCTTCTTAATTCTTCTAATTCCTTGGCTATTTCACTTAGTTCGTGGTTTGCTAAGCTATATTCTGCATCATTTTCTTCAGTTTCTAAATCTAATTCTAATTTCTCATATTCTCCAAATCTGACTGGTCTTCCTCTACTATCTTTATACATATAACTACTTTGTGGGACTAAAGGACTATTATCTTTCTTTTGAAATAATTCTGATATTTTCCATTCTTCTCCTTCTAAGATTTCTTTATCTATTACTGTTGGTTCTATCATTTTTATTCCTTTGGACATCATGGTTTTAATAACTTTATCTACTTCTAATTTATAATTTGTTGTAGTAGTTTTACTGAGTTTAGCAATAGTTCCTATTGTTACTGACAAGTTATCGCCTATGTATCCTTCAAAACCCTTGGTTTTGACTATAATACTAAGCTTAGTTATATCTTTTACTGATTTTAAAAGATCTGGAACACAGTAAAATAATCCTCTATTAGATGATAGATCTACTTCCATTCCTGATATAATAGCTAAATCTGGATCTTTCCAACTATTGTCTACTATTAATAATAAGGCTTTAGTTCCTGTTTCTTTTCTAATTAAGGCTTTAATTCCTATAATTATCATCCCTAAATGAAGATAATTATGTTTTTTCGTTAAGGTTTGGACTGTCTGTGGTGATATAAGTCCTATATCTTTAGATCCACTTAGTACGCTAATAGCTTCTTCTCTATATGTTCTAAATACCACGGTTGATCTGTCGAATATTCCTTGATTATATAAAACCTTTGGTTCTAATAATTTTACCCTATTATTCTTAAATCTTTCTAAGCTTTGCTCTATATCTATTAATTCTTCTATTTGAGATATAGGTTCTTTCTTAGTTAGCCACTTAAAAGGACTAAATCTTTTATTGGTGTCTAATTCTTTCTTTCGTTATTGTGCTTAGAGATCTATTTAAAGTTCTACTTGTTCCTGGGAAACTAGTCATTTTTTGGTTTTGGTACAAAATATTTATATTCTGTTATTGGCTTAACCTTTTTAATTATTCCTTCTGGAGAAACACTAAGATTCTTAAATGCTTTAATTAAACTATCTTCGTTTGAAGTCTTTCCTTTGTCGTTAAGTTCGTCTTTTAATTCTTTTATTTGTTGTTTTAGATCTAGAATTAATTCTGTTAAAATATTAAATCTAATAGTGTTATACCTATCCCCTTTTATTGGTGGATTATACGTTGCAAAATCGTTATCTGTAAACTCTAAATATTCTTTTGATTTCTTTTCAGCTGTTAAATAGTCTTCTCTATTCGCTCGGGACATTAACCTATTATTAATTCTTTAACTTCTTGAAGCAAAGCTTCAACCTTACTTAATTTTTCTGTTGTTTGGTTTAAAATCCTTTTAGTCTCTAATTCTATGAGTTTAGGCTTGTTTTGTTGTATGTCAAAACTAAGTTGTCTAACTTCTTCCTTAGTAGGAGTTTTATCTCTTAAAGTCTTAACTTCTTTACTTAATGAGCTAATCTGTGATCTTAAGAAATCGTTATTATTCTGTACTTCTTTCAAGAGTTTTCTATTATCTATAAATGCTCTAATTATTTTATCTAGAGATTCGTGATAACTATGTCTTTCTATGTTTTCGGCTAGACTAATTAACAAGTCTGTTATGCTATTTAGGTGTGAACTGTCACTATGTAATATGTGTTTAAACTTATTATCAAATCTACAAAGAAACTTATTTTTACCAAGTGAAACAAGGTGTCTGTCTTTTGAATTATAAGCAAGATCTAAGTATGCAATTGTCTTTAGGTTTTCTTCAATGATTAAAACGCCTTATAGCTTTTTCACTGTTCATTTAAGTTCTTTCTATCAATAAATACTCATAGATATGTTTATATCAAAGGTACGAAATTAAATAACAACACTACCTTCAGACTGCCTACTATTTGCCGGCGACGTACTACTCCCTGGTTTCCGTCCTGTGGCCTCGAACAGTCTTTCAGCTAGAATCGTTACTTGCTCTGATACCAAATTAAAGGGGGCACAAACTACTGCGAGCAAGTAACGATTCTAAAACATAAAGATATTATCACTAATATTCTAGCAGATGGGAAAACATGTTTAATAGAATACTATGTTAAACCCACAGCCATACAATTTAAAGACTTTGCAGGAGGATATAGCCAAAAATATGATATACCTCAAATAAACATATCACCAGCCTACAATTCTAGAACTCAGTTCTTATTAGGATTAAACTTTATAATTTCTCAACAAGGTAGTATTTCTATTACTCAGAATAGCATTACCATTAGTAAGAACATTTACCATATCCCAACACGTTATTATCAGCAGAAATCAGAGTTGTTGCGAAAGCGTGGTGGACAGAATAAAGAATTAGATTTTTTAGGAGAAGAAAATCAATTACAGCCTGAATCAGAAGCAGTAAGTTTCCTTCAGTATGAAGAATTTAGAGAACTAGAAAAGGGTGTAATATACACCAAACTTCCAATGTATCCTACAATTCAAAAACTTAGAACCAAAGGCTTAATTGCCAATGACATTAGCAAATGTAGAGTTAAAACAGTTATTGATCAACAGATAAAAAACCCAGATATAACTATCACTACAGCTAATATAGATTATTCCCCTAAAGAAAAAGAAGAATTTAAAAAACAAATAAATGAAATGCTCAAAGAAGGATTAATTGAAAAATCAAATAGTCCCCATAGAAGCGCAGCATTTATAGTCCAAAACCACAGTGAGCTCAAGCGAGGAAAAGCTCGTATAGTCTATAATTATAAAAGGCTAAATGATAATTTAGTAGATGATGGTTACTGTATACCTAATAAGGATACATTAATCAATTTAATCCAAGATAGAAATATATTCAGTAAATTTGATCTAAAATCAGGATACAACCAGATTAAACTAACAGACAGTTTTAAACCATGGACAGCATTTATTTGTAGTGAAGGCCATTTTCAATGGAAAGTTCTTTCATATGGTTTAAAAAATGCTCCAGCTATATTCCAGAGATTTATGGATAATATCTTTGGAAAATTAAATTTTTGCTTTGTTTATATTGATGATATTTTAGTTGCTTCAAAATCTATACAGGAACATACAAAGCACTTAGAGGAAGTTTTCAGCATCATAGATAGAGAAGGAATTGTAATAGCAGATTCCAAAATGGAATTATTTAAGAAGAAGATACAGTTTTTAGGATTAGAAATTGGCAATGGAAAAATTCAATTGCAAGATCACATTGCTAAAAAGATATTAGAATTCCCGAGACAAAATGGAAGATAAAAAACACTTCAAGCTTTCTTAGGACTTTTAAACTATGCTAGGAAGTTTATTCCAAACTTATCAAAATTAGTAGGACCATTATATGGTAAAACTTCTAAAAACGGACAGAAATATTTTAATCAAGAAGATGTCCAGCTAGTTTTAAAAATCAAAGAAAAGGTAAAGACGCTTAAACCATTAGAATTACCCTTAAGTACAGACTATCTCATTATTGAAACAGATGGTAGCAAAGAAGGTTGGGGAGCAGTACTGCTAACCAAACCTAATAAATATAGTCCTAAAATAGAAGAAAAATTAGCAGGTTATGCAAGTGGAAACTTCAAACCTAGTACTAATTGGTCTTCAATAGACTATGAAATACAAGCAGTAATTAATGCACTAGAAAAATTTAAAATACATCTAGATAGAGAAATAACTGTTAGAACAGACTGTGAAGCCATAGTTAAATTTATTAAAAATAGCAATAGTAAGAAAGTTAACAATAAACGATGGATTAACTTTCAAGATTTAATTGCAGGAAAAGGCTATCAGATAGTATTTGAACATATCAAAGGAATAAACAATAATTTAGCTGATGTGTTGTCACGAATAATTGACAGATACGTACAGAAGAATGGATAAGCCTAATAAGCTTAAATCCAGCAGCTCTACACACAGCGCTAGCCCGTCTAGCACCCAGGTAAAAATAGAAGAGTTTTCCTTTGGAAAAAATAAATTATACAGCGTTGAACCAAGTAAGGGCTTCAAACCCTTGAAAGGTGAAACATTAGACAAAACACAGCAAGTTATCTGTGATAACTTATGGGTCATGCAGTCCACACAGCATAAGGTATTGACATTAAATTGTCTTACTTATTATTTTAATAAGATACAGCAGAAACCTCTTTCAAGGAATTTTAGTTTTTATTCAGTGGTACATGGTCGAAGACCTGGAGTCTATCGCACATGGCACCAAGTATTACAGCAAATAGAGGGTTTTCCAGCCCCTTTGTTTAAAGGGTTCCATAATTTTGGAGAAGCAATGGAATTTGCTAAACTAAAATTAGGACCCAATTTCTTTGTAGACAGCACTTCACAAAAAGGAGAATTCAATCCCTCCTCATCACAGCCTGGAATCCCTGTTCCAGATCATACTCACAGCGGAGGATTTTACCCTCCAACATATTCTCAAAAATTACTTCAGGCAAGTCCTAACAAGGCCTTAAATGATCAATTTTTTAACCTACAAAGAGAGATTACAGACTTACAACAAGAGTGTGCCTATAAGGCTAATACCATTGACCTTATTGGAAAACACAACTGTAACCTTATAACAGAATTACAGCATCTTAGACAAGAACTCACAGAGTTATCAGAACAAAATAGCAGCCTAAAAACCCAACTAGCCACATTTTCCACCTCCTTTGTTAAAAAGGGGTTAACACCACATAAGAATATTCCTTTCCACCACCTTAAACCCAGATTCAAATTCAAAACACAAGAAACATTACAACCACTACTAGAGAAAGATGGTGGAGCCGATGTGGTAGAACTAATATCAGAAAAGGTTGAAGAAGGAGTAATCCAACACATGATCAATCTACAGAAGAAGTTAGTACAAATGCACTTTGGAGAACCAATCAATGGGAGAAAAATCCAAGGTGTAGAAGTCCAACAAGAGATCTTGACCATAATGAGTCAAGAAGTAAATGCAGAGGAAATTGTTTATACAGGCCTTTTCAAGGCAAACATTAAACTTTACAGTACTAACCTAAGCAGAGCAGAAATAGTCGATCTATTAGACCATGGAATGATCAATGGTCTACATTTCAAGAAGAATAGTGAAATACCAGCAGGAATAGGTGAACGACTCACCTATTGCTTACAATCACGCAATATAGGAGAACCAAATTTAACAATTGGAGCAACAGTAGTCCAAGTTTTCAGCACTATACCTAAGGTTGAAGGTCTGCACCAACAACCAGCCTATCAACAGTTTTTTATTAATCCACTATTTGTACTCCATCTCAACACTCCTCAGAATTTTCAGTATGTCAATAAGCCGAATTATACAAATGGCTTATGCAACAAAAACCACCAAAAACTTCACTATGGCGTAGCAAGTAATCTATTAGCAGAAGGACCATATTTTAAAATATGGGGACCAGAAACTATCAAGCTCAACATTCCTCCTTATGGAGAACCATTAGAGGATGTTGAAATGTCTGAACAATATCCTAGTGATGAAGATGGTGATACAGACATAGATCTACAGGGACGAGATCCGTACGATTAAGTCTTTTATTAAAAACACTGTAATAATGGATGATGAGTCATCATCCATTAGTTAGCTTTTTATAAACAGCTAACACGTTTTTTATGCTTTTTTGTTTTTTATGCTTTTATGCTTTAGCTACTTTAAACTAGAACCATTGCTTTTCGAAAAGCAAAAGCATCTTTGTAAAAGCAAGGGTGAGTCACCCCTCTGCTTTAGAAATAGTACCTTCTAAGTTTTATTATAAATACCTTCACTCTGAATCAGTAAAAGATCAGAGTGAACCCTTGTATCCACCCAAACAACCCCAAAGAGCAATAAACACTATGTTTTCTAGCTAAATCCTCTCTTCTTATAGCTTAAAGTAGCCCAGTAGTTTGTGTTCTTAAAATCTTCAAATACTCTACCACTTCCGCAGAGATCCTAAAGAGGCACCCCCCCTTTAATTTGGTATCTTGGGTCATTTGATTCATATACTATGATATATTGGCCCAACATGCAATATCTGTTGCTCATTTTATGAAATACAGTTGTGGAATTATTTATGAAAATTATGCATAAACATCTCCATATTTTTTTTATTAATTGAGTGATGCAATAATTATTTACAAAGAAACTATTATTACAATAATATGTACAAAATCTATGATCTATACAAATCTTCAATCTTGTTCTTCACCATGATGCTCCTTGATCTTCACCTCCTTGAATGGGCTTTGGAATTCATGTTTATTTGTGAATTTGTGAAAGTTAAAGATTAATTTAACTTCTTTGATTTTGATTTTTTATGACAATTTTTATTTATATGATAAAATGAGTCATTTTAAGATAAACTTAAAAAATTCATGATTTTTTTCACATTTTCGTATGAAAGAAAACATTTTTTCTATGAAAGTTGAGTTAATCACTTTATTTCATTTTCCATATTGCCTTTTTGTTCTTGTACTGACTTACAGAAATCATAACTTTCTGTACAAAGTGTTAAACTGAACATATGATACATCTATGGATATATCAGTGAGTTCTTTATGTTGTATAAAAACTTTACAAGTTTTTAGTGAACACTAGAATTATGGTGAATTTTATGTCAAAACTGGTCAAAACAAGACCTTTATGCAATTTGTTCTTTGAGATCCGACTTACTGAACTTATTTTGAAGTGAAATTTGGTATGAACATTATAGACACTTTTAAAGACTAGACTAGAAATTTTTACTTGAATTGGACATTTTTAAGACAATTTTTATATATTTTCTTTACTGAAGAGAAAATCAGTATTCTGAAATTTAGTTATTTACATGAATGATTTTGTAAAAATGATGTAAAATTGTATAGAATTCATATGAACATGATTTTTATATTTTTAAAAATATACTGATGTCTTATTCAAACTTGATGTTTTTAGTTTTATCTAAATGACTTTATTTTTTTATTTTATTGAAAAAACAATCCCAGGTGGTACTGGACAAAATCTGTTTTGCACAACAAAATTGTATGATTTTTAATTATATACACAAAATTTATTTTTTAGAAATTCCAAAGCCCAAATACTGAAAACATCTTACAATTCATAGGAAAAATATTAAATCCGAAATAATTATTTAATGCCGACGAAAAATTGAAATAGTATGGGAAAGTAAAACTAACTATAATTACAGCATCACATTTTCTTTTTATGGAGATGTTTATGCACAACTTATCTTGAATTTTTTTATAAAAACATTTTTGGTTATAAATAACAACTTGTTTATGGAAAATCACATAATCACATTGTTTCCTAAGAGTCACCCCATTAGAGGTGACTATTCTAGGTGGGGTGATTTAAGGTTGGGGACCTATTAGGACTTCCACATACCAAAATCACTCCAAAAATTAAAAAGAATGATAAGAAGAAAACAAGGAGAAAGTTAGTAGATGATTAAGAAGATAATCAAAAAAAAATAAAACCTTCAACTTTACCTTACTAGCTCAATGACGCACTTCCTTTTGCAAATTTTTCTACTTTTTTTTGTGATTTTCTTAATTTCTAGGTGAGTTTCTAAATCTTCTTAATTACTAACTTAAACCCTTTTTTTTTTATGTTTTTTCTTCTTTTGATGAACTTCCTTACTTACTAATTATCTTACTAACTTTTTCGTTCTTTTCTTAAGCGTGATTTCTTTAGAGAAAAGGAGTAGAGAAGATGAGAGAATTAGTGAAGTTAAGTTGAATTCTTTTCAACTTTCTTACTTACTAATTAAGACTTTTGATTAGATGAAAAAATTTAAGGAAGAGAAGAGTAGTAGAGAGAGAAGTTGTGAAGTTGAATTATGTTTTTTTCAACTTGGTTTTGAAGTGGTAAAAATGAAGGTATTTATAGAGAAATGAAGGAGGTGAACTAGGGTTTCAAAGAGGTAGAAAATTAGATTTTTCACCCAAAAAATCTAATTTTCTTCATCCTTAATCACCCTAATGACATCACTCTAATGACCTCACCCTAATGTCATCATCAAATCTCTTTGTAAACACAGATATTCTTATTCTTTTTGGATTTTCTCATAAATGAGGCAAAATCAGATTTTCAGAAAATCTTCTTCCTTAAACTTCCTAATACGTAAAAAAAATGCATCGAAAAACGTGCAAAACCAACTGATTAGGGTGTTGCGCCTAGCACAGGAAGCTGCGCTAGGCACAGCACCTTGCGCTAGGCGCAAGGCTCTGCGTCTGGCACAGAGTTAGCTTGTGCGCTTGGCGCACAATCATGCATCTAGCGCATGATTGTGTGCTTGGCGCACACTTGATTCTTCCACAAAGAATCCGGATTTCCCCCTCTTACACATGGGATTTGATTCTTATTCTCACATTTTTTCATGATTCTTATTCTCTAACTATTGGATAAAGGATGTGTTTAGTGAATAAAGAATATATTCTTATTCTTTATCCAATGAACAATGACTTGACCATCAAGAAAACTGATTAATGTCGGTTTTGGGATAAGACTAAAATCCCGACGCCTAATCGCGACTCGTTTTCATTTTTCCGAAAGACTAACTTAAGACAATTAACAAAAAACACGTTAGTTTAATAAAGACGAGCATGATTATAGTATGAATCATTTTATTAAAAAGGTGGTTGTAGTTATTGACTACGACTCACAAACATTATACTTCTAAGTCGAAACTGTATGACTAATACGCAAAAAACGAAAGATAGTGCGATGGAATGAAACTCGCGCTCCACGATGCATGACGATTTTGTTAATTTTTTTTTTCAAAAATTTAGTGTCTACAGAATGCCCTACATTGGTCGAATTTCAGAGAAAATGTTGGCCAATGTTTGAAAAGACACAAAATGTTGACAGAAAATCTCTTTTGAGATAACATATTCTTCACAGAAAATAATTATTATCAGTGTTATTTTGAAAACATGACTTGCGACTTCTGTTGACGCTTTAAGTAGAAAATCCCAGTTAATTTTCTAAAATAGGAAATGCGACTTTGTTGTCGTCTTTAAATAGAAAATCCCAATTAATTCTCTAAAATTGAAAATGCGACTTTATTGTCGTCTTAGATAGAATATCCTAATTAATTTTCTAAATCTTGAAGATGCGACTTTATCGTCGTCTTAAGTAGAAAATCCCTATTAATTTTCTAAAAGTTTTAAATGCGACTTTAATGTCGTCTTAGGTAGAAAATCCCAATTAATTTTCTAAAATTTAAAATGCGATTTCATCATCGTCCTATTGTCTTCTGAATTCGTCTTTTGTTAATGTGAGAAATCCCGACAATTGACAGGTCGGCTCTAGTTTTTATAGTTTTTCATGGCATTGATGACAAATAAGTTGTCAAGTCACCATTACTTACTTTTTATGACTCCATGTGTTATCATGTCACCTTAAATTAGGGCATTGTCAAGTCGTGTCACCTTAGAGGGTTGATCAAAGGTTATTACCCTCTAGATAAACCATGGTGGACCAAATCTTCATGTGGCAAAATTTTTTATCTGCTTTTCCCGAAATCTTTCAGAAAATTTTTCATGCATAATGCTTATTTGCTTTATCAGAAAATGATGATCACTATTTAAAATAGATTGATCAAGGTCATTTATTTTGGATGATCATTAGGAAAAAGGATTGTATCAACATTCTTGATTCATCATTGACACAGTTTTTGTTATGTTCGGTTTTAGCAAAAAATTGCCATACCACAAATGCTTGGTCATTAGCCATGGTGAAGGATGCTCCTTATTATCCTATGGACAATACATAAACTCATTATCCATGGCATAAATCATGGATGATCATCTTTTCCATCTATAAAAGGGGCATGGTTCTTCATTTCCAAATGCACCACTTCCACTATTTCAATCTTTCTCTAAATTTTCCTTTCACAAAAATGGTTCTTACTTATGAAGAAGCTAATGAAATGCGGAGTGAGGAGAAAAAATTACTCTCGGGGATCACAAGAAACTTAGAACAACCAAGGCAATCCTTTTCCTCTTTCCGCTTCACTAAGGTGCTTATGCCTTTGCTTTCACTTTCTATTTGTTACGACATAATTCATGCTGCTTCCAAATTTTGGGATGAAACTCGCCATGTCTTCCGCTTTGGAGACCGGGAGATTGTGCCCCTTGTTGAAGAGGTCGAAGGTTTACTAGGCTTACCATCCAATGGTCCTGTTATTACGCCTAGATCTCCTACCAGGATCTCGGGAGATTTATCAACGATTTTATATCTTCCCGAAAATCTTCATGGAAACTACCTACAATATGGTGAGTTATTTCTTGTCAACTTATTATTGACTTTCCAATTTGGCACTTGGCAATTTTCTAACAATGCCAACTATAGGATTGCTAGAGAAAATGCTTGCATTCTTATGATTTTGGGAAGTACCCTCACTAAATGGTCTTTAAATACATACCATGTTTGGTGTCTTTCACTTATTCCTCAAATTGTTAGTGGGGGTCGTCTTGGACCACTTATTTTAGGGGAAATGCTCCTTGGCTTAGATAAACTCAAAAGAAACCCTCAAAGCTCTGTGAAGGGATGTCCATTAGCCCTTTATTTATGGCTATTAGAAAAATTTTCTCTCATGAAACCCCACAAGAGTCTTACTTACAAAATTAGTCATGTCCGGGAAAGAGGTCTTCTTCCTTTCTTCTATCAACTTAGCAAAAAAGGTGGGTGGGAGGATTTTTGTAGCACAGCCTGAGCAGTATTATTTGGACATTTGACTCGTTCTTGACCAAATAGAAGTCCCAATGCCTTGTAATCTAAACAGTCTTCAGTGAACTGTTTAATGTTGGGATCAGGAATCCCATCTTCCAGAAAGTGACAGTCTGAAAATATTTCAAATCCGGGGTAGCTCACTCCCTCCTAAGCCTGATAGAATGGTTCAGGGAATTCATAGCAAGGATAATCTTCTCCTTTCCTCAGAAATTGCCCATTCAAAGTGGGTTGATAAGGAGAATACTGTCTTTGTCGTTGGTATTGCGGTATGCCATGTGTTGTGCAATACGTTCTCTGAGCTCCTTCCTGGTGGACTTGTATCCTAAGCCAAACAAAATTTCCACTAATTTTGAGTCAGTGACAGGAGGTGCTCTAGACTTCTTATTACCTAGTGACATGCCTGGGAAGTGTCCTGTCTTACGCATGATGTAGTTGACTGCTAGATTGGAGAAGCAATCAAAGTCAAATGGCGCAAAATCCTCTTCAATGAGGGCTACTTCTTCAGAAACGAACCCTCAAAGATCTTCATCCTAATCATCATGGCCTATGTGGATGAGAGGTTTGTTTATTACTTGTACTTTCATTATTGAGGCATCGAGAGTTATGGGAATGCCATCCACAATCATCTTGACCTTTTGATGTAAGGAAGATGGGACCGCACCAAGCTCTTGAAGCCATGGTCGTCCTAATAGTAAGTTGAATGAGGCCTTAATATCAATGACCTAGAAAATAGTGTGCTTTTCTATAAACCTGCAGAGATATTTAGGGCTATAGTTCCCAAGGACTGACGACGGGAATTATCGTATGCTTCGTAATGGACAGACGTTAATGGAAGATCCATTGTCTATAAATGTCATTGGGACATTCTTGCCCATGCATGCTACAGAGATATTTAGGGCTATTGTTCCCAAGGTCTTGTTGTGCTTGCTTCCTTCAAAAGCAAGTCATCATCAGTAAAGGAAATAGTATTTCCTTGGATTGGCTTATCAGCAGTCAGGAAATTGACCAATACTTCAGGAGAAGTGTCAGATGACACGTTCATCTTGGTGAGGGCATTTAGTAATGCCATGCGATGCCTATGAGAGAAAGCTATTAATTGCCGAATGTTAACGTCAACTTTTGTTTTCATGAGTTGTTGATTGAGAGAGTACTCTTTGGGAAGAACTCCATCATGAGATGCAGAAGATGTGGGAAGGTTATCTTAAACTGGCTAAGTTAGCCTTCCAGTTCGAGTAAGCACCCGTACTGCTTCCTCCTTTATCACTTTTGTACCAATGAATGCTAAAGTAATGCGATCAGTTTGAGGATCAATGACTTCATCGTCGTCATATAATCGTGGGGGTGGAGGGATGCATGTTCCCTGGATGTAGTCACTTTCTTCTGTGACATACTTGTCTTCTTCATCACTATCCCAGATACCATTGATGTCTGGTGCTGTGCTAGAAATAATGATAGCGGGGACAGGATCCCCTATTGGTGCGATCAAGAGAGATGGAACATAGCAGTATTGATCTTCAGAGATAGCCATAACTTTGTTTAATGGCCTATCTTAATTATTAGGCTTCTTCCTTGCAGGAGGAATGGGAAGTCTACCTTCATTAATCATGTTTTGAATGGCATTTTTCAGTTCGAAACAGTCCCCCGTTTTGTGACCATTCCCTCTATGGTATTTTCAGTAAGAATTTTTGTTCCAATATTAACTCCTTTTACTTTCTTCTGGATCAGGAATCGGTCCAATGGGGAACAATGCGCCTTTTGAGTGAAGGCGATCAAAAGCAGTGGTATATGTCATGCCTATTGGAGTGAATGTCCTCCTTAAATTCCTCTGGGAGGTTTTGTTTGGTGCCTCAAGAAGGTTCACCTCTCCACCTTTAGAAGTAGATTCATAATCATTCTTCTTGTTGTTATTATTGTCCTTATAACGATTGTTGCCATTTTGGACATTTTTCAACAAGTCATCTTCGATTTGCACACCTATGTCATATAGCTTAGTAAAATTATCGATACCTAAATACTTGACATGAGTCTTGTATTTAAGCAACAAGTTGTTGACGAATATAAAAACAAGGTCCTTTTCAGCAGGTCTGGAGACCATATAAGAAAACTTTTCCCTCCACCTATTAAGGTAGGTGGTAAAGCCTTCATTGTTATCTTGCTTCAACACTTCCAATTCCCTTAGTGAGGTTTGGATTACAGTGTTATGTTCATATTGCTTCATGAATTCTCTAGTGATATCACCCCATATTTCAACATGTTTGGGGTCCAAAGAGTAGAACTAGTTTTGACAGGAAGGGTCCAACGACATCGAGAATACCGTTGGATAAAGTTCAGGGTCCACAGACTTAATGATCATAGTGGCCTAAAAGTTCCTCAAGTGATACTTGGGATTGTCAGTGGGCTGGAACTTAGGAAAGTCACTCGTGGAAAACTTTTCAGGTACTTAGGATTCTTTATTGGTAACTTTTTCAACAATATTTTCCATTTGTTTGGTGAATCCAGCATTTTCACCACTTTCAACTTGGTGCAGACGGAGAGTAACCTCCTCCAAGTTCTAAGCCATTCGTTCGATGATATTAGCAACCTTTTTGTCACCCATCCTTACTTCAACAGTTGACCGTTTTTTATGCGGTGGAACATATCTAGCCTTTCGCGCACGTGGACGAGCTATCATAAATGTTTTCTCAATTATCCTGTTTGACAAGGACATATTGACTTAGGACGCACTCCAAAATGGATAGGGTGATGAATGAAAATATTTTCGAAAAGATCATTTTAATTTGTTTGAAGCTCTTGCCAAAAGAAGAGGATATTTATGGAAGGAAATCTATTTTGTGGATGGAAATGGATAATGATATATTGGATGATATGGATATTTATGAATTTATTTTGTGGAGGAAAATGGATAATGATGAATTTATTTTGTGGAGGAAAATGGATAATGATATATTGAATGTTATAGATATTTATGGAAATGAATTTATTTTGTGGAGGAAAATGGATAATGATATATTGGCAAGAGTTTGTCACCAATCAAAATGCAGTTTTAGAAAAATAGCAAAGATGAAAAATTTTGTTTTAAAAAAAATGAAGTGATGGGGTAAGTTGTTGGGAGGATAGGAATATCCGACTTTCTCCAAAAAAAAAAAAAAAACCTAAAACATGACCATGCACCTAGATGAGACCTAATGATGTTAGATCAAAGATTTTGGATAGTCAATGACTCAAATGCACGAATTATTATACGGAATTGATCACCACATTGCCTAAAGTGACGAAATGCTCTGGCGCAATGCTCTGCGGCATGCATATTGGTAATTTGACAAATGTTCAGGCGAAAACGACGACAAATTTTAGATGTGAATTGTATTATTTTTAGGCATAACACATATCAACATGTGTAATAAAAAATGGTCAGGCAAAAATTGCAATCACACATAAATGTCAATTAACATGGATGCAAAAGTTCTCAACCTAAAATCCAGTTCTACATTCAAGTATTGGTCAGGTTTAGGTTAAGGCTGAAAGGGTCCATGACTTAGAGATTGATCCCACGCTTCGTATCCCTGCTTAAAGAGGTGGCCACGTGTAAGACGCACTCCAGTCTCAAGTTAGGAACAAGAGAACAATGCCATAGTTGGGTAGGTTTGCTTATAACTAAGATCCAACACTATCGCTCAGGAAGTTTTTTGGAAGGACAAAGCACAAACCCCCCGAGGGTGACCTCACACATAGAACATGTGCTAATGAGGCAAGGTAGATTGTCCTTATGGTGGCTGAACAGTAGCCATGCACATGCAAAGCTGTATATTATACTAAGGCATAAAAATAAGTATGAATTGTATTTTTCAAGTTTCACCCACTCATTTTAAAAAAAAATTTTAATTTTTTAAAATCCTCCCTAGTGAAGTCGCCAAATTGTAGGCGTGGATTTTTAGTTTCCTTTAATGTCTACACGCGATATGAGCGCGTTTATTTGACTACCCCATTGTTAAGGTTTTATCAAAAAATATGTTTTGAAAGAAGTCGCCAACAATTCTTTAGAGGAAGAATCATAAACCTAATTGGATATTTAAACGGAAGGGAATCTTAGGGACTTATCCAATGTAGATTTCCCCATCATGACTCCATAGATGGTTAGGAACCAAAAATTGAGTTCGGGGGTGAGGGTACAATATAGTCAGGAACTATATTACCCATTGCTGGCCTCTACTAAATACCTATTCACAGTAGATTTTATGCAAAAAAATAATAAAATAACATTTTAAAGCACCCTAAAAATAATTAATCTAGATTGGTTCAGGAAACACACAAAAGACTACTTATTTAGTGACAAGTTATTATGTAATCATTTTACAAGGTTCCTAGCAGGTTGTCCGAATTATCTGAATTAATTAGAACAATTCTTTAGGTCTTATTTAGCATAATAACATGTGGGTGATAAAATCATGCAGGACAATCATAATAACATGAATATTATATACAGAAAATAGAAGAAAAGAGGTTAGAATTTACAAAAAGACGCAATTATTAATTAAAAATCTACACTATAAAATGAAAACTTTAGTAACTTCAATAAAGTAAAATATGATTATTCAAGGGCCCTCAGGATTTGATCAAAGTCCGTTCTTTAACATCAATGGGTCTTCGACCATGTAACCCATAAAGCCTCCTTAAACTGAATACATGGAATACAACATTTGAAGAGCCCAAGTTCTGTTTGGGTTGCAAGCAAGGAAGTAAAGGAAGCCCAAGTTCTGTTTGGGTTCCTATTTATTTTTGTTGTTTTATTTTCAAGCTTAAAATAAAGCCTAGTGATTACTTATGACACCAAGGCTAGTAGGTGTGTGTTTAGTGGCTGATTAGGCATGTAATTAAGGGTTGTTTACAGCTCCATAGTTGCTGATTGCTTTCTTTTGTAACAACCCCTTAAATGAGGCTTAATTAGGGCTAGAATCAAGGAGTTTTGTAACTCCTCAAAACCATTCCTCTTAGGACGGTTTTTAGGGTGTTTTTAGCTCATCATTGCTTCTCCTTATCTCTATATAAGGAGAGCAAATGATAATATAAATCAGTTTTTGAGTTTGAAGTAAAAACCTTTGTGTTTTCAGTTTTTAGCTTTGAGTTTGTCTCAAGTTTGAAACTAACCCTTATTACTTTGAGTGAGTCTTGAGTGATAAGATTAGGGGAGATTGAGTGAGTCTTGTCTCTGGCCTAAGATCCCAAATCATTGAGTTTGTCTTGTGATTTGGTCATTTATCCTAAAATTGTGAGTTACAAAGTGTTCTTGTGAGTGTTCTTGTTCTTGAGTTTAAGAACATCGTCCAACTCTTGGAAGGGTGCTTTTAGATTCACATCAGGATTATACCTATGAGGTTTAGATCGGAGAGCTTAATGACCTTCAGGTGAAGCAATCTTGGAACCAGGAATATAATATGATCAGGAACAGGAATTGATTTGAAAGATTAAAAGTGTTTGAGTGTTTTAATATTCGAAGTGTATTTCGAAGAATTCGAGAGAATTTGTGTGCGTAAAAATAATCATTCGAAGCCGTCTCTGATTCGGGAAATGAGCCCGTATTTATAGCCAAACCAAAACTTGCGCTCCACGCAAGCCCTGTGCCAGGCGCAAGCCTACGTGGCTGGCGCGAGGACACGCGTCAGGCGCAGATTGGTCTGCCTGACGTGGTCAGCCCAGTTAAAAACTTGCATATGGAAACGCGTTTTCAAAAAGATAAAAGTTTATTTTGCTGTCTCACACAGGACTTGCGCCAGGCGCAGGACTATGTGTGAGTCACAAGTACACGTGTCAGGCGCTTATTGGCGCGCCTGAGGTGATTTGGCCAATGTGCTGAGCGAAGTCGCCGCGTCCGGTGCATATTCCAGAATATTCGTTTTTTTATTCTGCTCGTACTTTTATGATGCCATTTTTATCCCTAAAAATCCGGAGATCGAATTTTACGGGTCAAAAATCTAATTTATGCTCTAAAGATAAAATAAAAGCTTTTAAGAATATATTTATTAAAACAATAAATATTAAGAGAATATTTATTAAAAAAATAAATATTCGATCGGGCTTTTAAAATGGACTTTAAAACATTTCACGGGTTTAAATTACAATTAATCATCATGGATAATTAATTGGACTCTTATAATATTATTTCAAATCGCATATGGTCTGGTTATTCAGACTGCTCCTCTATTGTGCCGTGCCAACTAATACCGTGATATATTTCATCATTGGACCCTTAAACGGGGAGACACGATTATGTGTCTACACCAATTACCTAAGCTCACGTAAACGGTCCTTGCCGGTAGACTATTCAATGTTATGTTTTTTGACAGTATTACTGAACAATTACCAAAATAATGTAGTATATACCTGTGTGTGAAAAAGTTTATGAACTAAAACCGTTTTACGGGCTAGAGTAAAGTTACTGACTTTTCCACTCATTTTAGGTTACTTTTTTGTGTTTTTTTTTTCAATTTTATATAATTATTAAGGTATTATGAAGATAGCTCAAGTTTAGTTATGACATGGATGCTCTGGATGGATTATGTTGAAGTTACTCTATATAATTTGGGAATTTTTTATCATATTATGTATTATGAGTAATCATTACTATTCTAGTTGAGAGTTTGTATAATTTAGAGACTATTTTAAGGCTGTTATTTTATTTGTGGGCCCATAACCCACAACTTGAGTTCCATTCCCGCTGCCAATTATATGTTGTTTTGAATTATTTATTAGATTTGCAAATTCAGCAATCATGTTTGTTCAATTTTGTTTAAGGTATTTTCGAATTCAATTCGTTAACTTCATGTTTGCTCTTTTTGGTAGTATGGATTATGAAATGTATGAAGGTTTTGAAAATTTTTTATTGGTGGATGCAGCACGTAATGAAAATGAATAGTAGATTCAATTGTGCATAATCAACTACAAGTAGTTGATTCTGAATGCACTAGTAAGACAATTTTCTTGTGTGTTGATTTTCTCGTACTGTTTCTTAGATATGTGTTGATTCGTTTACTTCACGTACTTTTTAGTATATATTGATTTTTTTTTTCTAATTGCAATAGTTTGTTATTGTTATATTTTTTAGTATGACATTATATATTTGGTTAGGAAAAATTGACAACAGAGGTCTCAACTTTGCACGATAATTTTTAAAAGGTCTGAACTATTGATTAACCTCTGTAGGTCCCAACTTTAAGGGGTCTTAACTTTTAGCGGGCCTCGATGACTTAAAACTGACGATTTTTTTTAAAATCTCACTTAGTTCCTACTTGTCTCCCTCAATTAACTCTTCTGGTGTGACCTAAGTTTTACAAGTTATGACCTATTAAGCCTGTTTCAAGTCACTAAGGCCCGCTAAAAGTTAAGACCCCCTAAAGTTGGGACCTACACAGGTTAATCAATAGTTCAGACCTTTTAAAAATTATCGCCTAAAGTTGAGACCTCTATTGTCAATTTTTCCATTTGGTTATGGGTAGTGACTTTGTTGCCTAAACCGGTCACGTATTAAGGTTTCCTGGTGTCTTTTTTTGTTGTGACAGAAAATGATGTTGATGATGATCATTTTGATGTTAGTGGTAGTCTTATTGTTGTGCAAAAGAAAACAATTGAGGAAATGTATGAATTGTATCGTCTGCATTCCGGAGCATTGGGTTTTAGCATTAGGAAGTATACATCTAGGGTTGGGATGGTTGAAGGGAATGTGTACGTAATGAAGGAGAAGTATTTTGTTTGTTCGTGTCATGGAAAACCGAATGGTCAAAGTGATTTTGTTTCTGTTCCCGATGTTGTTCTCACTACTACATTAATGAGCTATTGCAACCCCTGAAAACCGTTGCAATATATCCAAAGATCGTTGTTGTTGCTGCCGTTGCATTAGACCTAATGCAACGGTTTTTATGACTATTGCAACGGCTACCGCAAAGCCATTACAATAGGTATAAATAGTTGTTGCATCAGCTAGAGAACCTATTGCAACAACTCTATATCTATTGCAACGACATAGGATAACTATTGCAACGCCCCTAGCACTCATATTTAGGGATGTCAACAATATGATCTGGACCGGATCCTCTAGGATCCAGATCTAGATCCGATCCGGATCCACTGGATAATAAAAGTGAGGATCCAGATCTAGATCCAATGGATCCTACGGATCCGGGTCTTAAATGGATCCCAAACGGATCTTAACCTATTTTCTTCAAACTACTCTAATTTTCACAATAATTAAAGATTTGAAAGAACAAAACAACGCCATTTAGGATCTTAATTTGTCGTTGTTGAAATAAACAAGCATTCAACCTTAATATATAACAAATCCGAGCATAAATGGCATTAATAGTTTAACATTAAGTTTTACCCTTTAATTATATATTCTAAAATCACTTTCAAAAACGGGTAATGGATCTAGATCCGGGTAATAATTTAGGACCCGAATCTGATCCGTTTTTAAAAGTTAGGATCCATATCCTACCCGGATCCATAGGGTACAAAATTTGAGGATCCAGATCCGCTAAAAACGAATCTGGATCCACGGATCCGGGTAGGGTCCATTACCCATTAACATCCATACTCATATTGTGTCCCATTTTGACATCTATTGCAACGCCTCCATATACATTGCAACACAATTATATAGCAATTGCAACACCTCTATTACTAATATCATGCTTCATTCTAGCACCTATTACTACGCCTTACGCCTCAAGCTAATGCAAGTCTCTAATTTCATCGTAGTCGTAGATCAATATATATAAAAAAATACTTGAAATTTTATAACTGATTTAAAAATTATGCATACAATATTCATGCCCATGGGCAAATTTACAAAGTACATAATTACAAATCTATTAACCAATAAACTAAACAAAATCTATGATTTTTCAGTTCTTCTCAAGAGAACGTCGGCATATAAAATGCTCCAATAAATCACTCTTAAAATAGAGCAAGCTATGCAGTCACTACATATAAAATGCTCCGAAAGTCCTGCAGCAGTTGAGCATATATTGAACAGAGCACAATATGAGTCACTGTAGCTACACATCTATGTGAGCACCACCATGATGAAGATAAGACCTGCACATGTATGAAACGCTCGTTATATACTTCAACATGACTAGAAAGAACTCTCTGATAATAATGCAGGCAGTACTAAGTCAACAACCATAAATTATACACCCAAATTATGTTTGAGCCATTTCACAAAAGTGTTACCATAACAAACATAAGCCATTTATTCCTTGAGTGCCTTATGCCATCATTTCATCAAGTCGCCATCAAAGTGAATCAAATTCGAAATATTTGATGATAATATATTTCTCTTTGACCTGGAATACTACCAAATCTCAAGCCTTCAGATGCTGTATCAGAAAGAATCCAGAAAGCTAGAAAGGATCACAAGAAATTGGGATCACCTGCTAGGTTCATGTCGAGCACTAGCGAGACCTGAACAGTGAATTGCACAAGGCTCGAGCCAGGTTCCTTGCTCAACGTAGTTCCCTTCATTAAATCTCTAATCTCCTCCACTTCCTCCCATTGCCTAATATCAGCACACATGTTTGACAACGATATATAAGCCCCTGGATATGGCAACAAATCAATAATAGAGAACATATTTGAAAGTAAAACTAAAGTGAGAATAAGTGAACATAAAAGGGAGTAAAACACAACAGAGAGCTAGTATGCATCAAAGGCATTAGTTTACCTTATGGCATTTTGTCTATTTGCCTCTGTTTTATTTGCTTCAGGTTATTACTTCCCTTAATTTGTTCAGATATGTGCTTCAGGCTGTGTTTGGCACGTGCTTTAAGCAGCTTACAGCTAACCGACCACAGTTAAATGGACTTGATTGTCTAAACAACAATTTACTACATATATTCTATTTTAGTAAGAAATCTACAAATATGTGATAACATCCAATCAAGCATAATTTCAGTATAGACAAAAGTTTCGTACACAATAGCCTCCTTAGCAAAGAAAATGTTGTAACGAGGTTGCTAACAACTTCTCTTTCCCTCCAATTATATCAAATTCAACAATATTCATCAAAGATGAACAAATCATCATCAAGTCAAATTGATAACAGAAGATAACAATTACATTACATTAAATCAGAGAAGTGAAGAACACTCAAATCCTATGTAAGCCAACTAAAACAAATTATCAGCTAGTTAAATTAAGTCTTTCACATAAGAAAGATTCAGTTAGCGTGTCTTACCTAGCTAACATGCAATATACTGAATCCAAACCCTGAGGAGACGGTTAGAGACATCACAACCCTGAGGATAGATCAAAATGTACCTGCGAATTACAAACTGTTTAAATCATTGAATACAACCCCCATAACTAATACTCATATATCATTGACCCTAAATTAGGGTACTAACACAAAAATTGAATATCAATCTAGAAATGGCTTCCATCAAACCCTAGATTTGACAATGGGTTGCATAATGCAAGGTCGTTAATTCACTCGGAAACATAACAAAAAACGATAAATCAAACTCGAAGCTCAAATTGCTAGATACATTCTCTGTTCGCTACATCAAGTTAAGCCATTACAAGCACATATTCCAGCGCCTTAAAAAATCCTAGCATTCATTCCATGCGAAATCACTAATGATAAACAACTTATGAAAGAAAAATGGTTATATATACATAATCCAAGAAAGCTTTAGACGAACTAGTGTTCAGTGAGAAAATTTTCAAGTTAGACAAAATAGGAAAAAAAATTAGCATTGTTTTGGCTTAATAGATTAAGAGCAAATTCCAGAAAAATAGAGTATTAATTCAGCTTTGCGTAACGATTAAAGTTAAACTCAAAAGAAATTTGATCGAACCTTGTCAATGAACAAGAACTCAAAGTCGATTGAATCTGATGTAGATCTCAATCACAACTGATTCTTATTTCGGCAATTCAAATGATTATGGAGTAGTAATTCACCTAAAAAAAGGTGAAAATCGAAAAAAAAGTTAGGTCATAAAATTTTGATTGAAGAACGGAGTTCAATCACGATTTCAACAATTAAAGAAGAATTAATCTACATTTTTTAATTACAGAAAATAAAAAAGAAGATTTGAGCAAAATTATAGAGATATTAGAAACAAATCACAAATTAAGGAAATTCGATTACGCATTTGATCGAACAAAAACAGAGAATTTTGAGTAAGGATCTCACCGAAAGTTTAGCTAGGAGGCTTAAATTTGCTCTCATGGCTTGAACTCTATTAATGGAGCTTGAAGAAAGAAAAATTTCCCGCCTATCTTCACTCTGATGTAAATAGCGTGAATGAATTTCTTAGCAGGATGAGAACGTCGACGAAAAATTCAGGAGTCGGCGAGGATGAGAATTTCCGGCGGAGAAAAGACTAGATGCTCGTGAGGTATTTGAGGAGATTTAGGGTTTTAGAGAATCTGGGGAAAATAAGAACGCAAACCAAGAGGCAGCGTGTATCTCTATTATACAACCTTTAATGCAATGCCACGCGCATAACCATTGAAATAGATTTTTAAATTGTTGCCTTAAACACTCTACTGCAACGGTTTTGTTTAATGGTTGCATTAGGTTTTGCATTAGTACTACTCGTTGCAACAAATCGTTACTTTAGCGTGTGTCGTTGCAATACGGTGTTGCATTATGGCAGACCGTTGCATTAGTTCGTTGCATTTGCTTCAAAATGTATTAGTGTGTTAATGTGGATGGCAATGAGAGGAAGCAGAAGCACCGGAGGGTTATTCACTAGTGGAAATAACATCAATGGATGCGGTAAAAACTGGGGTTACAGATCCGGTTTTGGACCGGAACGGATGGACGCGAATCAGCTAGGAGTGATCAACTGATCCGATTTTGGACCGGATCAGTTGTCACTCAACTAATCCGGTTTTGTTATGCAACCGAATCAGTTATGGCCCATTCACACAAATCAAAAAAATTCAGCATTTCCAAAAATAATATTCAGCTTAAACGAAACAAAATCTACCCCAACCAACATTATATACGAATTTTTTATTTAATGGCGAGAATCGAGAATGGGCAAAAACGGCCAAAAACGAAAATCAACCAATAAACAAAAAATTAGTTCGAAAAAGCAAAATCAGCCTCTCATTCAATATTCAACAACAACATTAAACAAAGAACATTCAACATTCAACATTCATCATTAACAACAACATTAACCTTAGAATGTAGATCTAAACGAAAAACAAAATTACAAAGAAATGAAAATACAAGAAGACAAAAATAAAAACGAAATTACAAGGTTGGTGATTGGTGAAATTACAAGAAACCGTAATCACAAAAATCGAAATTAAATGCAAACCCTAATTACCAAAATCGGAAATAAATAAAAACAAACCCATTCTATTAGGTGGCGAGAATCGATAATCGAGAATGGTGAGGAATCTAATGTTCGTTGATGGTAAAAAATTGCATTTTGTTTGCTTGCTTCATTCGTCTTGCTGCCGTTGGTTGGCGTGTTTGATGTGGATACGGATGTACTTTAGTTGAGTTTTACGGAAATCATAAGGAGTGTTTTAGTGTTAGTTTTGATTGTTTAGGGCTGAAATTCTCTTATTTAAATTCGATTCTTAAGTTATTTTTATTGCTTTATTAGAAATATTACTAGAAATCCTAGTTATGTTAGGATTTGTGTAATCGTAGTCCTATTTGGATTAGTAGTCATAGTTCTACTTGGATTAATAATCTTAAGTGTGTTAGGATTATAGTTGAGTTAGAATTCTACTTTTAGTCTGATTCCTAATAGATGTTGGAATTCCGTTGTTTTCTTTTCCCTAGTTTATTTAGTATTCCTAAACCTAGTAGAGGTTGGAATCAGTTTTTGTAAGCCTATATATATGGCTCGTTTTTCACAAATAAAAAATAGAGCTATTTATGAGATTAGAATTTTAATTTTCTTTGTGACAATTTTCGGACTACTTTGTGATTTTCAAACCTTGAATCGAAAACTTTATGTTTGAGATTTAAGATTGATTGCTTAATTACTTTGTGTTTGAGAGTGAATCAAGACCCAATTCATGAATTACTTTGTGTTTGATCGAATTGTTCTATCCTTAATACTTAAAAGAAAACCCTAAAGATCAAGTCTTTCTTTCAAGATTCTAGTATTTCCGTAAAACTCAACTAAAGTACATCCACATCCACATTAGTGTTGGTTCGTCTTCTCGATTACATTGTGTAACAGATTCGATTATATTGTTTACAAAACAGAGGAAGTGGAGCATCACTAATGGCGAAAGCCTCCAATAATTCACACTCGAAGCTCTATACTCATTAGCCGTGATTCAATTCAACAGAAGTGAAGGAACAAAGAAAGACAAAGACCTACGCGCAGGAGTCACTTTGTGCGTACTTGTCGCGTTCTTAGGTAACGTGGACGCTCTTCGTGAGCTCTATGAATCAACAATGGAGGAGAATGAAGAGATTGAAGATGGTATAAAAGGTAGAGTTTGAAGATGGAGGCATGAGAGAGATCAAAGAGATTGAAGATTAAGGCGTGAGAGAGAGAGATTGAAGATGGAGTCGAAGGAAGAGGCGGATGGGTTGTGAATTGTGATAGGAAGGAGGGAGGAGGATTTTGGGTTTCTAAGGTTAATGACGATTTTGGGCGTCTTATTTATGGGTGAAGTTGGGCCATGAAAATTTGGGGCTCTGTTTCATATATTTGGGGGGAATGCTGCCACGTTGGATTTGATATTTTTGGCCTACAAATATGATATGGTTTAGAGGAGAACCGGATCAGTTTATAAAAGTGATCCGGTTCTCCTCCAAACCGGACCTGTTTAGTGGGCTAAAAAATTACGCCAAAAAAAATGAATTTACTAATCCGGGTTTAGGGAGAACCGGATCAGTTTGTTTCTGTCATTTAAGATTTTTTCCACTAGTGATTGTTACAAAGACAGGGTGTGATTCAATGATGAGGGCAAAGTTAAATGATTCAGGAATGTATGAAGTGATAAGTCATGTGCTTGTGCATAATCATGAACTTGCCCGTACTAAGTGGCAACATTACCACCGTTCGGAGAGGGCCACTGGGGATAGCAAAGCGAAATAGATTATTGTTATGACATAAGCATCAATGCGACTTGCTGTGCAATATCGTTACGAATGTCACCAGTACGGTCGTCCGGAGTCCCTCGGTCACACTTTTTGTGACCACTACAACTTTGTGAATAGGCTTAAGTGAAGGCAATTAAGGGAGGTGATGCACATGATGTCATCGATAAGCTTATCCGAAGGGCTGCTGAAGAGGATGACTTTTTTTATAGGGTGAAATTGGGTAGCATCAGTAAGTTGTGTAATTTGGTTTGGCGTGATTCTATGATGAAGGATGATTATGAATTGTATGGAGATGTTAATGTTTGTTATACTACATATCGTAGAAATAGGTATAATTTGACATGTGGCATATTTGTTGGTATACACAATCACTGGAAGAATGTAATGTTCAACTTGGGTGTTGCTTTTTGTCGAACGAGACAACCGATTCATTTGTCTGACTTTTTGAGTTATTCAAGAAATGTATGGGTGGAGTTTGTAGTGTATCAATATTTACAGACCACGACCAGGCCATCAGCAATGCTTTGGCTCAGTATTTTTGTTGAAAGTTTTTAGTCTTTTTATCTTATTTGGAAAAGTGATCACAAAAAGACTTAAACTGTTATAAAGGTATATTGGGTAATAAATAAAACAAATTGATATTAAATGACTTTAAATTATTCTGTAATGTTTAGGGAGTATGTTGGTCACCAAATGACATAAAATGGTTACTTAATGGCTTTATCCGGGTACGAAATTCATAAATATGTTTATAATAGAGTTGTGATATGTTGGTGTTTCCTAACACAAGGCTGAGGCTATGTCAGTGGCATCTTCATCATAATGCAGTTAGTCACTTTGGGACTTTGAAGAGTGATGACACATTTTCCGATGCTTTAAAAAATGTCTGCGTGGTTGTTACAGTGTTGAGTTTGAGGCAAGTTGGAACTATATGATGGAGAAGTACGACCTAGTAGGGGATAAGTGGTTTGCTCATTTGTATGAGTTGAAGGATAAATGGTCCACAACATGGAGCAAGGACTTCTTCTCAGCTGAAATTTTGTCTTCCCGGCGTAGATAAAGTACTAATATTGATATAGGCTTTCAAGCTTCCAAGACAACAAGCTTGTATGGATTTTTTAGTATGTTCCAGAGCACTGTTTTACGATGGAGAAAAATTGAAACCAATGATGAATTTGTGGATTCTAGATTTGTCCCTAAGTCTTATTTGCCTATCGCAGGCATGTTGAGACATGCTAGCAAATTTACATAGCTACAATGTTCAGGGATTTGAAGCAAGAATTTGGGTATTCTTTGGGTACTATATGTGAGTTGTTGAATATGGATGACACTATATTAGTGTTTATAGTGTGGCATGAGAAGCATCCACAATGGACACACCAAGTCACTTTTGATTGTGTCAACAAGTTCGTTAAGTGTTCTTGTACAAATTTTGAGCAGGCTAATGTTATCATTACCGTAGGGTACTTCACATGCACTCGGTTAGTAAGATACCTTCATCCTTGTAGGTGTGTTTTTATTTTGCCTACGCGGTGTGAGTGCGTATTTGACTACCCCATTGTTAAGTTTTATTAAAAAATATTTTGAAGTCGCCAACAAATCTTTAAAGGAAGACTCATAAACCTAATTGGATATTGGGAAACCTTGGGACAACTTTGGGACTTATCCAATGTAGATTTTCCTGTCCTGACTCCATAGATATTCATGAACCATAGATTGAGTTCGGAGGTGAGGGTACGAACACGATCATAATGAACCATATTCGCCCATTGCAGACCTCTACTAAATATCGATTCATGTCAATTTTTATGCAATAGAATAACCATAAAATTTTTTTATACACCCTAAAATTAATTTAGTCTAGGTTGGTTCAGGAAACACATAAGGGCTATGTTATTATGCAATCAATATTACAGGGAACCTAACAGGTTGTCCAAATTATCTGAATTAGTTAGAACAATTATTTAGGTCTTGATTGACAAAAATAACATGTGGGTGATAAAAGTATTAAAATCATACAATCACATAACATGCATATGAATATATAAAAATAAATAAAAAGGAAAGAAAGATTAGAATGTACAAAAGAGCGCCTTTTATATTAAAGATCTACATCAGGAAAGAAATAGCTAGTAACTTCAATGTAAAGATAATTTATTCAAGGACCCTCAGGATTATACCGTGGCTTGAGTCTGAGAGATTGATAACCTTCGGGACGAGCAATTATGAAGTATGAAGATATGAACTTATATGTATGAACGTATGTGTGTGTTTGGTTATAAATATGAGTTTTTAGAGAGATTTTGTAAAGGTTCGTAAGGTATTCGTAAGTGTCGAAGTCGTGGTGTTAAAGTATTGAAATATGTGGAAAACCATTTTTTAATTCGGAAAATCGAAGAGTATTTACAGGAAAATCGGAATTGCGCTTCACGTGCCAACTGCGCCAGGCGCAGGTGGCTGTGTGAGTCACAATCACACGTGTCAGGCGCACATTGGTGCGTCTGACGCGGCATGACCAATGATCAGTGCCCACGTGGCACACGCTTTAAAAAAGATAAAATTGACACCCTGTGTATAGCACAGAGAAGTGCGCTCGACGCACGACTCTGTGTGACACACAGGTCTATGTGGCATAACACCTGCGCTCAGTGCACGGTTGTGCGCTCCGTGCAGGGTGGTGCGCTCGGCGCATGTTGGTGTGCTCGGTGCACGTTGGTGTGCTCAGGGCACCGCCTTGCTTTTAACACGTTTTGACAGTTTTTTTGATAAGAACGCGTCTTAAATATTTTCTTTTATCTTTTAACTCCGGAAATCTGATTTTACGGGATAAAATCCGATTTGATTATAAAAAATATATTTGAAGGTATTTATTTTATTAAAATAAAACAATTAATTATTATTAAATAATTAATTGGGCTTTTCAAAGAGTTGTGCTCAAAATACAATTAATTGTCATGAATAATTAAGTGGGCTTTAAAATAGGACTTTAACACTTTTCGAAATAGTTTTGGGATGGCTCTTTGGACTGCTCTGCCCTTGGGTCGGACCAATTAAGAACGCGATATGTTTCATCATTGGGCCCTTAAATTGGGAGAGACGGTATGTGTCTCCAGATGCCCCCACTTTGACTGAGGTTCAGGAAACCGATAGTCAAAGTATATGGTGTTGGGACAGAGAACGATTCTAAACGCTCTGCAGTTTAGAATTGATCTATATACGCCGGTCTCTGCAAAACAAAAGTTAGTACGCAGGACAATAACTACAAGCAATTTGATTACCTACGGGAGAAAGATGTTAGTAGATAGGTGAAAACAACTCACATAAAACACATAATGAAGCAAATAATACAAACTTAGACTCTCTAAGTATGCATGAGACGCTATGCAAGGATTAAGGTTATGAAAAGCTAAGGAAGATGACACGTCATGCAAGGTCAGGGTTATGAAAGACTAGGATGTATGGAATGTAATGCAAGGTCATGGTTTTGCAAGGCTAGGAGATTGAGATATGTAGAATGATGGAATGATCAGATATAGATAGAGTGATTTTCGAAAACTGTATTTAGTAAATAATCAGGGTCCGTAAACGAGGTCTATAGATCACAACTTTTCGAGAGTTTGATTTGATTTGGAGGAACCACCACATATATAGGAAGCCCCCACTTTGGGTAAGCTTGTCTTGAATTACGCATTCCGAACCTTGATTGAAATGTAGTTGATCTGTCTTGAACCGTTCAAAGTTCTTTATTGGGGATTCTTCTTTGGGAAGTTGATTAGGCAAACTCAGATATCGCTAGAAACCATAAAATTGTCGGAGAGCCCTTTGTGGAAAAGGAGAGTTTGGATTGAAAAATCAAAAGTTCAAATTTGTGAGTCAAATGGATGTAGGTGGTAATGGTTTTAACGAGGGTAGGTGCAGACTTAAGTCTATGTCGGGATCTAGAAAGAGTATGCTCCTGAATTCTAGAAAGTCAAATCATTAGACCTTGATTAATTTTATTTATTGAAGCGGTCGGACCTCGATATGAGGATTCCTACGTATCCTTGCAGAATCAGACCATTCGTAGTTTTGAATCTGATTTTTTTTGTGCCCTAACTTTTGCCTAGGCCGCCCTTTCGGGTTTTCAACATAGAGGGCTTGAACATACCTTGAGAAAGGAGTTAGGATTGATGAAAGGTTTAATAATTGAGGTTTTGATGAAGGTTTTGATGAAGGTTTAACTGGCTGGGCTAAGGTAAGATCATGAATTTGGATTATATGGTTCAAGTTTTGATGGATTGAAGGATTTAGACGAGGGGTAGAACTTGTGTGCAAGCCCCCCTAACTTGACTTTTTATCTTTGCCTTTGGCTTTTCCTTTTTGCATTTTTTTCTTTTTGTCCTGAGCGTTTTCTTTTTGCTTTTGTTTTTTTTTTCGCACTTTGATTTATTCACTTTTTTTATTTATTTTTTTTGCCTGGTATTGACTTTATTTATGTAGTGAGGCTTGCACACAAGTTTTTTATGATTTAGGGTATTGGAAGGTTTGAAGGTTATTTATTTTGTGGAGCTTTGATTTTGAAGGTTTTTTTTTTCATGGATGAGGATGGCATATGGATGATGGAAGGTGATGAAGGAAGAGGGAATAACTCCTAACACAAAGTATGTCCATTTTATTATTATTATTTTTTTGTTTTAAGATCTTTTTGTTTTAGCTATTAATCAAAGTCATTAGGGATAATTTAATTTAAGTTTCATCATTGAATTAGTAGCATAAAAATGATGGAAGGCCAATGAAAAAAAATGCGATTATTTTATTAATTAGAAATGAAATGGAATAAGGCTTATAAATATTAAAGTCCTAAATGACATAAACTCAATAGGATAGGAAATGAAAAAGCTAAGGGAGGGACTCTCCGACTCAACCTACAAAACTAGCGTTAAATGACTATGCCGTGGCATTATTTAAGCACTGCCCAAGGGGTTGCTGTTATTGCTGACTTTTGTTGCAGGTGAAATTGCTAGTCTACCATCTTCAACCATGTCCTGTAGGGCATGCTTCAAAGTTCAGCACTGTGATGTCATATGCCCATTTCCTTGGTGGTACTTGCAGTAGACATTAGGATTCCACTTCTTGGATCTATTCTCAAGAGCAGAGTCTGGAGTAGGGCCGAGAGGCTGAAGTGCTCCTTTTGCATGAAGCCTCGTGAAGGCTTCTTCCAGACACATGCCTAAAGGAGTGAATGTTCTTTGAGCCTTTTGATAACCTCTCTTTTCAATAGTTAGGGCATTGACGCTGTTGCTTTTATAGTTAGAAGGGTTGTTATTACCCTTCTTAAAAGAGTTGTTATTATTATAACCCTTGTTCTTATTGGCTTGCAGCTCATCCTTAATCAGTAGACCAACTTTATAGAGCTTCGTAAAAGACTATGGGTTGGAATTTAATATGTTGTCCGTATTTAGGATCTAGATTACGGATCACCATTCAGACTTGGTCCTCTTGAGATGGCCTTTTAGTCATTTGTGCGGCCTTTCCCCTCCATCCGTAAAGGAAGGTGATAAAATCTTCGTTGGAATTCTGTTTAGCTAATTCTAACTCACGGAGACCAATAGGCAGTTGAGTGTTGTATATATACTGTTTGCGGAACTCTTCTTTGATGTAGTCCTAGTCATTCAGCTTTATTTGTTTTATTTAGTGATCTGAACCACTTGGATGGATATGCACCCAAGGTCAAGGGAAAGACATAAGCAAACAGATCCTTGCTCATGCCTTTGAGAGACATAGAAATGGAGAAAGCTCTCAAATGATCATCTAAGTCTTCGACCCCCTTGAATTTCGGGAGGTCAACATTTTTAGGAAGCTTTTCCCTTAGTTCAGGATCAATGATGTCATGGCCATGAGCCTGACTCTCGAGTGCAGGAATTTACTAGATCAATTGCTCGAGTTTTTTGAACCTCAAATCTGTCTCAGACATGATTGGAGGTGGTGGTGGTGGAGTTTCATCACGTTCTTCTTCCTCAGTTATCAGTTTTTCTCTCAGCGCCTTGATCTCTATCTTGTCCCTCAAGACAAGAGTTCATTAGTTGGAGCTCAACCATGTTGCATTAAGTTGTTCAGAAGTGTCTCCCATCTCAGATGGTGATTCAGATGATTCAAAAGTTTCGGATGACTCGTCTAGAAAGGTGAGAACTCGTTTGACGAGTCTGGGAGTAGGTTGACCTTGTATCCTCTCTGTCGGACGTTCCCAAGTCATAATCTCACGACCTATCCTAAAGAGAAATCGAATGGACCTCATAAAATTTAAGAAATGAATTTCGAAATGAGAAATGGAAATGAGGAATGGAAAAGTGGGAAAGGAGAAATGAAAATTTGAAATGGGAAATGAAAATGGGAAATGATTTTGAAATAGAGGATTATAAATGGTTATGGATTTTTTGGCTAGTATGGGCTTGACCATGATGCTGACATGGGCCTAACTATATGCAAATGCAGATATGGACTGGACTGGACTAGACTTTGAATTTACAGATGAGCAAACAGATTAGACTCAAAAGGATTGCCTATGTGGACTTAGGGAACGCTAGCTTCGCTAGACTTAGGGGGTGATTGGCTTCGCCAGACTCGATGATTTGGGGTTTGATGATCTAAGATGGACTAGCTTCGCTAGACTCAAAGGTTTTGGGCCATTATGGACTTTGGGTAGACTAGCTTCGCTAGACTCGAGGATTTGGACTGCTATAGATGTAAGGTAGGAGTAGCTTCACTAACCCGGAGGATGCCTTTATGGTCTTAAGGGGGACTAGCTTCGCTAGGTCTAAAGGACGCCATTATGGTCTTAAAAGGTGAGTAGCCTCGCTAAACTCAAAGGATGCCTTTATGGTCTTAGAGATGACTAGCATCGCTAGGTCAAAGGGTGCCGTTATGGTCTTAAGGATAACTAGCATCGCTAGGTCAAAGGGTGCCGTTATGGTCTTAAGGGGTGTATAGCTTTGCTAAACTCAAAGGGTGCCTTTATGGTCTTGGGGATGACTAGCTTGGCTAAGTCTAAAGGGTGCCATTATGGTCTTTTAAGAAATGCTAGCTTCGCTAGATTTAATGGTTTGGACTTCGTCCTATATGGGTTTGGAAATGGACTGGATTAGACTTAGAAAATATGTTGGGCCTTATACAGACCTAATTTTGGACTTAGCTCTATACTGGTTTAATGTAAGACTTGGAATGCACATGGGCTTGACGTTGAAAATGGACGAGGATTGGACTTAGATTGGAATGGATTGGGATTAGACTTGGACTGGGCTTGACATAGACTAGGGTTCACATAAAAAAAATGCAAATGGGCCTAGATTTTGACATAAGCTAGACTTATATGGGCCAAGATGGACTCTAATGCTAGCGGGCCTAATATGAATGCATGGACTCAAATTTAGATAAACCTAATATGAACGCAAAATGGACTCAAATTTAGATATACCTAATATGAATGCAAAATGGACTCTAATGCATACGGTACTAAAATGAATGCAAGTGGATTGGATTGGTTGATTGGATTAGATTGAAGGTGTTTGGACTAGGCTTAGAATTTTCGAAATTCGTTTTTGAAAGGACACCTTGTTTTCTATCTTTTGTTAAGAAAAGATGATGAATTAATTTTTAAAAAATATTTTTGTAAATGTCTTGTATGATGATGATTAGTAAATTCTTTTTTGAAAAAGGTAGAATAGACATGGGTGTAGGATTGATTTTGAAAAACAAAAATAGGAGATAGAAAAAAAAGGATATGGATTTTTCAATAATAGGATATGAGATAATTTTGAGATAGATTAATGTGGATAAAATAAAAAAAGGACGGAAATTGGAGATAAATTGAAAAGAAAAATTTAAAAAAACTTATGGGAAGATATGATCCTGCTTCTTGACATAAGGAAGAGATTAGGAATGAGAAACAATTCGCAATACATGAAGACCACGAGTGACATGGGGCTACACGTAGAAAAGTAGTGCGTGGAACGCAGGTAAATGAGCAGCACACAGCAAATCGCGCTGCATGCAGAACCTGCGAAGCGCTGGACGCGGGAGACTGCGCGGGACGCTGGAATATTGCGTCAATCGCCTTAATGGTGCGCCATGCGCAGTTTATAGCGGAGATCCAATTTTACTTTTTACTCATCACGTAAATTTGTTCGATAGTTGACTCAAAACATCCACAATACGAAATAATTAAGGGCACGCACATCCAAATATGCACAAATAGAATAATAATATGCAAAGTTCCAACCTAAAGTCAAGTTCTACGTTCAACTATGGTCAGGTTTAGGTTAAGGTTAAAAAGGGTCCATGGCTAAGAGATTGATCCCACGCTTCGTACCTTTGTTTAAAAAGGTGGCCACGTGTAAGACGCACTCCAGTTCTCAAGTCAGGAACAAGAGAACAATGCCATGGTTGAGTAGGTTTGCTTACGATTAAGATCCAACACTATCGCTCAGGAAGCTTTTTGGAAGGACAAAGCGCAAACCCCCCGGGGGTGGCCTCACGCATAGAACATGCGCTAATGAGGCAAGGTAGATTATCCTTATGGTGGCTTAAGCAATAGCCATGCATATGCAAAACTGTAATGCCATCCTAAAAGCATAAAAAAAGTGTGAATTGTATTTTTCGAGTTTCACCCACTCTTGTAAAAAAATTAATTTTTTAAAATCCTCCCCAGTGGAGTCGCCAAATTGTAGGCGTGTTTTTATTTAGCCTATGCTGTGTGAGTGCGTATTTGACTATCCCATTGTTAAGGTTTTATTGAAAAATGTTTTGAAGTCGCCAACAAATCTTTAAAGGAAGACTCATAAACCTAATTGGATATTGGGAAACCTTGGGACAACTTTGGGATTTATCCAATGTAGATTTCCCCGTCCTGACTCCATAGATGGTCATGAATCATATATTGAGTTCGGGGGTAAGGGTACGAACACGGTCATAATGAACCATATTCGCCCACTGCTGTTCTCTACTAAATATCGATTCATGTCAATATTTATGCAGTAGATTAACCATAAAATATTTTTATACACCCTAAAAATATTTTAGTCTTGGTTGGTTCAGGAAACACATAAAAGACTATTTTTTAGTGGTATGTTATTATGCAATCAATATTACAGGGAACCTAATAGGTTGTCTATCTGAATTAGTTAAAACAATTATTTATGTCTTGATTGACAAAAATAACATGTGGGTGAGAAAAGCATTAAAATTATACAATCACATAACATGCATATGAATATATAAAAATAAATAAAAAGGAGAGAAAGATTAGAATGTACAAAAGAGTGCTTTTTATAATAAACATCTACATCAGGGAAGAAATTGTTAGTAACTTCAATATATAAATAATTTATTCAAGGACCCCCTGGATTATACTGTGGCTTGGGTCTGAGAGATTGACAGCCTTCGGGACGAGCAATCGTGAAGCCTGAAGTTCTGAACTTGTATGTATGAACGTATGTGTGTGTTTGTTTATAAATATGAGTTTTTCGAGAGATTTTGTAAAGGTTCGTAAGGTATTCGTAAGTGTTGAAGTCGTGGTGTTAAAGTACTGAAGTATGTGAAAAATCATTTTTTAATTCGGAAAATCGAAGAGTATTTATAGGAAAACTGGAATTACGCTTCACGCGCCAATTGCGCCAGGCGCAGGTGGCTGTGTGAGTCACAATCACACATGTTAGGCGCACATTGGTGCGTCTGACGCGGCATGACCAATGATCAGTGCCCACATGGCACACACTTTAAAAAAGACAAAATTGGCAGCCTGTGCATCGCATAGAGAAATGCGCTCGGCGCACGACTTTGTGTGACACACAGGTCTACGTGGCATGACACTTGCGCTCGGCGCACGGTTGTGCGCTCCGCGCAGGGTGGTGCGATCAGCGCACGCTGGTGCGCTCAGTGCACCGCCTTGCTTCCGACACATTTTGACAGTTTTTTTTATAAAAAGACGTTTTAAAGATTTTCTTTTATCTTTTAACTCCGGAAATCTGATTTTACGGGATAAAATCCGATTTTATTATAAAAAAAATATCTTTGAAAATATTTATTTTATTAAAATAAAAAAAAATTTAATATTAAACAATTAATTTGGCTTTTCAATGAGTTGAGCTCAAAATACAATTAATTATCAGGAATAATAAAGTCATCTTTAAAATAAGACTTTAACACTTTTCGAAATAGTTGTGGGATGGCTCTTAGGACTCCTCTGTCCTTAGATCGGACCAATTAAGACCGCGGTATGTTTCATCATAGGGCCCTTAAATGGGGAGACACAATTATGTGTCTACAATCCTATGTTTTAAGGCGGGGGACGAAGTTTGCCAAAACAGAAGGTTGGGACTGTTTGAAGCAGCAGGGGGTGAACATGTCATCATTAAAGAGAGATTACATTCTTTGGCGATTCCAAATGTGTAGGGTGTATAACAATCTCATCATAAGAAGTCATGGCAATGAAGAGGCAAGGAGATTGTGGAGAAGGGTTGTATGCGTTATCTTGCTGATGCGGAGGCTGTTTTTGCTAACATTAACTTAGCTGATTTAGAATTAGGTGTATGAGAATCAATTGCATAAGATTCTTCTACCATTACTGTTTTGTATCCTTCTTGGGTTAAAATGAAAGAGAGAAGTGTGAGGCCAAAAAGTGTAATTGAGAAGAGCAAGAACGACAAAAGTCGTAGGAAATCTTTGGTACTGTTTCCAATGCTGCAAAGGACTTTGGTTTTTACACACCTCCTGCAACATTATTTTCACTTGCTTACAATGGATTAAAGGGGTGAATAATAGAATTTAAGTGGTCACTAATAGGTTATAAGTAGTGACCAATAGGATTATAATGGTTAGTTAATAATATATTTTTGTTTTGACTTGTTTTAATTTCTTTTGAATTTTTTGGTTTAAATAAGTTTTCCTTCATTACAATTGAATAATATTTATGGTTTTGGCTCACTTTTGATCATCACACAGTCACTTATGCTTTTCAAAGACTTCCACACTTGGTGACTAATTAGAATAAACTGGTGATGAATAGGCTCATAGAGTTATAGTGGTCACAAATAAGAATAATGGGAATTTTTTATTATTTGAAAATACCTACAATATTGAATACTGAATAAGACTTGAAATGTTAAGTTTTGGAAGTCTTGAATTGCTTCCGAAACCAATTGAATTTATATTGCAAAGACTTCTCCATGCTAGGTCACTAATTACCATAAACTTGTGACTAGAAGGCTTATAGTGGTCACAATTAAGAATATTGTGATTTTTTTTAATTATTCAAAAATACCCACAAAACTGAATACAACTCATCCCATCCATCTAAAAACCGCCCAACCCATTTCACAAATGGATTTGGGTAATATCCAAGGGTTGTCGCATTGTGTGACCTCATAGGACCCAATATATATTAGTAGTTGGCCCAATTATACTAGCCCAACAAACCACAATTAGCTTCTAGCAAAACGTCGCGGTCACCTAATATTATTGAATATATTATCTCCATAATTTGTCCATATACATTTAGTTTGCTACACTTGATCGAGGACAAAATCCTTCAATCTCCCACTTGTCTAAGAACAAGTGTGTAACCTTCAAATTCCTTAAATCGCTTAATGTCTAACTTGATGACATGGTAACATCGTATGTAAACCATACCAATATTCAAGCTGTTTCTTGAAATCCGAGTTCGAACTGTCGAAACAAATGATTAACCTCTTAATCCATTTGAGCACGGCCATGCATTTTGAGTTCTCGCTCTTCAAGAGGCCAAGACACCAATCCTAACTCTTAGGAGGACTTTATCCAGTCTTGTATAACCAAAACTCCCACTCAATTTGTAGTAGTTCCGATCACTGCCTTTATAGCCTCCTTTTACGACACGACGTTTTGCAGTGTCAAAATCATACTAATCCTTAAGTAAGAATAGTGTCATACTCATGTCTAAGGAATCCACTAAATATATTAATGAGATTCTCATAAACCTTTTAGAGAACTCCCACTAGGTCTGCCCAACGTGTATCAGCTATACACGCCTATGCAAATGACTAGACATCTCTATGTCCCCATAGCCCATGAAACTGCGCTATCAATCAACTTGCATTCTAGTCCATGAAACATAATCATTTACGTTCAATTTTATTGATTCGAACTAGGGACAAAGGTATATTATAACTCCTGTTCACTGGATAGGGTTTCATTCGTCAAATCACATATTTGACAATCCTATCAAACGTTTTAAAATACTTTGAACGTTTTATTTAATAGTAAACCAAGATTAAATAAGAACATAACCTTTTATTGATAAACACAACAAAACATATCACAAGAGTAACTATAATTGTGAACTAATTTAGAAGTAAATAGTACACAATCAAAACCACTCTCCTACATGCTTAAGCCCTATAGCCCTAGTATGACTCTCATGCTTAGGCTGAGGCAATGATTTAGTCAAAGGATCAGCGACATTGCTAGCCGTATGATCTTTGGTAACTATTACATCTTTTCTCTCAACGATTTCTCGAATGAGATGAAACTTACTAAGTACATGTTTACACCTTTGATGTGATCTTGGTTCCTTAGACTGAGCTATGGCACCATTGTTATCACAATGTAAAACAATACCATCTCCAACACTAGGCACTACTCCTAGCTCCAAAATAAACTTCTTCATCCAAACAGCTTCCTTTGCTGCATCTGCCGCAGCAATGTACTCAGCTTTTGTTGTAGAATCAGCGACAGTACTTTGCTTTGAACTTTTCTAGCTCACTGCCCCTCGATTTAGACAAAAGATGAAACCAGATTGGGATCGGAATTCATCTTTGTCAGTTTGAAAGCTCGCATCTATGTAACCCTCAACAATTAACTTACTTTCACCTCCATACACTAAGAAATTATCCTTAGTCCTTCTTAAGTACTTTAGGATATTCTTAGCTGCACTCCAATGTGCGTCACCTGGATTTGATTGGAATTTGCTACACATGTTCAAGGCATATGAAACATCTGGGCGAGTACAAATCATGGAGTACATAATGGACCCTATAGCTGACGCATAAGGAACATTACTCATTCGCTTAATCTTATCAGGTCCAGAAGGACACTGAGTCTTGCTAAGCGAAACACCATGTTGCATGGGTAGAAAACCTTTCTTAGAGTTTTCCATATTGAACATAGTAACGATCTTATCTATATAAGTTCGTTGGCTAAGTCCAATCATCCTCTTAGACCTATTCCTATAGATCTTGATCCCCAAAATGTACTCAGCGTTTCCAAGGTCTTTCATAGAAAAACAACTCTTCAACCATTCCTTGACTGACTCAAGCATGGGAATGTCGTTTCCTATGAGAAGTATATCATCTACATACAAGAGCAAGAAGACTATGTTACTCCCACTTTCCTTCTTGTAAACACAAGACTCTTCTCCGTTTTTGAGAAAACCAAACTGTTTGATTGCCTCATCAAAACGAAGATTCCAACTCCGGGACTCTTGCTTCAATCCATAAATGGACTTTTGAAGCTTACATACCCTCCTAGGATATTCTGGATCCACCAAACCTTCTTGTTGTGTCATATACACATCCTCTTTCAAGAACCCGTTCAAGAAAGCGGTTTTGATATCCATTTGCCAAATCTCATAATCATAAAAGGCAGCAATCGCTAGGAGTATCCGAATGGATTTAAGCATTGCTACTGGTGAAAAGGTTTCGTCATAGTCTATACCATGAACTTGCTTGAACCCTTTTGCAACCAACCTTGCTTTGTAAACCTGAATGCTACCATCGTTGTCTGTTTTCACTTTGAAAACCCATTTGGATCCAATAGGTGTAACCCCATCGGGTAAATCTATCAAGTCCCATACTTGATTTTCATACATAGATGCCATTTCAGACCTCGTGGCTTCAAGCCATTTTCCGGAGTCTTCACTCATCAAAGCTTGCTTGTAAGTAGTAGGTTCCTCAAATTCTAAGATCATTATCTCAGAACTTTCGGTTAACAAGAAATCAACAAACCTTTTGTTTGGTATTCTTGATCTACTAGTCCTACGAGGGACTGCAACAGGAGAAATTTTCTTCTCAACAATTTAAGAATTTTCGCATGAATTAGATTCGAGTGGGACAGTAGGAGGTTCGTGTACAAGATGCACGTCCTCCAACACTTGGTCAGTTATGGGAGAAGATTCCTCCAAACGAGGAACTACTTCAAGCTCCACAGCTGGCACTTGTGCTTCTGACTCTAACATAGGTTGAACTATGTCCATTTGTTGCTTTTCTCGAACCTCTTCGAGAAATATATTATTCCCACTTGCCTTTTTGGAAATAAATTTTTTTTTCCAAAAAGACACCACGACGAGCAACAAACACTTTGCCCTCAGTTCGATGGTAGAAGTAATAGCCCTTGGTCTCTTTGGGATAACCCACAAAGAAACACTTATCTGATTTAGGGGCGAGTTTATCTGAAAATAAATGTTTTACATAAACTCACAACCCCAAATACGTAGAAAAGACAATCTTGGAGCTTTGCCACTCCGCATCTCATATAGTGTATTTTCTACTGCCTTTGACGGAGTTCTATTAAGTGTGAAAGTAGCAGTTTCGAGAGCATATCCCTAGAAGGAGATGTGAAGATCAGCAAAACTCATCATAGACCGAACCATATCAAGTAGAGTTTGGTTCCTCCTTTCGGATACACCATTCAACTGAGGTGTTCCAGGAGGAGTGAGTTGTGAAAGAATTCCATAACTTCAAGTGATCACTAAACTCTTGGCTCAAATATTCACCACCGCGATCGGATCGTAGTGCTTTAATTGTTTTGCCAAGCTGGTTTTGGACTGCATTCTGGAATTCTTTGAATTTTTCAAACGATTCCGACTTATGCTTCATTAAATAGACATATCCATATCTACTTAAATCGTCAATAAAAGTAATGAAGTACCCAAACCCTCCCTGATCCAAGTATGGATGAGGATGTGTTAGCCTTAATGCATAGGAGTGTCATTTTGGATGTGGAGTCAATTGAGGCTATGCATGGACGATTCCTAGGGTCGTCATCACACTCACACGTACTAGTATGCATGGTAAAGCTTGAATATGACCAGCAACTAGGAGTGTAGTGTTTGATATGCTTTAGGAGTGTTATCCTAAGTAGAATCGATTTAGAGTAGAGTTTGATATACCTTAGGACTGTTATCCTAGGTGGAGTCGGTTTGCTAAGAGTTTGTTAGGTGTTTGATTTCTTTTAGGAGTCTAGGACTTAGGGACTCGTCCTAAGCCTATTAGGATTTACGTTTTATTGTTATAAATAGTTTAAGATGTACGAATTACAATTCAATGAATTCAGTTTATGCTTTGTGCTCTCGAATGCTTTGAGTGTTCATATCTTTTGATTGCTGGTGGCTTTGCCTTTACGCATCAAAACCCTTAGCTCGTTCTTTGTGGTGGCCTTGGCTTTATCATTGAGCAACTAAGAACTATCCTAGGTTACTAGTTCGAATCTTCCGCATGTTTACTTTAGTATTTGGTTTCCCTAGATCAAATACATCATCTTGGTATCAAGAGCTTTGGTTCTCATCCTTGAGAAATTTTTTTCGGCCATTGAAGGAGAGCATTCAACCTTCAAGAACACCTTAAAGATTGAACCTTTTTTTCAAGATTCTGAAATTTCCACAAAACTTCACTAAAGTACATCCCTCCATCACACAAACACATTCAAAGAAACCTTCCAAGACTCAATCTTTTTCTAAAGATTTTGTGTTTTCCACAAAACTTAACTAAATATCCTCACCCTAGCAACGTGAAGGACAAGAAATTTCGTCCAAGATCCAAGTTCTGTTTGGAGTCTTCACTATGGACGCTACTCAAAGTGACGAGGGTAATGAGGTTCGAGTCCCTCGAGGCCTTACACTCGAACAAGCCAATGATTTGCGTCGAGATAGGGAACTAGCAGACCTACGAGCACGCATGGATGAACTTGATCATCTTTTTCGCAATCAACAAGGGGTTAGGCATAGAAATCAATCTCCTAGTCCTGTTAGGAGTATTCCTTCAATACATGAGTCTAGCTCGGACGAGGAGCAACCCCAAGGAAGACCTCGACGAAGGCAACATCATCATGATGATGATAGGGGATTATGACTAGATCTTTCGGAATTTGATGGCAACATGCAGCCAGAAAAGTTCTTAGAATGGCTACAAAGGATCGAACGCGTTTTTGATTACAAGGATTATGATGATCACAAGCGTTTTAAGGTGGCTGTGCTAAAACTAACATCCTATGCAAGCCTTTGGTTCGAAAACCTCAAAAACAAACGGAGGAAGGAAGGGAAGCCACGCCTTGATTCATGGGAACAACTCAAGGTTCGTATGAAGAAACGATTTTTGCCCACGGATTTTATTCAAGACATGTATATAAAGCTTCAATCTTTCAAGCAAAACACTCTTAGTGTCGAGGAATATGTGGCTGAATTTGAAAGATTGACCATGATGTGCGATGTGGAGGAGAAAGTTGAGTTTAAAATTGCACGATTTATTGGTGGTCTTGACAAGAAAATATCCAAGAAAGTTGATTTGCAACCCTATTGGAGCTTCGAGGAGGTATGTCAAGTAGCCATGAGAGTCGAAAAACATGCCAAAGCTAAGAAGGCATCGTTTCCAAAACCGTTTGTGAAGAATTATGAGAAAACTCAAGGAGAGAAAAGTGGGGGCAGTACGTCCAAATTCACTCCCAAATTTGACAAATTCAAGCAAGACAAGGGCAAGTCATCACAACCCCTAGCCACGGAGGAAAGGCGGATTTGTTTTAAGTGCAAGGGGTATGGCCATGTGATCAAGGATTGTCCAAACAATCGTGTCATGACCTTAAGGGACATCCGTGAGATTGACGAGGCATATGCTTCCAAGGAAGACCCAAGCCTCGAAGAAGAGGAGTGTGGAGGTGACGAAGAGGAGGCATATGTAGCTGAATCGGAGGAGGAACCGGTGAAGGAGGGCCAAGCACTCATCATGCGCACCCTTCACTCCAAAGCAGCACCCTTGGAGACTCAAAGGGACAAGATCTTCCTCACATGTTGCCTTGTGAAGGAAAGATTGTGTGACTTGATCATTGACATGGGGAGTTGCACCAATGTGGTCTCTACTATTGATTGACAAGCTTAAGTGGCCAACCACACCTCATCCAAAGCCTTACAAGTTGCATTGGCTAAGTGATGGCAGCGATGTTAAGGTAAATAAACAAGCACTTATTTCTTTTGAAATTGGTAAATTTAGGGATGAAGTGTTATGTGATGTGGTGAATATGGACGCATGTCATGTGTTATTAGGACGTCCTTGGCAATATGATCGATTTGTGAAGTATGATGGACGTGCCAGTGTGTATATTGCCACTATTGGGAATAAGAAAACCGCCTTGAAACCTCTTGTTGTCTCTAAACCCCACGCCAAAGAGAGTTTGTTGTTGACTGAAAAGCAAATTACTCATGAGTTAGAGAAGGAGGGAGGTGGGTATTTGTTGGTTCAAGTGAGTGAGGAGAGCACCACAAACTCACAACCAACCGTTCCCAAATGTGTAGCCCGACTTTTGGAGGACTTTGTTGATGTGTTCCCTAATGAGTTACCTCCGGGATTACCACCTATTAGAGGCATTGAGCACCAAATTGACCTGGTTCGTGGAGCTTCTTTACCAAACAAGGCAGCCTATAGGTGTAACCCTCAAGAGACAAAAGAGCTTCAAGGACAAATTGAGGAGTTGATGGAGAGGGGATATGTGAGGGAAAGTATGAGCCCTTGTGCTGTTCCAGCCTTGTTGGTGCCAAAGAAGGATGGGACTTGGCGCATGTGCATTGATTCTAGAGCTGTGAATAATATAACAATCAAGTATAGGTTTCCTATTCCTAGACTTGATGATTTGCTTGATGAATTGCATGGTTCGACAGTGTTCTCCAAAATAGACTTGAGAAGTGGTTACCACCAAATTAGAATGAGGGAAGGAGATGAGTGGAAGACGGCTTTCAAGACTAAGGTGGGTCTTTAAGAGTGGCTTGTGATGCCATTTGGTCTTACTAATGCTCCTAGTACCTTCATGAGGTTGATGAATGAAATGCTCAAACCTTTCTTGGGCAAATTTGTGGTGGTATACCTCGACGACATTTTGATTTATAGTCGAAGTGTTGCGGATCATTTGGGCCATTTGAAGGTCGTATTTGAGATGTTGAGGAATCAGCAACTTTATGCGAAGGTGGAGAAGTGCTCTTTCCTTGTTCCAAGCGTCACTTTCCTTGGCTATATAGTGTCTAAGGATGGAGTTTCGGTTGATCCTTCCAAAGTGGAAGCCATAAACTCGTGGCCTACGCCTACTACTATCTCCCAAGTAAGGTCTTTTCATGGTCTTGCTTCCTTTTATAGGCGTTTTGTGAAGAATTTCAGTAGTATTATGGCTCCTATGACTGAATGTATTAAGCAAGGGAAATTTGAGTGGAATGGAGCAGCCCAACAATCCTTCGAAACTATTAAGCAACTTTTGTGCAACACGCCCATACTAGCTTTGCCCGATTTTTCACAACCTTTTGAGGTGGAGTGTGATGCTAGTGGAGTTGGCATTGGGGCAGTTTTGGTGCAAGGGAAGCGTCCCATAGCTTATTTTAGTGAAAAATTGAATGGAGCAAGGTTAAACTATTCTACCTATGACAAGGAATTCTATGCAATAGTGAGGGCGTTGGATTATTGGAGTCATTATTTACGTCCCAGCCACTTTGTGTTGGATTCGGATCATGAGGCTCTTAAGCATATACATGGACAGCAGAAGCTCAATCCAAGGCATGCAAAATGGGTTGAGTTCCTTCAATCTTTCAACTTTTCTTCCAAGTACAAAGAAGGAAAAAATAATGTAGTGGCTGATGCTCTTTCAAGGAGGCATACTTTGATTGGTGTGCTGCAATCCAAGTTATTAGGTTTCGAACTTCTTAAAGAGTATTACAAGGAAGATGTTGATTTTGGGCCTATTGTTGGTGAGTGTGTCAAGGGGGCCGTGGGATCCTATATCATGCACGAGGGGTTCCTTTTCAAGGGTAATAAGCTTTGCATTCCTTCTTGTTCAATTCGTGAATTACTTGTTAGGGAGGCTCATGGGGGAGGCATTGCTGGTCATTTTGGTATTACCAAGACACTTGCAATGTTGCAAGAGCATTTTTTTGGCCAAATATGCAAGGAGATGTCCAAGGAGTTATTGCTCGATGTGCTACTTGTCAAAAGGCAAAGAGTACGTTTCATCAAGGGTTGTATACTCCCTTACCTGTTCCGGAATTTCCTTGGGAGGATGTCTCCATGGATTTTATTGTGGGTTTGCCTCGTACACAAAGAGGTAAAGATTCAATTATGGTGGTGGTGGACCGTTTTTCTAAAATGGCTCACTTCATTCCTTGCCACAAAACGGATCATGCCTCGAGGTGGCTGATTTATATTTCAAGGAGATTGTACGCTTACATGGGGTGCCCAAAACCATTGTGAGTGATCGAGACACCAAGTTCATGAGTTATTTCTGGAAAAACTTTATGAAAGATGCTTGGTACTAAGCTTTGTTTTAGCACTTCTCATCACCCCCAAACTGATGGGCAGACGGAAGTGACAAATCGCACACTTGGAGCTTTGCTTCGAGGATTGGTTAGCAAGAGTACTAAGGATTGGGATGTCAAGTTGTCTCATGCTGAGTTTGCATACAATAGATCTCCTACTTATGCAACTCGTCATTCTCCGTTTGAAGTGGTGTATGGTGTCAATCCAAGATTGCCTATTGATCTCATTCCTTTGCCAAAGGGTGATTACGTGCATGGAGATGCTCAAGCAAAGGCACAAGCCATGTTGAAGTTGCACGCCCAAGTTCGCGCAAGGATCGAGAAAGTGAATGAAAGATACAAGGTGTTAGCCAATAAGAACCGCAAGCAACATGAGTATAAGGTTGGTGACTTAGTATGGCTACACTTGCATAAAGAAAGGTTTCCTAATATGCGGAAAAACAAGATGATGCCTAGATCAGAAGGACCTTTCAAGATCATTGAGAAGTATAATGACAATGCCTTCAAGTTGGAGCTACCGGAAGACTATGGTGTAAGTTCTACTTTCAACATTGGAGACTTATCACCCTATGTTCATGATGATGATGTGGCTCAATTGAGGACAATTGTTTTCGAAGAAGAGGAGTATGATCCAAGTATGGATGAGGATGTGTTAGCCTTAATGCATAGGAGTGTCATTTTGGATGTGGAGTCAATTGAGGCTATGCATGGACGATTCCTAGGGTCGTCATCACACTCACACGTACTAGTATGCATGGTAAAGCTTGAATATGACCAGCAACTAGGAATGTAGTGTTTGATATGCTTTAGGAGTGTTATCCTAAGTAGAATCGGTTTAGAGTAGAGTTTGATATACCTTAGGACTGTTATCCTAGGTGGAGTCGGTTTGCTAAGAGTTTGTTAGGTGTTTGATTTCTTTTAGGAGTCTAGGACTTAGGGACTTGTCCTAAGCCTATTAGGATTTACGTTTTTTTGTTATAAATAGTTTAAGATGTACGAATTACAATTCAATGAATTCAGTTTATGCTTTGTGCTCTCGAATGCTTTGAGTGTTCATATCTCTTGATTGCTGGTGGCTTTGCCTTTACGCATCAAAACCCTTAGCTCGTTCTTTGTGGTGGCCTTGCCTTTATCATTGAGCAACTAAGTACGATCCTAGGTTACTAGTTCGAATCTTCCGCACGTTTACTCTAGTATTTGGTTTCCATAGATCAAATACAGCACTCCCCTAGCTTTTGTGCTCATTGGTCCACACACATCAGTATGTATTAGGCCCAATAGATCACTGGCCCTTTCACCCTTTCCAGTAAAAGGTGACTTTGTCATTTTACCCATTAAACATGATTCACATACATCAAATGGCTCAAAGTCAAAGGATGTTAGAAGTCCATCTTTATGTAACTTCTGAATGCGTTTCGCGTTTATATGTCCTAAACGACAATGCCATAAGTAAGTAGGATTAGTATCGCTTGATCTATGTTTTTTGTTGTCTATGTTAAGGACATCTTTGTCTAAGTCTAGGAAATATAGACCATTAGACCTTTTAGCAGTGGTATAAAACATGGATTGCGAATAAACAGAGAAACAACCTTTCTCAGTTGTAAATGAAAACCCTTCATTATCCAAAACAGGAATAGAAATAATGTTTTTGGTAATAGCAGGAACATAATAATAGTTATTAAGCTCTAATATTAAACCGGAAGGCAAAGGTAGACTATAAGTCCCAACTGCAACAGCCGCAACCCTTGTACCATTTCCAACGCGCAGTTCTACCTCCCCTTTAGCCAAAGTTCTACTCCTTCTTAGTCCCTGCACATTCGAAATAATGTGAGAAACACAACCGGTATCAAATACCCAAGAAGTAGATGTTGCTAAATTAATGTCAATGACATAGATACCTGAAGAAGAAGCCCCAGACTTCTTATCCTTCAGATACATCGGGCAGTTACGCCTCCAATGGCCTATTTGACCACAATGGAAGCACTTGGCATTTGCGGCCACCTTTGGCTTTGCCTTTGCCTGTGGCTTATCAGCAGTCTTAGTGGCAACTTGCTTGCCCTTGTCTTGTTTTTTCTTGCCAGCCCATTCCTTCTTAAAACCCTTTCCCTTTTGAACCATAAGAACTTCCTTGTTAGGTGCAACAGAGATGTTTATTCGGCAGTCATGAGCATCCCATTTAACTCAGCAAGGGTTTTCGACACCCCATTCATATTGAAGTTCAACCTAAACTGGTTGAAGCCTTCATGAAGTGAGTGTAGTATGATGTCAGTAGCCAACTCTTGGCTATAAGGAAATTCCAACCTCTCCATTGCCTCGAAATAACCAATCATTTCGAAGACATGAGTGGCGACCGGCTTGCCTTCGACTAACGAACACTCAAGAATAGCCTTGTGGGTTTCATACCTCTCTATCCTAGTTTGTTGCTGAAACATGGTTTTCAGCTGTTGGATAATACTGTAGGCATCCAAGCTTGCAAACCTCTTTTGAAGGCTTGGTTCCGTAGCCGCGAGCATAAGGCAAGTAACAATTACTGACCTTTCCGCAATGGCCTTATGGGTCGCCTTTTCGGCTTCAGCAGAGGTGGTTGTTAAAACCGGGATCGGGGTTTCAAGACCATCCTCTCGACCTTCGGATCTAAAACAATTCTTAGATTCCTTTCCCAATCAAGGAAGTTGTTCCCGTTCAACTTAACCTTCTCTAGGATTGAACGTAAGTTAAAAGGTGAATTATTGTTGTTACCAGACATGATATCTACATTGAAGATGCAAAAGTAATAAGTATGTTTATCGTAATAGCTTTTAACAAATTTTAAACACTTTAAAATAAAAGCTATGCACTTGACCAATTTTCAACGTGTCCTCTTTTTGAATCAAGTGATTCTAAGATCCCATCAAACATGATTTATAAGTGGACTTTGGCCTCAACTTAAAACCAAGTTTAAAAGGTAAGTAAACTCCTTTACTAATTAGTTGATGGGTGATTGCTAAGGTGATTAAACCTCCCAGGTAAGGAAGTTACCCACAACGTTGGGGAAAGCCTTCCTAATCCTAGACAGAACTTGTCACCCAAACACATAAACCCAATTCTTTGCTTCAAAATCCAAAACCATTTTGATGACTTTGTTGGGCCAAACCAAACTAAACATGCAAATTTCGGAAATTCATTCTACTTAGCCCAAGATTGGAAGTAACGCTCTGCTTTGGCAGAACCTATTACTAACGATCAAGATTTTAGTAGATGTTTATTTGTAATAGCACTTACCCAATATTAGCTTTAGGGACCTAAGTAAATTATTATGTGATTTAATTACGAGTGAACGCATTGCAAAAGTAAATTACATGCATAATAGAACTTAGAAAGCATTCAAAAACAATATTTAAATGCATAAAATAAAATGGGACCCTAGTATGGCCCCTAACCCTAAAGACTACTATTTAAGGCCTCCATTCTTGAATCACCATGGATCTCCATCCTTGTGCTTCATGGGATTGAATCACCATTCTTCTTATTACAACTCGAATAAATATTTTTGGAATTTTAAACTAAAAATTACAAAAATACCAACGATGCGTAGATCGTATTTATATTACAAAAATACTTTAACGATACGCAGATCGTATTTTCTATCCAAGTTTGGGCCATACTAGTCACCGCATGCAATCATAATATCATATATATAAAACATGCATTTTAATCAACTATTAAAATAAATTATTATGCTTTAACAACTTTAAAACATAATAACACCATCTAGATTTAATCTCATATTTAATTAAATGGTTAGTAACTTAAGACAAATTTTAATCATATTAGAATTTATCTCCTAAGGGCTTTAAAATATTAATCTAACAAATTTAATCAACTATAAAATTTAAAGAAAAATACATAAGCACTCTAAGGCACCACATATATTTTAATCATATTAAAATATAAATATAACATGATATTCAATCACATATACTAGCATGAAAGAATTAATCAACTTTTTAAAACTAACATCCTAACATAAAATTAAATGTCATATAATAAACTCCCAACATAATTTTAATTCATTTAAGCATTAGCATAGGATACCAAGCATAAAAGCTACTTAATATGCATTAAGGGAATTAACGGATTTAAACGTTGTAATCCGTTGAAAACAAGAACCAGCCGTTATGGCCAATGAACTGGTCGCACCCCGCGACCAGGCCCTGCCTCCGTTTTTCAATCTCAATTCAGGTAATTTTAATCGATAAACGCATGATTTTCTTTATATAGTAAAATATTTTTATGCATAAATAAATCATACTTGGCCTCAAATTCAATAATTCATGCCATGAAATTATACATAATCAAATTAAGCATAAAAATTCAAAGCATGCAATTCATGAATCATACATATATACATCATATTATAATTAACAACTTAAATAAAACATGAAACAGTATAAGAATTATATATATATACATGTATCGAAAAATGTATAAACAACTTTATACTCCCACTAGATTAAAATCCCATTATTTTAATCATGCAAACAATATCCTCATGCTAATACCCTCCCCTAAATGAATTAAAATGAAGGAAAACATGCATCAACATGATCATATTAATCTATGCAATAGGCTAACTGATACCACTGTAAGAATTTAGATGCTTAATGCGGAAAACACGTATCACATACTCAAACATCTAACACCAAGATCTTTGCATAAATCAACATGAATCTACTAAGAGTATAGAATATACCTTTTGATGTGTGAATTCCTTTTACACCACAAGCCTTCTAGTGGAGATCCTTTAGAACGTCAAACGACATTCCTCTAATGTTGGTCCACGAACAACCCTTAGATCACCACGTATGCTAGTACGGAAGAGAGGAGAACCCTCTTACTTTTGAGGTGTATGATGGCCGAATGGGGGGAAGAAAGGAGAGCAAGGAAAATCGGATTTTCTCTCTCAAATGATGTAATGTTATTCACACCTTTGTAACGCCCATATCATTATATAAGGTGGTTACAAAGAGGTGTTTCATGAGGCTTTATTTTGCCTCATAATGTCATAGATTATGAGTCTAATAAACTCATGAGTTACAACTCATCCCACCCATCTAAAAACGGCCCAACCCATTTCACAAATGGATTTGGGTAATATCCAAGGGTTGTCACATTGTGTGACCTCATAGGACCCAATATATATTAGTAGTTCGCCCAATTGTACTATCCCAACAAACCGCAATTAGCTTCTAACAAAACGTCGCGGTCACCTAATATTATTGAATATATTATCTCCATAATTTGTCCATATACATTTAGTTTGCTACACTTGATGGAGGACAAAATCCTTCATAAATATCATTATCTGTAGTATTTTTTCACCAACACTTTCTCGTATGTGTAAATGAGAAAGAGGAGAGCCTGATATGAAGAATCATTGCTTTATTTTTCAGAGTCAAGCGCTTCAAAAGGGTGGTGAGGTGAATTTAACCCTTGGTGGCATTGACCTCAACAACTCAGCCAGGTAAGGGTGTTGTAATGCTGTTTATGAGCTCGCATTGTTGGTTTACTAGCTTGAATATTGATAAACCATTTTCTTTTTCAAGAAACTGCAAGCATGAAAGAGGGAGAAAATAAGAGTAAACATAAAGGAAGGTCACAAGTTAGGCACGTGCTAACTTTCACCTGTTAGTCTGATCATAGCAAGTAAGTGGAGTATTTTTGGTGGTGCAACCCAATAGTTTAGGGTATTTAAAAATAACTTATAGTTGGGGGTATTAAAAGTGGATGGGCCAAAGTTGGGGGTATTTTGATCCATAGATATTCAGAAAAGATGGAGTTGAAAATGAAAAAGTGACTTTTTGAACGGATACCATCACTAATTCTTTAAATACTTTTAAATATATCATAAATAGGTCTTGCTTTATAGTATTTTTTCAAATATTTTTCAATAAAATTACAATTTTTTGAAATATATATTAAAAGTTATAATCGATGAATTGTACTTAAGTATTTCATTGTAGACCAAACTCCATTTCTCCGTATCTTAAACTCTTTACACTTCCTTCCTTCTGAAATAAATGAAACGCTTCATTTTTTTATGTGAGAGCTTTTTGAGAGTATCGTTTAATTTATTTCAGAACGAAGGAAGTATGTATTTTTATTGAACTTTATTTTTTTTAAAATAAAGACATGCCACTTTGTAAGTGCGACAAATGGCATCTAATAAAAATATCAAATATCGCGACCTCATGCAATGGATTTTGGACTCTGCTTTATATATTAATTACTAATATTAGGACCGGGCAAATGTCCGGACTCTTCCTGTAGAAGATGCAGACTTTTGAATTTTCACGCATACTAAATTGAAGTGATTCAACCTTATCTAGAAATTGCAATGCTTTTCAACTATATCTTTCATGGATCGTGGATCAACTACCTCTTTATCCTACAAATATGGCATCACGTTATACTTCATCCGTTTCAAAATATTTGTTACATAGAGTAAGTGAGTATTTTTTAAGAAAGGTAGAGAGAGAAAGTGCGAGACCACCACTTTTTGCAAAAAAGAACATTTGATAAGGAAAACATATTAGTATTTTAAAGGAGAAAGTTGAGGATTACCAACTTTTTATAGATATTTTATAAAGTTTAGGGGGTAAACAAAAGTCTATTTATGGTATGTTGGAAGTTTTATGACTTTTTCATTTTAGGAAGTGTAGCAAGTATTTTGAAGCAGATGAAGTACATGTAAAAGAGATTAATTTTTCAATGATAATATTATGAGTGTATGGCATTTGGTATACCATTTTTATTGTATTAAGAAGTGCCATTGTTAGAAATTTTATCAATTTCTCTACAAGTTTGCCAAATAAAACAAATGTTATGCTAGCTGTTTCATCTTCCACTTCAACTTCTGATACAAGTCAAGGTCAAGTTTCGAAGTCAACTATTGAAGGGGAGCCTATTTGTCTAGTCCTTGAAGCATTTAGATTCAAGCTAAATTCGAACTCTTCATTTGCGTCCATGATTAAGTGGGATGATGATCCAATCCATGAAGCATGAAGAAGGCACCATTTCTAGGGTCTTAGTTAATTTATTTAAGTCTTTTAATTCAGCAAACTAAGGTCCGAAATTAGCTTGTGATTTTCGGCCAAGGTTAGAGTATTTTTGGAAAGTCCTTGTGTTCCAAGTTGCAATTTGTCATTGAGTTTTAATATTCCCTAGTTTCCTTATTCTCTAGTTTCCTTAAGTTGTTTTAGGCGTGTAAGGGGATTTGGGGGCTGATTTGTTGTTTCCTTAAGTACTCCTTTATTCTCTCCTAGAATCAAGGGATTACGATGCAAGGTGCTAGGTTGTATTTCCTAAAATACTTGGGCTGATTTTCGATTCTTGTAGTGCTTGGAGGATAAGTTTATTCTTGTCATGAATAATATAAACAGTCATGTCATGCTACCTTGAGCATGAGTGATTTATACAAAAACATTGTTATTGAATCTAATTGTTCCTTTTAATTATTTTCGACCATTAAGTGAATTTTCAGGAGTGTTAATTAATTTAGTGTTTAATCTACTTAATTCCAGGAGTGGTTTGAGTGAGATTAAGAGTTAACTAAAATATTCAGGAGTGTTTGTTTTAGTTATCATATCCGGGTTACTTTGATCAATTTTTGGACTTAGTAAGTTGTTCAAACTAGTTCCTTTGCTCGGATTTATTTGGTTGCTCTTTCAACTTGGATGTGCAATCATATCAGTTGGTATCAGATTTTTTCCAGGAGGGTGAGGGTAGAAAGGATTCTACTTTCATTGGTTAGTGTTTCTTCTAGTTAATTCTAGTTGCTTGTTCGATCCATTGTTGGGGTTTGTGTGGTTGTAGTCTTGCTATTTCTTCTTCTTTGGTGTGGCATATTACTTATTTTCTTCACGTTATCGTATCTGATATTGCGGAAATGAAAAGTCTTGTTGAGCAAATAGCTAAATTGCAAGTTGAGGCACAAGTTAGGGCAGATAATCTTGAAACTCACAAAAAATTCTAGCTGAAATGGTGATGAAAAAGAAAAACCCTAATCATGTTGAGTATGAATCCGATGTTGAGGAAATAAAAAAGTTTAAACCGACTTATGATAATGATGGGGTATTAAACTAGATGATTTTACTGGTGATTCTAGTCCTGAGGATTTGCTTGAATGGATTCGTCAACTTGAGAAAATATGTGATTATAAAGGGTTTCATGATGAAAAACAGTTTAAGATTGCAACAATTAGACTAACAAAATATGATGGAATTTGGTTAGAGAGTCTAAAGGCAAAAAGGGCGAGACTTGGAAAACCTAAGCTTAAAAGTTGGCGTACACTTAAAAAGAAGTTGCAAGAAAAGTTTGTTCCAAGTGATTTTATTCAAAGGCAATACATGAAAAAGAATTCTTTGACTCAAGATGTGTTGAGTGTTCATGACTATATGGTTGAGTTTGACAAGTTATGCTTAATTTGTGATGTTGAGGAAGTCGAACAAGAGAAAATTGCTAGGTTTGTTAATGGACTTAATAAATCTATTGCTAGAAAGGTTGATGTTGCAAATTACAGCACCTTTGAATATGTGTGTCGTTTAGCCCTAAAATTTGAACGTCATGAATTGGACGAAAAGAAACCATATGGGGGGGGGGACACCAGCAACAAAACCACTTCTTCATCTTTTTATCCTTCTTCTTCTTCTTCTAAGTCCTTTGAAAAGAAAGAAATTCCTTCTAAGGGGGGAACAAAAAGGGGAACGACCTAAGATGGTGATTTCTAAGAATAAGTGGGTGGAAAACCGAAAATGTTTTAAGTGTCAAGGGAGGGGTCATATTGCTAGTAATTGCCCTAGTAGGAAAGCCCTAACTTTGAAACAATACATGGCCATAGAAGAGGAGGTGAGAACATATAATTTTGTGTTGGAAAGAAATGGGGAAGAGGATGAAATTGAGAATGAGGTTGCATATGCCGAGGATGAATCTAGGATGCTTGGGGCTATTAGGAGAACTTTGCATGTTGATCATTCTCCTAATCATGATCAAAGAGAAAATCCGTTTCATACTAGGTGTCAAACTGGTGAATTTACTTGCAATGTGATTATTGATAGTGGTTCAAGCACTAATGTGGTGGCTTCTAATGTGGTCTTGTAGGCGTATTTTTCTTTCGCCTACTCGGTGTGAGAGCGTATTAGATTTGAGTACCCCACAGTTAAGGTTTTGTTGAAAATTGTTTTGAAACAAGTCGCCAACAATTCTTTTTAGAAAAAAAATCATAAACCTAACTGGATATGGGAAAATCGTAGGGACAAATTATCCAATGTAGATTTCCCCGTCCTGACTCCATAGATGGTCAAAATGAACCAAATATTGATTTCGCGGGTGAGGGTACGAATATAGTCATAATGAACAACATTCGCCCAGAGTTGGCCTATACTAAATATCGATTTATTGCAGATTTTATACCAAAGAATAATCAAATAATGTTTTAAACACCCTAAAAATATTTAGTATAAGTAGGTTCAGGAAACACATAAAAGACTAATTTTTAGTGACATGTTATTAGGCAATCAATATTACAGGGAACCTAACAGGTTGTCCATATTAATCAGGTTAATGATAGAACAGTTCTTTACGTCTTGTTTAGCAATAATAACATGTGGGGTGATAAAAGCAATAAAGCAGGACAATCATATAATATGCATAGAATATTCAGGCAAGCATGTAATAATATGAAAAATAAATAAAAATAAAGAGAAATATACAGTACAACGTTTTTATATTAAAGAACTACATCATGAAATAAAGTGGTTAGTAACTTCAAAGCAATAATATGGAATTTATAGATTGATTAAGTATTGATTGAAAGTATTGAAAGTAGTTGAGTGTTTGAGTATTCGAAGTATGTCTCGGAGTATTCGAGAGAATTTTGTGTGCGTAAAATAATAATATGAAAAGTCGTTCGTAATTCGAGAAATTACGGGTATTTATGGAGAAAAGAAAACTTGCGCCTCACGCAAGCCCAGCGCCAGGTGCAGGCCTACGTGGCAGGCGCAATGCCATGTGTCAAGCGCACATTGGTGTGTCTGACGCAGCCTGCCCAATCAGGTTTAGGCACGTGTAAACACGTTTTGGAAAAGATAGAAAAGAAAGTTGCGTCTCACACAGGACTTGCGTCAGACGCAGGACTCTGTATGAGTCACGAAATCTACGTGTTAGGCGCTCATTGACTCGCCTGACGTGTTCTGGCCTATGCGCTGGATGCATGTGACGCGCTGAGCGCAGCCCCCCGCATCCGGCGCATATTCGGGAATATTCGAGCATATTCCTTTGCGTGTCTTTCTAAGATACCTTTTCTATCCCTAAAATTCCGGAGATTGAATTTTACGGATTAAAAATATGATTTGTTTATCAAAGTATATGATTGGGCTTTTAAAATGGGCTTAAAATATTTTATGGGCTTAAAATACAATTAATCATCATGAACAATTAATTGGGCTTTAGAATATCATTTCAAAACACATTTTGGATTGATTCTTTAGATTGCTCTTCCGTTGGGTCGCGCCAACTAATGTCGCAGTATGTTTCATCATTGGATCCTTAAATGGGGGAGACGCGATTATGTGTCTACAGAAGCCCCCCACTTTAACCAAAGTTCAGGAAACCGATTGTCAAAGTATACGGGGTCGGGACGGAGAACGATTCTAAACGCTTTGCAGTTTAGAACTGATCTATAACCGCCGGTCTCTGCAAAACAAAGTTAGTATGCAAGACAATAACTACATGCAATCTGATTACCTACATGGAAAGATGTTAGCAGATAGGTGCAAACAACTCACATAAGCACATAGTGATGCAATAATGTAAACTTAGACTCTCTAAGGATGCATGAGACGCAATGCAAGGATTAAGGTTATGCAAAGCTAAAAGGTGACACGTCATGCAAGGTCAAGGTTATGCAGGACTAGAATGTATGAAATGCAATGTAAGATCAGGGTTTTACAAAGCTGCAATGCAAGGTCAGGATTTTGTAAGCTTAGAAGATGTGTAGAATGATAGAATGACAGACTGATTAGAAATGCATAGAATGATTTTCGAAAATGATTTTTAGTAAATGATTTGGGTCCGTGAATGAGGTCCGCGGATTACAACTTCTCAGGAGTTTGATTTGAATTGGAGGAACCACCACACATAGAAAGCCCCCACTTTGGGTGAGCTTTCCTTTAATTAGGCATGAGCTTTAATCAAAATGTACTTGATCTGATATTGAAATATTGAAAGTTTTCACTGGGGATTGTACTGGGGATTCTTCTACGGGATGTTGATATAGGCAAAGTCAGATATCGCCAGAAATCATGGAATTATCGGAGAGTCCTTCGGGGAAAAGGAGAGCTTGGATTGAAAAATAAAAGGTTTGAATTTGTGACTCAAATGAATGCAGGTGGGAAAAGGCTTTAACGAGGTTAGGTGCAGACTCGAGTCTATGTCGAGGTCTAGAAAGAGATTATGCTCCTGAACTCTAGAAAATTAAACCATTAGACCATGACTAATTTATTTTTATTGCAGCGGTCGGACCTCGATATGATGATTCCTACATATCCTTGTGGAATTAGACCATTCGTAGTTCTGGATCTAATCTTTTTTTGTTTTTTTTTTTTGTGCCCTAACTTTTGCCTAGGTCGCCCTTTCGGTTTTCCAACCTAGCGGACTTGGACATACCTTGAAGAAGGGGTTAAGGTTGATGAAAGGTTGAAAAGTTTAAGGCTTAGATGTTTTGATGAAGGTTTAATTGGTTTGAGGAATGAACGGTCATGGATTTGGATTAAAGATTAAGGGTTTTGATGGATTGAAGGATTTGAATGAGGGGTAGAACTTGTGTGCAAGCCCCTTAGCTTGACTTTTCATTTCTTGCCTTTGGCTATTTCTTTTTGTCTTGTGCGTTTTCTTTTGTTGTTTTCAATTTTTCGCACTTTGAATTTTTTCATTTTTTTTGTTTTTGCCTAGCATTGATTTTTTTTTTTTTTATGTAGAAAGGCTTGCACACAAGTTTGGTTTGGAATATTGGAATGAAACTTTGATTTTGAAGGGATTATTTGGTTAAGTATCAGAGAGATGATGGTTTAACGGATTTTTGTTTTTCCTTGGTTGTATGAAGATGGCTTATGAAAGGTAATGGAAAGGAGAGGGGAATAAATCCTCCAAAGTATGTCCTCTTTTTTATTTTTTCTCTTTTTTATTTCAAGATCTTTTTTGTTATTATTAGTCAAGTTCATTTAAATAGCGTTAAATGACTAAGCCCCGGCGTTATTCAGGTGCTGCCCAAGGGGTTACTGCTATTGCTGACTTTTGCTGCAGGTGGAATTGGCAATTTACGGTCTTCAACCATATCCTGCAGGTGATTATTTAAGGTCCAACACGCAGATGTTGGGTGTCCATTCCCTTGGTGGTACTTGCAGTAGGCATTAGGATCCAACCTCTTGGTTCTATTTTCGGGAGCAGGATCTGGAGTAGGGCCAATAGGTTGAAGTGCTTCCTTTGCATGAAGTCTAGTGAAGGCTTCTTCTAAGGACATGCCTAAAGGTGCGAATGTTCTTTGAGGCTTTTGATAACCTCTCTTTTCAACAGCTTTGGCATTAACCTCATTGCTTTTGGAGCTAGAAGGGCTATTGTTACTCTTCTTGAAAGATTTGTTGTTGTTGTTGGAACCCTTATTCTTGTTGGCCTGTATCTCTTCTTCAATCAGCAGGCCTATCTTATAGAGTTTCGTGAAAGACTCTATAGGTTGGAACTTGATATGATCCACATACTTCGGCTGCAGGTTACGGATCACCATTCGGACTTGGTCCTCCTGAGATGGCTTGATAAGCATTTGTGCAGCTTTATCCCTCCATATGTTAAGGAAGGTGACGAAGTCTTCGTTGGAGTTTTGTTTAGTTAACTCCAACTCACGAAGGCCAATGGGAAGCTGAGTATTGTATATGTATTGTTTGTGGAACTCTTCTATGATGTAGTCCCAGTCGTTCAGCTTAGCTTTTTTCAGTGAGCTGAACCACTTGGATGGATGTGCATCCAAGGTTAAAGGAAAGACATAAGCAAACAGGTCCTTGCTCATGCCCTTGAGAGTCATAGAGTTGGAAAATGCTCTCAAGTGATCATCTGGGTCTTCGACCCCATTGAATTTAGGGAGGTCACCCAATGTTACCTTTTTAGGGAGCTTGTCCCTCAGTTCAGGATCAATGATGTCACGGCCATGAGCCTGACTTTCGAGTGCAGGAATTGACTGGATCAATTTTTCGAGTTTTTCAAACCTTAATTTTGTGTTGGTCTTACTTGGTGGTGGAGTGTCGCCTTGCTCGTTTTCTTCAGTTAGCTTCTCCCTTAGTGCCTTAATCTCTTTTTCTTGTTCCTCAAGATGAGAGTTCATCAGTATGAGTTGAACCACAATGCCACTGAGCTGTTCATTATTGTCCCCATTTCAGATGACGGTTCAGAAGAGTCGGAGAATTCATCGGAAAGGCGGAGGATGCGCTTGACGAGTCTGGGAGTAGGTCGACCTTATTGCCTCTCTGTTGGACGTTCCCAATTCATAATCTCACGACCTGTCCTAAACAGAAATCGAATGGACCTTGTAAATTTTAAGAACTAATGTTTTCGAAATGAGAAATGGAGATGAGAAATGAGAATTGGAAATGGAAATGGGGGATGAAAATGTAAAATGACTTTGAAATGGAGATGGAAATGGTTATGGGTTTTGGACTAGTATGGACTTGACCATGATGAGGACATGGGCCTAACTATATGCAAATGCATATATGGACTGGACTGGACTATGCAAGCGGAATGGACTCCGAGATTGGGTTTAGGAGAGACTAGACTTTGAACTTACGGGTGAGCAAGCGGGCTAGACTCTAAGGAAGGTTGAACAATAAGGGAGACTAGGCTCTTAACTTAAAGCAAGCAGGCTAGGCACCTAGACTTTGAACTACGGGTGAGCAAGCAGGCTAGACAGCTAGAGTTCGGAACTTACATTAGACTAAGCAGGCTAGACACCAAAATTGCCTATGGACTTAAGGAATGCTAGACCTTGAACTTACGGGTGAGCAAGCGGGCTAGACACAACAATTGCCTATAGACTTACAAAATACTAGACCTTGAACTTACGGGTGAGCAAGCATGCTAAACTTTAAGGGATAAACTTTTATAATCCTAAGACTCGATTTTTATAGTCCAAAGACTGACTAGGGCTTACATAGAGATGCAAACTAGACCTAGGATCTGAATTGAAATATAGGTTTGACCTAAATTCAGTGATGCACATGGGCTTGTCATTGGAAATGGACTAGGATTTGACTTAGAATGGAATAGACTAGGATTAGACTTGGACTGCGCTTGACATAGACTAGGGTTCACATGGAGATGTAAATGGGCCTAGCTTTAACTCGAACTAGACTTGTATGGGCCTAAGATCGATTCTAATGCTAGTGAATGTATGGACTGAAATGCACATGGGCCTAAATGAATGCAAAATGGAATCTAATGCATATGGGCTTAGAATGAATGCAAATGAATTGGATTGGATTGGCGAAGGTATTTGGAGTAGGCTTAGAATTTTCGAAATTCATTTTTGAAAGGAACTCCTTTTATCTTTTGTTAGGAAAAGATGATGGATTGATTTTAAAAATATATATTTTTTCTTTGAAATGTCGTGTATGATGGTGTTTAGTAAATGCTTTTGAAAAAGAGTAGAATAGGAGAGCGTGCAGGATTGTTTTTTTTTTTTTAATAAAACGTAAGTGTTTTCGAAGTTGATGAATATGGAAAGGTAAGATTGACAGGGATATCAGGGATGAAATGAGAAGAGGTAGACATGCATGAGAATTCTAACTCTACAATGACACTTTAGATGCATTTTTTTAGGACAGACTTGACATCGCATGAAAAGACTGATTTTTATATGTGGATTAGGTGAGACTCCTAGAATGACCATGTGTTACGTGGATACAAATAGACAATCATAGGACTGAACATAGGATCGACAATTACGACGGCTAAATTGACGAAAAGCGTGCAATGCAAAGACTGCGTACCGCGCAACATTGTTGGGCGCGACGCAGAGCCGTGCGTCTGGCGCGGGAGTGGTGTGCCAGGCGCAGTACAATGCTCTTGGCGCACTATTCCCCGACACGTTTTTCGGGGATTTAGGCGATGAATTGGCTGATTGAAGAATTTTTTCTTGTTTGTTAGACGCGATTTTAGGAACGACACATAATAATGACAATTTGACAAGATAATAACAGGCAGAAATTGCAATCACAGGGAAATGCCATATAACATGGATGCTAAAGTTCCAACCTAAAATCCAGTTCTATGTTTGAAACTATTGGTCGGGTTTAGGTTCTGTCTGAAAAGGGTTCATGACTAAGAGATTGATCCCACGCTTCGTACCCCTGCTTAAAGAGGTGGCCACGTGTAAGACGCACTCCAGTCTCAAGTCAGGAACAAGAGAACAATGCCATGGTTGGGTAGGTTTGCTTATGACTAATATCCAACATTATCGCTCAGGAAGCTTTTTGGAAGGATAAAGCGCAAACCCCCCATGGGTGACCTCACAAATAAAACATGTGCTAATGAGGCAAGGTAGATTGTCCTTATAGTGGCTGAACAGTAGCCATGCATATGCAAAACTGTATATTATTCTAAGGCATAAAAATAAGAATTTTTTCAAGTTTCACCCACTCATTTTAAAAAAAAAATTAATTTTTAAAATCCTCCCCAGTGAATTGATGTCGCCAAATTGTAGGCGTGTTTTTTTTTTTGTCCTAAGCGATGTGAGCGCGTATTAGATTTGACTACCCCACTGTTAAGATTTTATTTAAAATTGTTTTGAAAGTAGTCGCCAACATTTTTTTTAGGAAGAATCATAAACCTAATTGGATATGGAAAAATCGTAGGGACAAATTATCCAATGTAGATTTCCCCGTCCTGACTCCATAGATGGTCAAAATGAACCAAAGATTGAGTTCGGGGGTGAGGGTACGAATAATGTCATAATGAACCACATTCGCCTAGAGTTGGCCTCTACTAAATATGGATTCATTGCAGATTTTATACCAATGAATAATCAAATAATATTTTAAACACCCTAAAAATATTTAGTCTAAGTAGGTTCAGGAAACACATAAAAGACTAATTTTTAGTGACATGTTATTAGGCAATCAATATTACAGGGAACCTAACAGGTTGTCCAAATTAATCTGATTAATGTTAGAACAGTTCTTTACGTCTTGTTTAGCAATAATAACATGTGGGTTGATAAAAGCAATAAAGTAGGACAATCATATAATATGCATAGAATATTCAGGCAAGCATGTAATAATATGAAAAAAAAAATAAAAAGAAAGAGAAAGGTTTAGAATATACAGTACAACGTTTTTATATTAAAGATCTACATCATGAAATAAGTGGTTAGTAACTTCAAAGCAATAATATGGAATTTATTCAAGGATCCTCAGGATGATACCTAAGTAGTTGAGTGTTTGAGTATTCGAAGTATGTTTCGGAGTACTCGAGAGAATTTTGTATGTTTAAAATAATAATATAAAAAGTCGTCCGTAATTCGGGAAATTACGAGTATTTATAGAGAAAAGATAACTTGCGCCTCACGCAAGCCCTGCACGAGGCGCAGGCCTACATGGTAGGTGCAATGCCACGCGTCAGGCGCACATTGGTGTGCCTGACGCAGCCAGCCCAATCAGGTTTAGGCACGTGTAAATGCATTTTTGAAAAGATAGAAAAGAAAGTTACGTCTTACACAGGACTTGCGTCCGACGCAGGACTCTGAGTGAGTCACGAAATCTACGTGTCAGGCGCTCATTGGCTCGCCTGACGCGTTCTGGCCTATGCGTTGGACGCATGTGGCGTGTTGAGAGCAGCCCCCGCGTCCGGCGTATATTCGGGAATATTCGAGCATATTCCTTTGCGCGTCTTTCGAAGATACCTTTTTTATCCCTAAAATTCCGGAGATTGAATTTGACGGATTAAAAATCTGATTTGTTTATCAAAGATAATAAAAATGATCATGAAAAATATTTATTAAAATAATAATTATTTGATTGGCCTTTTAAAATGGACTTAAAACAATTTATGGTCTTAAAGTACAATTAATCATCATGAACAATTAATTGGGCTTGAGAATATCATTTCAAAACACATTTTGGATTGGTTCTTGAAATTGCACTTCCGTTGGGTCGTGCAAACTAATGCCGCGGTATGTTTCATCATTGGATCCTTAAATAGGGAGACATGCTTATGTGTAAACATGTCTCTAAGTTGTATTTGGTTGTTAGAGATCATCCTCGTCCATATAAGTTGAGTTGGTTAGATGATAAAATTGGTTTGGTTGTGAAGAAACAAGCATGTGTCTCTTTTTCTATTGCAAGCTACAAGGCTGAATTGTGGGGTGATGTACTTCCTATGAGTGCTTGTCATCTTCTTCATGGTAGACCTTGGCAATTTGATCGAAAGGTTATCCATGAGGGGGAAACTAATGTGTATTCTGTTTAGATGGGATCTAAGAGGATTCGACTTGTGCCTTTGTCTCCGAGTTCCATTGCACCAAAGAAAGTGGTTGAAAGTAAACAAAACTTATTTCTTTCGGCCAAAGAGTTTGAAAAGGAGGTAGAGTTGGAAGGTCATGGTTATGCTTTGTTTTTTTTTTTTTTTTGGTAAGTAAATCAATTTTAATTATCCAAAAAATTGTACACAATACATCCTAGATTAAACTAGGACAGAAGACCAGTTGACCAGTAGCCTACCCTTTACAAAGAATTTACCCAAATTCTATCATTTACACTACACTTCTTAGGAAGACAAAAAGAAACTCTATGCTTTACATTGTACTTTATACTATTTACAGTCTGGTGTATATTTGCAACTTGATGTTGCCAATACGCCTCATTTCTCACCTTCCATATCTGGTAAATCACAGATTGTATAACAGCCACTAAAACACCTTTTCTAGTCTTAGATCCTTTGTAAGAGCGTCTGATCCACATTATCCACTGAGCAATTGTTCTATATCTATTATTCACACCAATCCACTCAAGCATTAATGCCAGAACTCTTTTGCTGTAAGTGCATTCAAAAAATAAGTGAGTGTGAGATTCAGTAGCATTACCACAAATACAACACTCACTATCCATGCTGACTCCATAGCTAAATAATTTCTCTTTTGTTTGCAACCTATTTTGTATGCCCAACCAAGTGATAATCCGGTGTTTTGGAATGGCCATTCTATGCCATACACCCTGGATCAAGTTATGCTTTGTTTGTTAAATGTGCTTTAACTAATGGTGTTTCCTCTAGAGATCCAAAACTTGTAGCCTTATTGCACGAGTTTGATGATGTGTTTTCGGAAGAATTGCCTCAAGGGTTGCCACCTTTGAGAGGTATTGAGCATGCTATTGATCTAGTGTCGGGCGCACCATTACCAAACAAACCAACATATAGATGTGATCCCATGGCTCCTAAGGAGCTACAACGGCAAATTGAAGGGTTGATTGATCGAGGCTATGTAAGGGAAAGCATGAGTCCATGCGCCGTTCCCGCTTTGCTTGTCCCAAAGAAAGATGGTACTTGGAGGATGTGCATTGATAGTAGAGTCGTCAACAACATCATAATCAAGTACCATTTTCCTATGCCTAGATTGGAAGACATGCTTGATGAGTTACATGGAGCTTCCATATCTTCAAAGATAGCATACTTGCGGAGTGGTTACCATCAAATGAGAATTCGTGAAGGAGATGAATGGGAAACTGCTTTCAAGACCAAACAATGTCTATATGAATGGATGGTGATGCCCTTTGGTCTTTGCAATGCTCCTAGTTCTTTTATGAGACTTATGGATGAGGTACTACGTCCCTTTCTTAACAAGTTCATTGTTGTCTACTTAGATGATATTCTTGTTTATAGTACTTGTGTTGAGTCTCATCTATCTCATTTAAGATCTTTGTTTGAAAAGTTAGAGAGCAAAAATTGTATGGAAAGACGGAAAAAATGTGATTTTCTTGTTCCTAGTATTGCTTTTCTTGGCTATATTGTGTCTAGGGATGAAGTTCATGTGGATCCGGAAAAAGTTAAGGCAATTTCATCATGGTTGGCACCTACAAGTGCTCATGAATGCTGAATCTTCCATGGCCTAGCTTCCTTTTGTAGGAGGCTCATTCGGAATTTCTCAACTATCATGGCACCTATTACTGATTTAATGAAGAAAGGGGAGTTTTGATGGAACTCTCATGCTCAAAAAGCTTTTGATGAGGTAAAGGGGCTGTTATGCAACGCACCTATTCTTAGTTTGCCCGATTTCAACAAATTGTTCAAAGTTGAGTGTGATGCTAGCGGACTTGGTATTGGGGCAGTTTTGCTTCAAGAAAGGAGGCCCATTACTTACTTTAGTGAGAAATTGAGTGGCGCCAAACTCAATTACTCCAACTATGATCGAGAATTCTATGCAATTGTGGGAGCTTTGGATCATTGGTCACATTACTTGAGGCCCAAGCCTTTCATTCTTCATTCAGACCATGAAGCACTCAAGCATATCCATGGACAACAAAAGCTCAACCATAGGCACGCCAAGTGGGTTGAATTCCTACAAACCTTCACTTTTTCTTCTAAGTACAAGGAACGTGAGAGTAATATTGTTGCTGATGCTCTTTCTAGGGGTTCCTATCTTTTAGCTATGGTTGATGCAAGGGTTTTGGGGTTTGAACACTTAAAGGAGTTATATGTTGATGATGCTGATTTTGGTGAGTCCTTTAAGAACCCTAATGGCATGTTTATGTTACAAGAGGGATTTTTGTTTAAGGGGAACAAGTTGTGCATTCCTAAAAGTGGTGTGAGGGAGTTGCTTGTGAGAGAAGTCCATAGTGGTGGAGTGGCTGGTCATTTTGGTGTTCAAAAGACTTTAGATACTTTGAATGAGAGTTTCTATTGGCCGAACATGATGAGAGATGTTCATATGGTGGTTAGCAAGTGTGCAACTTTTCAAAGTTCTAAAAGTACTTTTCATAAAGGCCTTTATACTCTATTGCCTGTACCTGATTCTCCATGGGATAGTGTGAGTATGGATTTTATTGTTGGATTGCCTCGGACTCAAAGGAGGAAGGATGCTATCATGGTGGTGGTAGATCGATTCTCTAAAATTGCACACTTTGTTCCTATGCACAAAACTGACGATGCTTTACACTTTAGGGCTTATTTATACTTTAGGGAAATCATTCTTTAAATGGTATTCCTAGAAGTATTGTTAGTGATCATGATGCTAAGTTTCTTAGTCATTTTTGGAAGAGCTTATGGAAGTTGGTGGGAAGTAAGTTACTCTTTAGTACAAGTCATCATCCTCAAACTGATGGCCAAACTGAAGTAACTAATAGAACCCTTGGAGCTTTATTGCGTGGCTTGGTGAGCAAGACACAAAAAGATTAGGATGTGAAGTTAGCACACGCCGAGTTTGCATACAATCGATCTCATTCTTCTACTACATCTAAGTCTCCATTTGAGGTGGTTTATGGTATCAATCCTTTTCTACCTATTGATTTTGTGTTACTAACTGTAGACACATAATCGTGTCTCCCCATTTAGTACCCTGTGATGACTAATACCCTGCTCCAATTGGTCTGGATCGAGGAAAGAATAAAGAACAAGTCTAAAATAAAATGTTTTAAGCCCAAAACCATTTTCTAACTCTTTTTATTAACCCGTTTCCGAAAACCTTTTTTATAAATAATTTTACCAAGCCCACTTTCTAAAACGTTTTAAAAAAACTTTTTCAAGGTCCATCTTCGAAAACCTTTTAAAAATAGTTTTTATGAAAGCCCAATTTTTAAATAGAATTAATTAATTATATTAATTAGTTTTGTTAATAAAAATATCTTTTTATAAGAAAATATTCTTTTTCCAAAAGTGTTTTTAAATATCTGTTATCTAACTCTTTTCTAAAATCTTTTTTAATAAAAATCTTTTAGGAATCTTAATATCTTTCAAAAGCCTATTGCCACTCAACTACCTAAAATTATATAATCTCCTCCTAACAATTCACATTGGGGGACTAACTAATTTTCACAGCTCACTCATAAATCTCACAGATCACTCATAATCCACTGCTCACTCAAAACCTCTCGACACCTACCGCACCTAACACCATAATTCTACCACTCATCTCACAAATCCATTGACACCTGCCACCTAAATCCTATGCCCCTAACATATTACTCCTTCATCATCATACTACACCTACATCTAACAAGCCACACAAAATCATCCTCCAATATTCATCCACTACCACCTGATTTCGTACATAGTCATCATACACCTGATCCTAATACACTCAAATCATTCAATACAATAAAACACACGCACAACACTACGAAATCATCAGACAATCTAACACCTTCATCCATCCTGATTCATCACCTTGATCATCATCATCATCTCGCTTTCATCATCAAACGTGCATCATCATCTTCCCTAAATCATATATTCACGCCCAACTTAAACGTAACACAAAGCAACTATTTTTTAAGGCTCGTTCAATAATTTAATTTTCCATGATCCGTACAAATCAACGACCCCGGACGGTGGTATAATCTCTGAGGGTCAAATAAATTAACTATCTTTCTTTATTTACTTTTATTATTTTCTTGAAGTTACTAACATTCTACTCATGATGTAGATTGTTAACTCGTCCCTGCGATTGTAAGTATTGTATATATTATACTAACTCCCTGCATTATTTTCTTTTCTTATTTTTTATTTATTATTCATGTTATTATGATTGTCCTGCATGCTTTTTATCGCCCACATGTTATTATTGATAACAAGACCTAAATAATTGTTCTAATTAATTCAGATAATATAGACAACCTGTTAGAAACCTTGTAATATGATTGCATAATAACTTGTCACTAAATAATTAGTCTTTTTATGTGTTTTCTGAACCAACTTAGACTAATTATTTTTAGGGTGATTTAAAACGTTATATGATTATTCTTTTGCATAAAATCTGTAATGAATCGATATTTAGTAGAGGTTAGCAATGGGTAATATGGTTCCTGACTGTATTGTACACTCACCCCCGAACTCGATCAATGGTTCACTTTGACCATTTATGGAGTCAGGATGGGAAAATCTACATTGGATAATTTGTCCCTACTGTTTCCCAATTAGGTTTATGATTATTCATTTAAAGAATTGTTGGCGACTTCAAAACGAATTTCAAAGAAAACCTTAACAATGGGGTAGTCAAATAAACGCGCTCACACCGCGTGTAGGCATAAAGGAATTAAATCCACACCTACACTAACCAAATTTGAAATTCATGTGGACTCAAAGAAAAGGTTGGAAGCATTCAAGAAGACTTGTGAGCAAGTTAAAGCTAGAATTGAGAAGATGAATGCTCAATACAAGGAAAGGGCTAACAAGCATAGAAGGCAGCCTAAGTTCCAAATCGGCGATCTAGTTTGGATTCATTTGAGGAAAGAAAGATTTCCAAGCAAGAGGAAGAATAAGCTCATGCCAAGGGCTGATGGTCCATTCAAGGTTTTTGATGTTATTAATGAAAGCGCCTACAAAATCGAGCTCCCAAGTGATTATGGAGGTGTGAGTGCAACATTCAATGTTGGTGATCTTAGTCCTTACTGTGATGATGAAAATTTAAGAACAAATTCTTTTGAAGAGGGGGAGAATGATACAAGTCAATGTCAAGTTTCGAAGTCAACTATTGAAGGGGAGCCTATTTGTCTAGTCCTTGAAGCATTTGGATTCAAGCTAAATTTGAACTCTTCATTTGTGTCCATGATTAAGTGGGATGATGATCCAATCCATGTAGCATGAAGAAGGCACCATTTATAGAGTCTTAGTTAATTTAATTAAGTCTTTTAATTCAGCAAAATAAGGTACGAAATTAGCTTGTGATTTTCGGCCAAGGTTAGAGTGTTTTTTGGAAAGTCCTTGTGTTCCATGTGGCAAGTTGTTATTGAGTTGTAATATTCCCTAGTTTCCTTATTCTCTAGTTTCCTTAAGTTGTTTTAGGCGTGTAAGGGGATTTGGGGGCTGATTTGTTGTTTCCTTCAGTACTCCTTTATTCTCTCCTAGAAAAGTAAGGGATTATGATGCAAGGTGCTAGGTTGTATTTCCTAAAATACTTGGGTTGCTTTTCGGTTCTTATAGTGCTTGGAGGACAAATTTATTCTTGTCATGAATAATATAAATAGACATGTCATGCTACCTTACAAGAGCATGAGTGATATATACAAAAACCTTGTTATTGAATCTAATTGTTCCTTTTAATTATTTTCGGCCATTAAGTTAATTTTCAGGAGTGTTAATTAATTTAGTCTTTAATCTACTTAATTCCAAGAGTGGTTTGAGTGAGATTAAGAGTTAACTAACATATTCAGGGGTGTTTGTTTTAGTTATCATATCCGGGTTACTTTGATCAATTTTCGGACTTAGTAAGCTGTTCAAACTAGTTCCTTTGCTCGGATTTAGTTGGTTGCTCTTTCAACTTGGACGTGCAATCATATCAACTTCTATTTTGTATATGATCTAGGTTTGTGTTAGAATATATGTTAAATAACATAATCTAAATATTTAGATTTCTAGTAATATATATTACCTTACATTGTGATGGTGAATTATTGTTCTTCCATGCATTTTTTATAGAAAGATATTCCACATTCTTTTTGTAATTTTGATATGCATTTGTTGCAGAAAAGTTTCTCATATGGAATCTTCTACATTCTTCTTAATATGTATAAGAAAAATATAGTCATGCGAGGTCTTATTTGATCTGTCTCAATTAATGAATCTTTATTAATATATTCAATAATCGTTATATTTTTTACTAATATGCAATCAAAGAGATTTATAGTCAACGAATTGCATTGGCAAATGTGAAAGTCAAATGGGAAGAATAAAAGATAATAAAGGAACAAAGTATATAACTTTGGATCTTCTAATTATAACACAAAGAGGATTTGAAGAAAAGTTAGAGTTGAAAACACGTCCCTAATTCTAATTACAGTTGGTTAATTTAATACATTACTGTAATAATATTTCTTCTTATACATCTTTTATTTTTTTACCCCATAAAAACTTCTTGTACATCTTTTAATTCTAACATGAACAGGATTTCTAGAAAATCTGGAGTTGAAAACACATTCCTAATTGTAGGAGTGTTTTTATTTCGCCTACGCGGTGTGAGCGCGTATTAGATTTGACTACCCCACTATTAAGGTTTTATTGAAAATTATTTTGAAAGAAGTCGCAAACAATTCTTTTTATAAAGAAATATAAACCTAATTGGATATAGGAAAATCATAGGAACAAATTATCCAATGTAGATTTCCCCGTAATGACTCCATATATGGTCAAAATGAACCAGAGAATGAGTTCAAGGGTGAGGGTACGAATATAGTCATAATGAACCACATTCGTCCAAAGTTGGCCTCTACTAAATATAGATTCATTGTAGATTTTATGCCAAAGAATAATCAAGTAATGTTTTGAACACCCTAAAAATATTTAGTCTAAATTGGTTCAGGAAACACATATAAGACTAATTTTAGTGACATGTTATTAGGCAATAAATATTATAGGGGACCTAGCAGGTTGTTCAAATTAATCTGATTAATGTTAGAATAGTTCTTTAGGTCTTTGATTAGCAAAAGTAACATGTGGGTGATAACAATCATGCAAGACAATCATAATAATATGTATAGAATAATCAGGCAAGTATGATAATATATGAAAAGAAAATGAAAAGAGAAAGAAGGAGGTTTAGAAAATACAGTAGAGCGATTTTATATTAAAGATCTACATCATGAAATAAGTGGTTAGCAACTTCAATATAAAAATAATTTATTTAAGGACTCTCAGGGTAATGCAGTGGCTTGGGTCTACAAGATTGACAACCTTCAGGAGAGCAATCGTGAAGCCTGAAAATCTGAATGTATGAAAGTATGTAGATTGGATGTATTTGTGTTTGAAAGTATGAGTTTTTGTAGGGATGTTTTGTAGTTCGTAGAGAGATTTTCATAAAGTATTCATCGAGTTCGAAGTGTGTTGTTGTAGGATTGGAGTAACACTCGAATCATACAAGTGTAGAAGGATAGAAAATAACCATAAGTGATTGAATCCACAAAAACTCACGGTTATGGCAGCCTTAAATTTAACAAGGATACAGATACACCACCTTGAAAACTCTAAGGACCCTAAGATCACCAACTAGCTTGCCAAAGCTAATCTAGCATAGGCACTTACACTTGATTCCAATCCAAGAAATCAAAGATGAAAGTGAGGGATAGGAATAGCTTTCTAGTTCGATAGCTGGATACAGATGCACCACCAACTAACATAACTAGGTTCCTTTGATCACCATTCAACTTAAGCTATTAGAAAGTTGAAATAAGCAAAGGTAATTACTCTTAGTTTAAATCCATAAACAAAGGGTAACCAAGACAACACAAAAGTGTTAACTCTCCAAAAATATTTTTCTCATCATATTCATCTGATTTCATACATGGGTATTTATAGAAGAGCTATAACTGATTTTCCAATTAATTAAAATAAACTAATTAATTAATAAAAGAAATACATTAACTAAACTAACTAAATAATTAAGCTAACTAAGCTAGCAGCACGCCTAACTGAATGTAGTAAACTGATTTCCTAGAATGTAGGCACTACTCCCATCATTTGTGCAGCTAACTCACTCCACTTCTGCCATGTTGCTTTAGCTTG